>JAODUI010000011.1:1803106-1816231 GCA_027563995.1 Papilio gigon | reverse complement strand
CTTTCACTTAATAAACAATGGTATGATTCAACCTTCCTAGAAACGATAACATAACCCAAAAATTTAGAATAAAGAGATATTTTTTTGTTAGGTACAAGCCTATTTTACAAGAATTATCTCGATTGCTGACAACAATCTGGGAATATTCTGCGTTAGTTAAGATATCAATCATGCATAGATATTATCAACATTGATAAGGTTGCGGATTATTCTAATTACAGATAAATCTTTGTTTAAATACCTTGTATACGATGTCGAACAATATGGTCACTTTGTCACATGAATACACTGATATGTTTTATCACCATAACTTGTACACACGCAAATAAATTAAAACACTCGATGATGAAAAGTTAAGTTCGAAATAATATTCACGGTAACAAAATTATGAATCGGTTAGCTGTCGGCACAAATTCGTTTGAATTGATTGATTGATTGATATGGCGCTTTGTTTCATTCTCTCATTTCCATTCCTTGAATTAGGCTTCGTTTCATTCATTCACCACCATTCTCTTTGCTTAGTTATCTGTATCGTTTTGCATTTTGTTCTTAGGTGGTTCATATTTTTGATGGGAAAATTAAAACAACTTTTTGTTTTAATACTAAGCTTAATATTCCGAAAATCACGTGTTTCTCACAAATACTTCATTTATTAAGAAAGCCAAAAAGTATGGCAATAAATTACGTAAATGTAAACTTGACATTGACAGTTACTACTGTAAATCAAGTTTATCGTCAACATTTATTAATCTTATTTGTATTTATAAAATAAAATACTTTTTTGCATTTTTTAAATTTTCACCAACACGAATTATTAAAGTGCAGTGTAGTGTTTTACTTTGCTTTCAAAGTTTCATTTTCCAATAATGGAAGATAATTCTATAAAAAATGAAAACACCGAGTTCAAGAAGCCTGTTCTTGTTGGACGCATCGGAAAACTTCCCAAAAAAGTCAAACTCGAAGCCGAAAAGCCTAGCGAATCAAAAACTGACGAAAGTAATACACAGTCGTCAGAACCGATCGCTAAAAGTTCACTACCACCGGCAGTTCTCTTGAAGGAGCTTGCTACACCGATACCCTATAAAGAACCTAAATGGTCAGGAATATGTCCCGATGGTATGTATTAATAAATTGTTAGTTTGTTCGTGGCAAAAACAAAGAAAAAAAAAACAGGCTCATAGATAAATTTTAATTTCAGGTTCTGAATATGGTCTTGAAGTGTTGAAATCTGGTATGATTGTAGAAAAAGTTGATTTAACCACCAAACCATTCTATGTTTTTGGAAGATTAGCAAATTGTGACATTGTTATGGCACATCCAACAATATCAAGGTAATGATTTAATTACAAAGCGAAACATACATTCTATGCACATTCTTTAAAATCTGATTTATGAATGTAATATCATGAATACCATTTTTTTTCACAGACACCATTGCATATTGCAATATAAAGCATTTGCTGAAGAAGGTGAACATCCTTGTGGTTGGTATTTATATGATCTGGGCAGCACTCACGGAACATTTCTTAATCGTGACAGAATAAAGGAGAAGCATTATAGCAGAGTTCGAGTTGGTCATCAAATCAAGTTTGGGAACAGCACCAGGACATATATTATGCTTGTAATGTGTTATGGCACCAAACAAACCAATTGTTTAGGTGTTTTTTTTTTAATTTATTGTTTAAAATGAACAAAATGATATAATTAGTCATTAGTACTGCAATTACTACAAGGTTGCACAGTTTTTATCTAACATCATCTTTTGTTTCATGTGTCAGGGCCCGGACTTTGATGTTGAAGGTGAATCGGAGTTGTCCGTGACGGAAATCAAACAAAAGGCGTTAGATATGAAGTTGACACGATCAAAGATGATACAGGAAGCAAAGGAAGCGATGGAAAAGGAAAGATTGCGGGAAGAGAAAAAAAGAGAGGAACAAGGAATTGATTGGGGAATGGGTAATTTGATTTCTTTACTACAATTATCAAAAGCCAATTTATATTTTACTCTGTATTGTGTTCCATTTAAAAAAAAATGTCTTGTTCCTTGCAATGTCACAAAAAGGAAGAAAAGCTTCTTAAATATTTGTAACATGTGACATGTGAACCTCTCCTAAAACAATCTTTGAATTTTCATTGTCATTCAATTGTTCAACAATTGTTTTCATACACAAACAGACACAAAAGATGTATCATTTTGAATTTTGTCACCTAGGTGAGGATGCAGAAGAAGAACCAGATCTTGCAGATAATCCATATGCGACCACTGCCAACGAAGAACTGTATTTGACCGATCCTAAAAAAACATTGCGCGGCTATTTTGAAAGAGAGGGTCACGAGTTAAGCTACAATTGTGAAGAGAGGGGCGTTGGCCAGTTTATTTGCAAGTATGAATATTTTTAGGCAACACTGAACTTGGGGTCTATGAATGAAAGTAATCCATCAACTAGTTGATCGACCAAATGCTCAGTAACTCGACTAGTTGGTCGACTGATCTGTCAACTGTTTTAAGATCGCTTTTGTTTCAATTGATAGTGTATGTTGTTTAGGGTGGAACTACCGATGGACGACGCGCGAGGTCGTCCCGTGGTGGCGGAAGTGATCCATCGCGGTAAAAAGAAAGAGGCCGTGATCGCGTGCGCGTTGGAAGCCTGCCGGGTACTCGATAGGGCTGGACTCTTGCGCCAGTCCAAGCATGGTAAATATATTACAGTGTGTAATTAATATTATTGGTGTTATTAGTAAGATTTTTTGCTGTTCATGGCAACATTAGAATCTGATTGAAGTGTTGAATGAATGACTCGATGATTGACTGAATGACTTCATGGTTGATTCGATCGTAGTAAAATAGCGTTCTTATAACATGTTTATTGACATTGTTTTAATTTTTAATGCTATGATTTTTTAATCTCGCTTATTTTGCAAATTATCATTATAAGATGCGTTTTTACGTTAGAATCCCGACGGCGTAAAGAGCGCGACTGGAGCGCGGACGACTACTACGACTCCGACGACGATTCGTTCCTGGACAGAACCGGTCACGTTGAGAGGAAGCGAAAGATGCGGATGATCAAGCTCGGGGCGGCGGAGGATAACGATAAAGCACTCACTTACGATGATCTGGTGAGTTACTAGAAACTTGTTATAGGTTAGGTTGGACACATCTGGAAATGTTAATGTAATTCATCGAAACGATAAAAGGTTAATCAAAGGAGTATTTATTTAATAATTAAAAAAAGTTAAAAATCGTTTTCTTACTTTTATCTCTATTTTAATCAAATGAATGCCCACAGTGTTTAATAACTTGTCACAGTGTCTTCTAAATGGACTTTGTATATTTTTTTCATATGTATTATAATAAAGCGCAAATAGCCTAATAGTTAAGAGTACTAATTTTAAATGACGTGGTCGAGAGTTCGAATTCCAATCGACTATTATCAACCGTAAGCACAAGCCTTAATATGTCTATTAATTTTCATTTTTAGCTCAAACAAATAGAAGATATAGAACAGAAGATCACTAATGAAGAGAAGTCGTTGGCTCGGTTGCGCGCCGGCGGCCAGAGCCAGGCGGGCGGCAACGATGACGACGACGCACTGGACGCCTACATGAACGAGCTCGCCGCCAAACCGCAAGCTATGGCTGTTAAAGCTGACATCTCTAAGACAAAGGTATGTTTAATAACTACATACAGATATAATGAGAAAATATTTTCCTTCATAATTTTTCTTAAATGTTCGTATCTATCGCGCTCTCTCAAATAGCTTCAGTACTCATCTTAGAGAATGACATTATTCATTGTGACATTTGACACTAAACAATAAAGTTCCATATTAATGGATACAAAAATGTCACTTATTTAATACGATCATTCATTGACAGTTCGGGTGTCATCGTATTCCGATAAAGATCAAAGTTTTCCAGAAGGAAACTAATTTGTCATTACATCTATACTTAAACTTTGTTCCTCGAACACCACAATTTCACACAATCGGTGTATGTAATTGTTTAAAATCAAACAGACAAGGAAAAAAATAGTTTTTGACTCACTTTAGTTAGATTTTTTTTTAATATAGGTTATTGTTTTTTTTAGATGAACATCCAAAAACTAAAAGCCGAATTAGTCAAAACACAGAGATTAGCGGATATAGCGCGGCCTGCGCACGCGCCGCCGATTATCAAGAAAGATGATAAGAAGATGACGGTGAAAGTCGGAACTAATTCCGTTGTTTACGGGAAAAGGTTGGTTAAAAAGACTACGCCCCGAGTTACATTTACCAAGAACTCTCACACTTTCTTTGGTCTTCCTCTACCTTTATAGCAATCCACATTGATATCACCACATTCTTGATTATTGCTAACTTCCCTTAGAATAAAAAATATACTGAAATATTAATTAAAAAAAAAACATATTATGCCTCAGTAAATACGTAAAATTCTAGTAGCAGTGAACATAAATTTTTCTTAACTACGTTTATTTCTTAGGTTGAAATTAAAAGATGTTGAAAAACGACCGAAAGCAACACACGAGGTGAAGAAAGTAGAAACAGAGTTCACCGAAGAAATGGACTCGGACGAGGAAACTGAAATTATTAAAAACAAAACTGGAACTTCCAAATTAAAAACAGAGGACGGTAATACAGAAATAAATGAGAGTGTGTCGGTGGAAAATAAAGTTGAAATAGAGAAATGTGTTCATAAAAATGATAATAGTTCTAAAATTAAATTAGAAAATGATGAAAATCGAAAAAAGCGCGTGTTCGGTCCGATGCGACCTCCCGGCGACTACGTGGCGCCAGAAGGATATTTCGATCGAGAGACCGACAGAGATCTGCCAGAAATCGAAGAAAGAGAATAGATTTAAGTGAATAAAAAAAAATAGACGTAGTCGGTTGTTTTAATGTGTAATTCAAAGAACTTTAAATTATTTAAATGTTAAGGATTTTTTTTTCAGTTATTTAAATAAACAAAACATAGTTGACAAGTTGTCGCAACAAATTCTGGATCAATGTGTGAAGATAAGCAAATTACTTGTTACAACTTGGTCCTCGCTGGGTGCTCCAGCGTGAATTGCATTTATATACTAGTTGACCCCACGAACTCTGTTTCGCCTTAAAGGCAATAAAAAACAGATTTTTGAATTTAAAAGGAAATACTAAAAGAAATATTTCCTCTTCGGAAAAAAACGTTTGTATGGGAAATGGAAAAAGGACTATTTTTAAGGGTTTGACGGGAGTTTTTCCATTTTTACTCACCTTTTAAACCTTCCCTACGCCTCTACGAACATTCCAAGACGAAGATAAGATAAATCCGATCAGTCGTTCTCGAATTTTAGCAAGACAAACGAACAACAATTCATTTTTATAAATATACAAGATAGATAGATAATTTTAAAACGACGCATTTTTGTATAGAATTTTTTGGAGAAAAATTCTCAAGTAAGCGACAGTAGTATTTATGGGAACAAAGTACATAAACGTTAACCTAACATAGACAACTTTAACAAAAAAAATGGTAATCATTTTACTCGAAATCTTAAGGGTAATAAAATATAAAAATACTTGCAACACTATTTATTATAGCAACAACTCAAAGTTATACTGAAAAAAAAATCATTAAAAAAAAGTTGGTTCCTTAATAATTTATTGCTTACAAATAAAAATTATACATTTCTACATTTGATTTCAGCTAGGATCATTTCAATGTATCTATCGATCGACTTCACCGAACACGATGTCCAGGGTTCCGATGATGGCGACAATGTCGGCCAGCATGGAGTTCCTGCCGACCTTCTCTAGAGCGGCCAGGTGAGCGAAGCCAGGCGCCTTGATCTTGCACCTGGATATAATTTATTGCAGTCAAAACATATTTTGTGTTGCCAAAGTCCTTAACTAAAGTGACGAAAATTACTATCCAACACAAGAAAAAAAATTAATACGATTAGTAAAAGCTTCCTAGTTTATTTTAAATTTAACAAATTTCAAATTCGATTATTTAAGAAAACAGGACAGAAAATATTAAATAACAAAAAGTAAGAAATAAACTTGTTTGACTACAAGACTTGTTCAAAATGAACAACTAGACAAATAATTTATATGCAACGAACCAACAACGATGACCGCAATAAAAATGCAATGACACCAATAACACCTGCGACCGGCAGGTGTGTGTGGCGAGACAAACAGTTATAACGCGTTACACTAAAGTAATGACTCGCTACAGCGCCATCTGTTAAGGTGCGGCAAAATCGGTGCCAACAAAACTTCTAGTCTTAAAGTGGCCTTCCTTAGCATAGTACGAAAAATGTACATTAAAAGAATATTTTAGTGACTTATTGACTGCGTGCGTCAGTTAATCAAGCCAAGCGATGTGATAATCGTCTTGCCCGTAAATTTGTTGTTCATTACATCACCCTGTATATGCATGTATAGTTATGTCACCTGTAGGGCTTAGATCCGCCGTCAGAGACGAGGTACACGCCGAACTCTCCCTTGGGCGCCTCGATCGCGGTGTAGGTGGAGCCCGGGGGCACCTGGTAGCCTTGCGAGAACAGCTTGAAGTGGTGGATCAGAGCCTCCATTGATGTCTGCATTCAAAGAAAACATTATAATTTCAGAATTTTAAATTCTTTGTGTCATCCATTCTACTTTTGTAAGAAAAGTGGACGCTTTTGAGAACTTCAACAAGTTATTGTTAATGAAATAAAAAAAAACAATAAAATTGACTTATTGTATGTGTGCACTTCTTGAATTAAAATCGAATGACGCTTCAAAATTAAAAAAAAAAGCGAAATTATACTATGGGCCACAAAGTAGCAGATATACTTCGGAATTCGTGACTCACCTTCATCTCCTCGCGCGAGGGCGGTGTCAGCTTCGCGTCGTCGGTCTTCACCTCGCCGGGCGGCATCTGATTGATGCACTGGTCCACAATGCGGAGGGACTGGCGCATCTCCTCCACGCGACATAAATACCTACAAAATATTAGTGTAAGGTACCTCTGTCAAAACACGTAACGAACTCTCGACCACAAAGTAGAGAATTCATACCTATCGTAGCAATCGCCCTTGGTGCCAATGGGCACGTCAAAGTCCACCAGGTCGTACGCGTCGTAGGGCTGCGCCTTGCGGAGGTCCCACTTGATACCGGAGCCGCGCAGCATCACACCACTACCAATATAGTACAATTAAATTAATATAATTGTAATAAGTGTTAAAACTTATGATAATGTAAAACAGAAAAAAAATTATCAAGATAAAACATTTTTTTTTTCTGTTGACAATGTCTATGAAACGTAAAATTTCATATGATCAGTTGAAGGTTACAAGCCTTCTTAAAACACATAACTGGAATATAAAGACACAATTACCTAAAGCCGTAGTTGAGAGCATCCTCAGCAGTGACTACTCCAATATCTTTAGTCCTCTGCACCCAAATCCTGTTGGTGGTGAGCAGGTCCTCCACCTCATCCAGTCGTTCGGAGAATTTAGAAGCAAATTCGTAGATATCGTCCATGAGACCTAACGGCATGTCCTGGAAAAAATAAAATGTAGGAAATGGTCTTAAAATACTTTTGGTAGATGTTAAATCTAATCTTAATTATAAAACAGGATGTTTCCAAACAAAACAAAGAAATAAATGTGTTCAAAATGGTTGTTTAAACTTAAAGCTCAAATTTGAATCTGTCACAAATATATTTCTTTTTACATACTTTCTCCGATGTTGAAACTTCACAGTCGATATGAACATCATGTTAAAGTTGCATTTATAAAAATCATATACTAATAAGAAAGTTCTTTGTATAAAGATTGTACTATAAGCAAAGTTGCTACTCACTAGTGCTACGCCGCCGGGGCGCACGTACGCCGCGTGCATACGAGCACCGCTGACTCGCTCGTACAGCTCCATCAGCTTCTCTCTCTCCTCAAACAGCCAGAACAAGGGTGTAAGCGCCCCAATGTCCAGAGCGTGGGTCGCCACCGCCATAATATGGTTCCTAATACGAGTCAGCTCACAGAACAAGGCTAAAAAAACATTTTAAAACTTTCATAGAACATAATTAACACTACTATTAACTATACGGCCTGATGGGACCCCCAAACCTAAGTGGTCTGTAAGAATTACATACTTAGAGAATTTTCTCTTAGGAAAAACTGTTTTGAATTAATTACCTCAATAAATAAAACATGTAAATAAGTTTTTTTTTTATAAAAGAAGGGAGCAAACAAGAGGGGCGATCATTTTTTTAAATGAAATATTAATATATTTTTGTTCCTTTACCAATATTTCTTGTGACCATTCCTGGTAAGCTTAATAAGCTTGTGGCATGATATGGTCCAAGACAATAGTCGAATGGCAGGATCCAAACCTACAACCACCAAATCGGTTGTCCGGGACCTTAACCATTAGGCTATTGGCGCTTCTATAGATGTCTATAATGGTTCTATCAGGTGTTTAGAATTTATTTCTACTTTTTTATACAGATATATTTAAATATACTACTATACATACTCACTTCGAATATACTTAGCACGGATAGGTATATCAATGTTTAAAAGTTTCTCAACAGCCAAGCTGAAGCATTGTTCGTTACACATCATGGAGACATAGTCAAGACGGTCAAAGTACGGCAGTGCCTGCGTATACGTCTTGTATTCAATCAGTTTCTCAGTGCCACGGTGTAGGAGGCCAATATGGGGGTCAGCTGCTCGTACCGTCTGCAAGACACATTTTAATTTAAAATATTTAATAGGTGTAAATGTTTGTAAATTTATTCTTATTTCTTATTTTGGTTGTACGTTATGTTTTCCATAAAAAAACTTTAAAGTCATGATATAGGTGATGTATGTATTTTAACTCGACTAAACATAAACATTGTTGTTCAGACTAGTTGTCCGGCCTATGTCCAGCAGTGGCCAGACAAAGGCTGATGATGATACACCAAATTTCGTAGACACATATTTGCTAAATTATTTATTTTAAGCAAAAACTATGGCAATAGGTATCTGAAAATGATTAATTGACAAGTACGCCATTTATCAAGAATACATAATAATTACCTCACCATCCAGCTCCAGAACAAGTCGGAGTACACCGTGGGCTGCAGGGTGCTGCGGTCCGAAGTTCAACACCATGTTGCGCACTTGCTTTTCAGTTGGTGAGACAATGCCTGCACAAATCAAACAACAATTTTGTGTTTCATGTTTTAAAGGAATAAGAATTAGTAATGGAAATTAGAATAGGAATAGGTTACAGTCTATAATAAGATACAGGCTACTAATTTTACATTAGTCTTATATTGGAATTGAGTAAAATTATGTATTTGAATAATTTAACTTACTGTTGTAAGGCAAATGCTTTACGAGAGATGTAACTTCATCAGGGTACATTACAGCTCCTTCGAATTGCTTAACGTACTCCGCATCAGGCATCCATCGATGCCCATTTCTCTTAGAACTGAAATGAATGTCCAAGTAAAGTCAGCATATTGACGTATTTTATTATCGATAGCTTATGTACCAGTAAAAAATGCAATTTCTTACATAACGACAATGATTTTAGTATAATTGGTGGCTATTATAATCTATAATTTAATAAAGGAATATTGAAAAGTTGCTGAATTATCAAGAAAATAATATATAACCTCTTGAGTTACATAATAATAAACCATAATAAAGCAACATATAAACATTCAATAAGTTATTTTTTCAAATGTACACTTACTTCACATTGTAAACTGCTGGTAAATTCTTTAATAGAGCTGTAGATTGGTTTAAATTTGCGGATTTTCGCAGCAAAACATTGAAAATCGATGCCATTTTTGGGCTAACAACGTTACGATTAACGTTATTGTGTAAAGATCAAACAATTAAATAGTCGACGTTAACTTAAGATCCATGAAAAGGAATTCTAACTTAATCAAGAGTTTCTCGCTTACTTTTTATCAATACTTAAAAATAATCATATCTCATTCATTGATTCGAGAAAAAAGACTAAAAGAAAGGATTACTAGACAGAACTATTGATGGAAAGGAACGTCAATTAAACGTCAGAGGGTAAACGTCAATCGTTTATTTTCCGTCAGTTTTGGTTGCGTTCATTTAGACCATTTTAATAACGTTCAGTTAATATTACAGTTAGTAGTTTTATTGATTGTGTTACGTAAAAAAAAATTAATAAAAACTTCGTTTTGACTATGTGTTATTATCGATCAACTTCACCAAACACGATGTCGAGTGTCCCAATAATAGCGACAATGTCGGCCAACATAGAGTTCTTGCCGACTTTCTCCAGAGCTGCTAAGTGAGCGAAGCCAGGCGCCTTAATCTTGCATCTAGAAAGTTGGAGCAATGACCGAAAATTGTATGAGTAAAATAGAACATTTCTGTCTTTTGTTCGGCATAATTGAACTTATGATAGATGTAGTAAAATGAATAATTACCTATATGGCTTAGATTCTCCATCTGAAACAAGATATACGCCAAACTCTCCTTTTGGCGACTCTATCGCGGTATAAGTGGAACCCGGGGGTACCTGGTAGCCTTGCGAAAACAACTTGAAGTGGTGGATTAAAGCTTCCATTGATGTCTACAATGAAAACACTGTCAATTAACAGTAACCATGTTGCAATACAAAGAGAAAACTAACAATTTTGTAAACGTAGAAATTTACAAGTACCTTCATTTCTTTGCGTGACGGAGGAGTGATTTTAGCGTCGTCAGTTTTGATTTCGCCAGGCGGCATTTTGTTAAGGCACTGGTCAATTATACGCAAAGACTGACGCATCTCCTCCATACGACATAAGTATCTACAAAGGAATAAATACTTTGATAGAAATTTATAACCGAATTTGACAATAACACCTATCCTAGAAGGCTTAACTTACCGATCGTAACAATCTCCGCAACTACCGATGGGCACATCGAACTCTACCATTTCATATGCATCATAAGGTTGCGTTTTACGCATATCCCATTTGATACCAGAACCCCGTAACATTATACCGCTGAAAATAAATAGCTTATTAAGAAGGTAAAGTTATAGCGAGGTGGCAACAGCTTAGCAATTTTTTTTCTCCTAAAATTATTCAATGCTTTTATTTATTTTTTGTTATAGCAGAAGAGGACAAATACAACACAAGAGGAGCAGATGTGTAGCCGGCTTCTTATTTTGAACAGATTTTTTAATTCAGAACTAGGCGATATAGGGTAATGTTTGGTTTTAAGAAGAATGCTAGCAAGTAAATTGAAGGAGGAATAAACCATTAATTTTACCTGAATCCGTAATTAAGAGCGTCCTCAGCACTAACTACTCCGATATCTTTAGTCCTCTGCACCCAAATTCTGTTTGAGGTCAGCACATCCTCCACCTCGTCCAGTCGCTCCGAAAACTTCACTGCAAACTCGTAGATGTCATCCATTAGACCTAATGGCATATCCTGAAAATTCGTGGTCATGTTTGCTTACTACAAGTTTAACTGCTGCCTCTGCGTGACTTGACATATTTCTATATTTCGCAGAGGCGCATTTGCCCTAAAAGCCAGGAAGACCGGGCCTAGAGCGACCTGATATTAAGGCCGGTCAAACTTGACAAAAAAAATAACTGATGATAACAAGAATTAACTCAAAGTACGTAAATATTTTGGCCTGGGGCCTCGGACGGCTAAGATAGCAAATCCGCCGCTGATATGTCGATATAAAAGCAGTATTAAATTGTTAGGTACAAAGTCTTACAATAGCTACGCCGCCTGGACGCACGTACGCCGCGTGCATGCGCGCGCCGCTCACACGCTCGTACATTTCCATGATCTTCTCGCGCTCTTCGAACAACCAGAAGAGCGGAGTGATCGCGCCGATGTCCACCGCGTGCGTGGTTACAGCCAAGATGTGGTTTAGGATACGAGTGAGTTCGGCGAAAAGTGCTACAAGTGAAAACCAATGATTTTTTTTGAATCTATCTGTCATTTCTTTTTTATTTTCCGACACGCGGTCTGTATTCCTTTTTGCTTTGTACATTTTGTTTTCATTGTTAAGTTCCTGAACGAGTTCTCGTTGAATTTAATATTAAAATAATCTATTTATTTTGTTATATTATATATATTTTATATTGTTTAAAAACTCACTTCTAATATACTTAGCCCTTATTGGTATATCGATGTTCAGTAACTTCTCAACAGCCAAGCTGAAGCATTGTTCGTTACACATCATGGAGACATAGTCAAGACGGTCAAAGTACGGCAGTGCCTGCGTATACGTCTTGTATTCAATCAGTTTCTCAGTGCCGCGGTGTAGGAGGCCAATATGGGGTATAGCTCCGCGTACCGTCTGGAATGGAAGACACCTATACAGGTGCAACGTTGACTTTGGTGTCTAAAGACGTATAAAGTTAGCGCTGCAACTCCATCTAGCGACCAGAATCAAGATGTTATGTGATTTACAACAAGAGTACGCTATCTGTTTGAATTGATGAGGTCGAATGTTACGCGCTAGTTAAGTAAGTGCCTGTTCATCCTACTCTTGAAGGTCCCCCACGTTGTACTTGGACGGTAACTGATTCAAATCTCAATAAATAAATTATCTTAGTTAGATGGCTATGGCTACAATTCAATTATGATTAAAATAGAATTACCTCACCATCCAGCTCTAAAACAAGGCGGAGTACACCGTGTGCGGCGGGATGCTGCGGTCCAAAGTTCAACACCATATTACGGACTTTCTTTTCAGTTGGTGTCACTACGCCTAATAAAATTCACTTTTGTTAACACGTGAATGTTAAAAAAAACGTTATTTCAAATGTTACTTACTGTTGTAAGGTAAATGTTTTGAAAGTGACGTAACTTCATCGGGATACATTACAACTCCTTCGAATTGTTTCACGTATTCCGCATCAGGCATCCACCGATGAGCGTATCTCTGACTAACGGGAAATGACTAAATTACCATCGTAAATGAAATATTTTATTTTCATCATCATCATCATTATCAGCCTAATGTAGTCCACTGTTGAACGTAGGCCTCCCCCATCGATTGCCACAATGACCGGTCCTGCGCCGCCCGCATCCAGTGCACTCCCGCAACCTTGACCAAGTCATCAGTCAATCGTGCGGGAGGCCTACCAACGCTGCGTCGAC
>JAODUI010000011.1:1786362-1803006 GCA_027563995.1 Papilio gigon | reverse complement strand
GTAAGCTTTTCGGCGTGTGACGAAATAAATAAAGAAAACAAAAGCTACTCGCCATCTTAAGCGTCAATAATCTAATTAGACCATTAGACCCCACCTCCCATAACAAAGTTTATGCCCTTCGCACTACAGAGAAGTACTCGTTCGAGAAGTACTCTTTGCTGCACCACAAGTTGCATTAGGGATGATTTAGACCTCGTTTCGCAGCGAATATGTTAAGTAACATATAAAATATGTTTCATCATCATCGTCATCAGACCTTGTCTCCCCACTGCCGGACATAGGCCTTTCCCAATGCCGCAATATGCGGTTCTCCGCTTTCCGCATCCAACGACTTCCTGCCTTCGCGTTTACCGAAATGTATTTTGACATGCTCCATACATTTGACTATAATTTTAACTTTACATAAATATAATAACTATTTAAATTGTTAACTTCAACTTTATAAGGTTAATAGTAAATAATAGAAAATTTAAACTCACTTCACATTAAGAAGACGTGGTAAATTATTCAGTATCGTTTTACACTTACTCAAATGTATAGATTTTCTAATCAAATTCGAAATGGAAACCATTTTTATGTCACTCAATACAAATTTAATTCCGCACTTGTGAACATTAACACGAGAACGTCTATGCGTTATTTTGCAACGACATTTATCCTTCTGGTACATTTTCCTGTTGTCCGCAGCCCGTGACTCAGTTAATTAAATCTGTCAGCTTCATTATACGATTGTGAGGCTTTAGTATGAGTCGCATTTATGATTTGAAACGTAGAATTTTTTAATTTATTTAAAAATAATAAATGCTTTTTCATTTTTTGTTAATTTACTAATATTTCTTGTGACGATTCCTGGTAAGCTTGAGCTTGTGTTAGGTACACGGCATTAGTCGAATGGCGGAATTCGAATCCACGACCTCTATATCGGTAATCCGTACCCATAACCATTGTGCTATTGGCGCTTAAAAAAGTGATAAATTTTTGAATAGATATTTCAATAGAAGCCGCCTACGGTTAGCGAAATCGAATTGATGCACCTACAAATGATTCGCGGGCAATATTAAAAATATAAAATACGATACTTTACATATGCAAATGTTTGGTGCGCCTCTAGCGTGAAGTTTATATAACTCCGTCCTCAAGCTTGTAGGATTTGAAATAAATTCACAATTAATTAATAACTTTATTGTAAAAATCCGGAATAAATTCATTCACACTTCGATTTAATAAAAATTATAAGAACATTACACGAACAGTTGGTGGGCTCTGTGAATATTTTATTTGACTCGTTTTTGTTGTCGCTGCCGATAGATGTCGTTGATTGGCGGGGCGACGCCCAAGTCGTCGTCGTCCGAATCTTCACCGATCTTTCTTCGTCTCGCCTGTAATTATAAAACTTGTAATTAATAAACACTTCGTCTACTTGATTATATGTCCAAAAAGTGTCAGTGGACACTAAAAAAAACGATTCTCTGGCTATAAAAAAATATTAAACAAAGAAATAAAATGAAATTAGGTCAAAAGTGTAGTAGTAAAAATAACAATATACACATATGCTAAGTTCTAGCTTTTACGCCATCGTAATTTATTCTATGCCTGAACCTTATTGGAGACGGTGGTGATGCCCTCGTCATCCACGATCCAGTGCACGGAGCGCGCCAAATCAAACAGTTTCGTGTCGCAGCCGTTCTCTTGTGTCGGCGCCGGCGCTGCAAAAACATTTTTTATTATTCATTATTTCCATATCTAACTTAAGACAAGCCAATTTTATAAAGCAACAGACGACGCCTAAAAATATCGTTTAATATATGAAAATACTAATTTGGTCAGACTTTTTACTGATCACTAAAGGAGACCTTTAGTATAGATAGCTCATACCAAATCTACACTAAGAGGCAACAAAACGCGAGTGCCTTAGTCATTATTAAATTAAGATAATTTTAGGGAGCGCAATAAGACCGTAAGACTGGTAACTCGGTCTGTCTAGTATAATATATGATACATTTTTTTAAATAAATTGAATTCCGATGATTTGTGAGCTCTCGCTGGCTTACGTCCAGCAGTGGGCAGACAAATGCTGATGATAAGAATTGTTCCTGACGCTCAATGACTCACGTTTGTCCGGCAGCGTGATGCGGTTGAAGAGCTGCATGAGGCGGTCGACGGCGACGAAGGGCCCGCGGTAGCAGGTGGGCGGCGGCATCAGCGTGCACACGTGCGCGCACGCAGGCGGCATCGGGAACGTGCCGCCTGGACATACATACAATACAAATGACAAACAGTTAAATATAGGGAAATTACATATTTTTTTCTGTTTACCCCCTCCCCTGTATAAAATATGAACTACCCTGTGTAGTACTCTGTAATAAAGATGGAGATCTGTAAATTTAAAACATAGTCGACAGCGGTCAGGTATATATACACTGACAGTTTTTTTTTATTCAGGAACAGTCAAATGTTTTTCCTATATAAGTCCAGATGATTTTTTTTCTATTTAATAAAAAACAATTTATATATTTTTTTTCTAATCTATGCTTCCGTCTGCACAAAACTGACCGGATATCGGATGCTCTCCCGGCAATGGGTTCACTTTGGGCTTGTACGGTATCATCTGGTTGGTGTCGGGGCGCGCGATGTCTTTGTTGGGGTCGTTGTCTCTGTAAACATAAAAGAATTTTAATGAGTTCATATTTTACAAGAAACGTAAACGCGAATATAGTTTAAAAATTACTTCTAATTACCGTTTAATTTATACATCATATCTCATTACTAATGTAAAAAAAGATAAAATTTAGATGGATGGATGTTTGTTAGCGGGTAACTAAAACAACTAAACGGATCTGGATGATTTTTTTTTTGTTAAAGTATTAGCAGATATTAGTTAATTTACTAATATTTTTTTACCACTCCAACTAAGCTAACTTGTGCTAGGATATAGTTTACAATAATCGAATGGCTGGATTCGAACTCTCGATCATGTGATCGGAAATCCGTACCCTTATCCATTAGGCCATTGGCGCTTTAGGCAATTAGACATAGAGATAGATTACTGTCTGGAATAAGCACATAGGCTACGTACGAAGTTTTTTTTTAAATTCCGCACAGACGATGACGCAGGCAACCGCTAAAATAATAAAGTTTATATGTATAAAATACATATTTACTTCTGTCCGAGTATAACGGCCGCCAGTTCCGGGGATATGCCGGCGAGCGGGCCGCCCAGCGCCCACGACTTGTTCGACATTGACGCTACCTACAACGAAAATAATACATACATTAAATTTAAGAATTTTTAGCATTCAAATTTAAAAGGTAACAAAAATGAATCTTTCATAAAAATAAAATTAATTGTGCTAATTATGAAATAGTGAGTTATAACTATTTACGATGTGACTATAGTATTTATGTATGTATTGAAGTTCTGTTCATACAACGTACCTCAGTGTATCCGATGGACTTGAGCTCGGCGATGCTGCAGGGGTACAGGTCGAGGAACTTGTAGCGGTCCACGAGCTGCGCGGTCTCCTTGCCTTCGAACTCTTTGATCTAAAATCAGTACATTACTTATGTACAGTCAGGAACCTCCGCGATGTTTCACTTCTAGAAAAGTTACTTTGATCCTTGCAGCCAAACTCTACCTCTTTCAACAAATAACCGTGCAAATAGTCAGGTTACATTGCCTTTTTTTCTAAAAAAAAAAAACACAACTAAAAGCTGCGGTTATTGTTTCCGCGTCATCGTCTCAATGCGTACGAAACGTTTAGGACAGAAGGTTTTAAATTAGAACACCAAGACAGGCTCTGATTGTATATTGAGATTGTTGCCTTTTTCTATTTACCTTTTCCAGCACCGCCTGTCTTCTTTTCTCGACCTTCACGATACTAACAAGGTCGCCTATGTTGGACTCAAACTCCAGGAACCTGTTCCAGATGTCGACGGAGCTTTCGGGCTTCAGACTGCCCGAGGACAGCACGCGCTCGAACAGCACGCGAGTGTTGTTGTCCTCTGTGGATACAGAGTTGAGCAAGTTATAAACAGGATTAGTAAATTAAAATTATTATTTTTGTGTATTACAATTCAACTGGATATCATAATTAGTTTAGTATTAGTAAATGGTACTTTATTTGATTTTTCCATATACTTCAGATAAGTAAATATTTCTGTTTCGTTATGGATAAATAATGAAACAGTTTTGTTGACATTAATTAAACTATCAGACTTGTTGAACAAAGTTCTAGTTACCGTTCAAATGTGACAAATAGTCGATGTAACAGAGGACGTATTCTGGAATGTGCGAGAACTTCTTGAGGCCGAGCTCGAATATTCTAAAGGCGATGTTCTTGTCCTTGGAGCAGTAGTACTCCATGAGCGCGGCCGCCACGAACACGTGGTAACGGGATCTGCAAGTTAACTTAGTTATAGTGCTTCAAACTTATCATCATCATCAGCTTTTGTCTGCCCACTGCTGGATCTATATCCATACTTCCATCCATCCATACTTGGAGTAAGTCTATACTTACTCCAATACCTTCCACAGTTTGTGGTCCTCCGCCTTTATTAGATTACAGCTCAAGTATACATTTCATTATGTAAATGCATTAACCTTGGATCTTCTCTGGCACGTTTGAAGACGGTCCTGGCGGATTTGATGCCCTCAGCGCGGCGCGCGAACTTCATGTACTGCACGTAGGCCAGCGTGGGGTCGATGTCCTCCATGTCCAGATATCTCGTGTACACTTGGTGCACCTGATAAATATCATACAGAATTATTTTTGAATGTTGCGATATATTACAATAAATCTCTCATATAATTTTAAATTTGTTTTTCACTAACCAAATACAAAACCGAGAGCTTGAGGAGTTGAGTTCAAGGAGAATGTGAGAAATTACAAAACATTTTTATAAATGAATTTCAGCTGCCTATAATGGGTGGTCCCTTAAGCAATTCCTAAGTGTAGATTTTCTATGAGAAAATTTTCCTTAGTGCCTAATTATCGACTATGAGTGTAGTTAGACACCAAAAAGCTAGTTATTGATATACCTTATTATAATGAAGCCGGCTCTCTTCGTAGTCGGCGTGCGCGAAGTGCAACAGCGTGGACTGCTTGAGCGGACCAGACGTCGCGCGCTCGTACACCGCCGCCGCCTCCTCAGAGAATAGCCGCGCCGCGTTCGAGTCCTGCGGGACAATGCAACCGGTGCGACATAGATGAATACATCAGAGTATAACGCACTACTCGGATGTATACTACTGCAACAATTTCAGTACTAGAAACTGGATACGGTGTTATATACATTTCATTAATAGTATGTTACTAAGATTTGTTTGTATACACTTGAATACAGTGTAGTAGTATATTACTCCATTGTATACAAGTTTGGACATTAATTTTATTCAATCAGTGCAATAATGATGACTTGAGAAAATTTAATTTTGCTTAATTGTGAAAGAAATATCTTGAATAGAAAACTTACCCCTTTCTCCTGCAGCAGCTTTGAGGAATGATCGAGGAACTGCGCGGCCTGGTGCCACACGTCGGGGTGGTGCGCGAGACACAGCAGGCACTGCTCGATGGCGAACATGACGCGGCGCGCAACCAGCGCCGTGTCCTCCGACCGGAGCGGGTTGCTCCTCTCCCAAGATATGTACTTCTTCCACAGTTCCACCTTAAAATTAAAGCCAAGCCATAATACTATAGGATTCATCTTTTAACAATATAAATATACAGTTTTTTTTTTATTTCAATAATAGTAGAATTTTGTTAATTTATCAACTTCTTATAAAAGTGCTAACATATGGTACATGACAAGAGTCGAAATCGGATTCGAAACCTACGACCTTTAGATCGGTAGTCCGTACCTTTAACCTTTAGACTATTGGCGATTCAAACAGTGTATGTAATATGTATCTACTTATTGAAGATAAAGACTCCAATAGTATAGTGCTATCCACTCATTATGGCGGCTGGCAATTTTGCAGGAAGTTATCAGAATACAAAGGGGTGTACAGATGTAGTGAGAAATTATTTTCCTTCGCTGAAAACTCGGATCTTCATCGGAATACGATGACACCCGAACTGTCAATGAATGATCGGATTAAATGAGAGATATTTTTTCATTTGTTTTCGTATCCATTAATATGGAACGTTATTGTTTAGTGTCAGATGTCACAATGAATATTGTCATTCTCTAAAATGGGTACTGAAGCTATTCGTCAGAGCATGATAAATATGATTTTTTTTTCCGAAAAATCACGAAGGAAAATCTTTTCTTACTACATCTGTAAGGCGTTGAAGAATCTTGTAATACCTGTTTCATTTCCTCTCTGTCGACTGTGGGCGGTGTGGCTGGCATGTTCCTGTTCAGACCTCGTGTGACTGTCTCCAACTCCTTAGCCACGCGCCGCGCGTTCATGTAATCACGAGACCGCTCCATTGCCATACGTTCAGCTGTGAATTATAGATTTAATTATTTTGCTGGACATCGTCATAGAGTATAACTAAAAGGATTCCTAATAGTATTAAAAAGATCAGAGAAAGAAAAAATTCAGAGTTCATTTTTGTAATAATTAAAAATGGCAGTAGACAAGTACCAATAATTATAGTATAATATATTTTTTTGTAATAAGAGAAGGGGGATAACGACCGGCGGGGTCACAAGAGTGATCATCGACGCACAGACATCTGTAATACTAGAAGAACCACAGATGCGTTGTCAGCTTTTGAGAGGTACGTACGCTTCTTGAAGGACCTTCTTATATAACCTATATCGTTGTAACTTAATCATACTTACCAATAATTGTATTGATTCCTTGTTCAAACGCGATATAATCCTTCCATAACGTTTCTATTCCTATAATAGGATTAATAACAGCTCTTTGATACACCTGGAAAAACATACATATATTATGTGTTATAATTTTTAATCACAAAGTTATTGATTTTAATATATACTAAGTAAAATTTCTTTACATACTTTCCTCACAGCTGAAATCTTCTGATTTTCAGCGTAAGAGCCAACCGCGTCGACTGCCTTTAAGAAGGTCACGTAGTCGTTCCAGATCGGGTAGGCGTGGATATCCAAGCCTATTTTGTCCAGAGCAAAGTCGTAAGCCTGTGCCATTTTCTCTCTGAAAATCAAAGTACCAATGTTCCATGATTCGTTTGAAATTAATTCTATGAACAAGTGCATTAAAAGTTACTATTTCTAAGTATGACTTTAGTAAATTATTTATTTGTATAGCCAGTTGGTCTTTTAAATTGAATATTTAATAGAACTTACTTATACGTAGGCAGCATACATTTAGTTTCTTTGACGTAATTTAAATAAAGTCGCCAAAGTTCAATGTTCAGGATCTTCATAAGACAGCGCTGGAACAGCTAAACACCCATACAAATAGTCAAATGAATATTTTATATTGTCTGGCTCGAAGGACCAAAGTTTAGTACTCATATATGTCCATTTGTTAGAGACTAACCAATGAGGCCACAAAACGACAGAATACTAAATGTAGACAGGAAGGAACTGAACTGGAGTGATTAGGCAAGGCTCTTCAGGATTTCCAAGGATTGGGCGTCTTTAAGCGAAACATTAATTTAATAGGTATTTGTTTTTAGACGCCGCAAAGTTCATGATTTAACAAATATGCGCTTGACGTATGGAATGATGAGATTCTTTGTAGACTTATAACAAAACGGACCAGACGTTTACCTGATACTTCAGACAGCATTTTCTAAAAAAGAATATAAGGCAAGAAGGCTGAGGTTTAATGGAATACCCAAAAAGTGCATCTTTGCTATCGATTTATAATTTTTTATAGTAATGAAGTCATTCCCCCAATGACAAGGTTACGTGTGATTTAACGAAATTTTAGTAAATCACCGATAAACAATACTTCATGTCTGTCTAGAAAAAGACGCTTGCGCATAGGCTTCTATTCCAAACACATTTATTATAATTTCTAGTAGAAGATTAAAAATAAAATACAAATACAAGACTCGTAAAGAAAAACGTCATGATTTTATTTAAGCAGCCAAAATAGTTTGTTCAGAAAATTAACGAACCTTGTATGATAACAATTTTGATGACAATTGTCGTTGACCGACTTATTTTCGTACAGTTAATAATGTAAAATAATAAGTACTGGGCTACAAGAGGTACTTTGTCATCTATATAAAAAACATTCAATTCTCGTTGAGCGATAAAACTCAATTGCAAGGGTTTGATTCTATACCCCAATTGGTAGACCTATCACAATTATTTACAAAATTACAACTGTTACATTAATATAAATTCATCTTGTAAGGATATGGTAAAATATACAATACATATATATAGGAGTAAATAAATATAGGGTAATACTTAGATATATTATATTGACTAAGAGGGTTTAATACATTTCAAAAGTGACCTTCTATGGCTTTTCCATTGACTTAATTGTTCCTACTGCTGTCTTGATATTAAAAAAAACCTTATAAATAGCATTACATTATAAAAAACTTTATTCACCATAGAAGATCACCTCCAACATGTCTGAACACAGTTACCCTATCCGAAAAAAAAGATTTCATTTCATTATCTGGTTTCTTTATTTGAACTTATTACTTAATATAACATAATTTGTAGAACTTAGAGTGCTTGTTTTTTTATTAATTTAATCTTTATTAGTCACTAATATCACAGAGCATTTAACATTTTTATAACCAACTTACGCTGTGTCAATACTAACCTTTTCAACTTTTTCAAAATTTCTCGCCTTCATCTGTAAATACAAATTAAAATATATGAATGAACATTAGTCTTTATTGATGATCACCCAGCCCCAGCACAGAACCCAGCATTAGATGTAGAAGAGTTTAGAATTCCGTCCAAGAGAGCATTGTGCAGCAAAGTATGAACTTCGGGTCACCAAGATACTTAAAAAGGCTTGCTTAAAGTATGGTCATTGTTCCTAATCATGGTATATTGGTCAAATGATTAATTTGGCTGAAAGTAGGAAGGGAAGCGATAAGTTTTAAATTTATCATATGCCTAACCTCTTGTTCAATGTATATTTTCCAGTATCGGCCAGTAGTTGGAAATGCCGCAATAAGTTTTTCATACATTGTCCGTACATCATTAATAGGCCTGGTCTGGGCTTCTCTGATGAGTAAAGACCACGAGTCGACATCATATACATTTGCTTCCACAGCTTTCTGAGCTCGAGTTAACCTTTCATTTCCCCAATCCTGAAAAACAGTTATTAAGTTTTGTCAAAAAGGGTACTAATTAGTATAAAAGTGTAGTAAATGTACTTACGATCTCTGCATTTTCGTCCGTTAATGCAACGGCCATAGTGAGGGCCTGTTGATTTTGCTTATGTGTTAAAAAACAACCATGTAATTCTTCCTTGGACTATTATTTGTTTTATAAAACGTTTTTGTAGTACATAAAGATTAGATTCTCATGATTGTAATTGTATATTATTACTAAGTACTAGGATAAATATCCTTAATTATCCAACTTGATCCAACTAATGCAAAATGAAATGAAGTCAAACTCGAAAACGAAAAAACATGGACAATAACAAGCATTTAAGCAGTCTATAAAAAAAAAGACACTATAGACAATGGACATGGATTATGCACAAACCAAAGACAAATTACACCTTGGTTTGTTACCGGCCTAACGCTCGTTTTGATGTTACTGACAATTAATTCTATGTCTATTATTGGTTTGAATCCTCACCACCGCCATTAAAACGTTGCCGTCAGCGCCAAAAAAGCGAACATCAAATGGACAAAAAAATACCACGACTTTTCGCCTGTGTAGCCAGAGTGCGCATAAACTGAAAAAAAATGGCGGCATTTTTACTCTGTGAAATGAAAGCTGTCATTCAACAATGTCATAAAACGCCTCACCGCCACTCAATTTAAGATTACGAGTGTTTACAAATTGCATATTTTGTTTCTTTACGTTCAAAATGTTATTTTATTCATTCTTTAAATCGTTAATTGGCAAAGATGTTGTTGTGGAATTAAAAAATGATCTCAGCATATGTGGAACATTACATTCTGTTGATCAATATTTAAATATAAAATTATCCGACATAAGCGTCATAGATCCGGATAAATACCCTCACATGTTGTCTGTGAAGAATTGTTTCATACGTGGTTCTGTTGTGCGCTACGTCCAGTTACCAGCAGACGAAGTTGACACACAACTACTACAAGATGCAGCAAGGAAAGAAGCGACAGTGACTACAAGATAGTCGCTATAACTTAACCTAACATCTAAGTTGAACAAACATTGGACTATACTTGTGAATATATTTAAGTGTAAGAACATTGAATAAATGTAAAGCTAATTGTCAAATTCAGTTTCATTGTAATCGACCTATAACTACTAATAATATTTGCAATATTATAAGGCTAACATTGTAAACAGCAGTCACAGCTACGCTCATTAACTAAATCAATAGTCACCAAAAATCGAGGACCATTTAATATAACAATATAAAACAATTACATTAAAATTATTGCATAAATGGCTGTACAATGAATAAGTTTTCTTACAGTACTCTACAATTTTGTTAAAGTTTGTCTCCAACAAAAAAAAAACACAAAATATGAAGCTTCAGTCAGTGGAAACCTTAGGTCAGACACGAGTACCATTTTAATAATCAAGTTTTGGATTTACAAGTTATAAAAAAAGTTTACAAATGTATTTGTTTTATTCATGCTTTACTAGTGAGCACACTTTACACATTTTCAATGTAAAGAATAATTTTCCTTTAGAATACTTTTGAGTCCATCACCATCGGGCATGAAGGTGTAATGTTTTTATCTGGAATATAAAGTCATGTTTGTATGCATATGTCTTTCTTTAATTTTGACAAAAAATTTATACTTACTTTTACACCTCCTGTTTGGTTTTGGACTTGGAACAATCATCCTTAAAAGTTTTGCACGAAAACCTGCTAATCTAAAAAAAGAATTTACATACTAACTTAATTGGATATTGGTGTTAACTTCTGTGACATTATCAATTATTAGGGGAACTTGCTACAGTGAGAGTGCTGGGGAGTGACAGACCCTAACTTAATTTGGATCTGGTTACTGCATATACAAATTACCTGAGCAAAAGTGAGAATAACAAACACATGCTTACCCTTTTGTCGAAAATATTCATTTAAAAAAAAAATAGATAAATCTTGAGGCCTGGTATTTGAACACCCAGACATTTTTTTGTAGTAGTTACAATATTTTAAACTCACTCGCTTTTCGTGGGACCGGCTATGCGCATTACATGCGCGCGCATGCAACGATAACTGTGAGATGTTTTCAAATGTTTGCAGCTAAAATAGGTTCAACCTTTTTAGTCAGCTCTACCAAATAAATATTTATATTTATTTATATCTATATATCTGAATTACCTCATTTGTTCATCCATTTTCTGCATCAAACGTAACCTGAAATAAATTCTTTTCATAGCATCCAATAATCTGAGATATATTCCGGCATTAATTTGGCATGTCGGCGGTCGGGGAGAAAAGTACTGCTTCTTACAGACATGCCGAACCATGCGTTACCATGTTCTTTATTAAGACTAAATTAGCATTTGACAACTATCCTACCATGTTAGTGAAAAAAAAAATCGTTTATTTACAAACCGCATTCAAAGTCCCTTAATGGCCAATAAGAACGTATCGTAGTGTAAACATTTCTAAATCTACACTAAGCGATTGCTTAAGCTACCTTAAATAACTCTGCATGAAGCAATCAATGTATAAGGAATTATTTCAAACATATTACCATCCTAATTTATGTGGAGATTGTCGTCTGTTTATAGTCGAGTAAAGCCTTTTTAGTCCTCGACCTATTTACGATATATTAATATTAGTAATTATAATACAAGTTTTATTACGAGCATTATTTCCATGTTTATGATATTTTTATAAAGAACATTTTTATTGACTTACGCTGATGCTCTGTTATTTCCTCATGAAATAATGAATTAATCTTATTCAAAAAGCTCCTGAAACATTTTATTAGTTTATTAAATCGCATTATCACCTCGCCACGACGACTGGTCGACAACGCGGTAAAAATACTTACTGCGGGTCATTTTCGACGCTCATTAGAGTGCTTACAATTGAACTTTGCTTCAAAATGTTTCTTTTAACTGTAACAATATGAGTATTTATTAAAAAAAAAATATAACCTAACCTATAAATCTTGGCCAGATGGCGCTTCAATCGCCTTCATTATTACAACTTCCTAAGGTAGATAAAGAAATTAGTTCCATAATTTTTTCGCAATATGGCGCGACTTCTACATATCTAATTCGATTTTAACATTAATTCAAATTAGTATTACTTACAGATAGTGTATGGCATTTTCATAATACTTCGTATTCTTCTATCCATCCAATGCCTGGAAATATTATAAAGCTTAACAAGATTCTTGCATCTGTTGATTTCACTTACCGTCATATCCATACAAATGCTTATTGTATCAATATTTTTTTCGGAGAAGCCCCAAGTAAATTGTAACAAGTTTTTATAATAAATGTTACTGGCCATATAACCATCGATATTAATGCAATTTCGTGAAAAACAATATGACATGTCATCATCAGCGCACTATACGTCCCCACCGAGGGGCCTAGCCTATTATTAGGAGTGACTAGGCCACAGTCAACCACGCTGGCCCAGTGCGTGTTGGTTGACTTGACACATATCTTTGAATCTCCTCGCCGATATGTGCAGGTTGCATCACCATGTTTTCCTTCACCGTAAGAGTAGAGTGTATGACATATACTTCCATGATATTTATATACTTTTTATCTGACTTCGTGGAGACGGAGTAATCAAGTTCGCTGCTCAAGGAGTCGTCTCCATCGCCTGATTGATCTGCAAACGTTATACCTTGTATTGTTTGTCACATTGATTGTGACGTCATCAAACACTATTAATCATATCTAAAATAATCAAGAACCGCTAATACTGGCCTCTATAATACGAAGGTACCAGTTAATTTTAGTTTAGGAGGTCGGGGGTCCTTTATTAGAGTGTATTTGACGGTATTCACAAATTCTGTGCAATAGTTAAAACGCGAGCGTTAGCCGTTCTTAAATTAAATTTAAATTGTCTATTTAGTTTTAATTTCATTACTACCCACTTGTGTCTATTCCCGACATGAGTGATGATGCTGTCCTCTTTAATGGCACCCTGTCAATGTAAAGATATTATTTAAGAATAAAACAGTCCACCTATAAATAAAAAATACGTATATGTGAGGTATGTTTTTAGTGTCAATAATCATCATCATCATCATCAGCCTAATGTCCGCTGCAGAACGTCGGCCTCCTCACTCGACTGCCACGATGACCGGTCCCGTGCCGCCCGCATCCAGTGCACTCCCGCAACCTTGACCAAGTCATCGGAATAATAATACGAAAGCATAATCGCTCTCTTTTTTTTTAATTTTCTTAAACCTATAAAAAAGTATTACTTACATTGATTTAATTATTACAGCTTCGTCTTCGGATTTTTTTCTCAAAGCAGTATAAGCGATTTCCGTTGAAGTACCAAGCTCTAAAAAAATCAAATTCTCATCGTCATGTATATATAACGAATTAACTCAAAAACTAGACCAGTTTCAGAAATTACAGATATCACGATAGTATTCATAGACTATGTTTAATACTCGAAATTTTTATTTAATACCGTTTAGATAAAGTCGCCGGAAAAAGCTAGTCTTATATTTTGCTTACCTGCTACTCTCATGTCGATGAGACGGTTACTGCTCTAAAAAGAAATAAACAATTATAGTAGAGCTGAACCGTACACATTTTCCATTTAGTTTAAATAATTTAAAAAATCGGAGATCAGAAAACTACGTTGATTTTTGTCATTTGTTTAAAAAAAAAACTAACCGGCTTTCTGTATTTAGTATATTTAGGCGGCAAGCGAGATGACGCGAGTTTTTGACTGGAAAAAGAAAAAGACTTTAATGTATGGAGGGTTTAAGGAAAATTTTAAAAGTAAAAAAAATCGTAATACTCATTGGTCAATGTAGATCGAAGGGAGTCTTTATATAACTGTTTGATTTCAGTCGAAATTTTTACGTCTGAAAACAACAAGTCGTTAGTGTCTTGTTAAAAAAATCTGTATTAGTTTTGATTTTGTGAACCAGGCGAGATACTTTAATACGTAATTATAAAATATACTAACCAGGTTCGAATTTCTTTGGAATAGATGTCTGAAAGGAAAATAAATATTTAGACATAAAAATAAAAATTAGTAGTTCTAAATTTGTTTGGCTTAGTTCGGGCGCGGGCCGTCGCCTGCAACCGACTCTGTCTATCCGCCGCCGTCATTCGTTCACTTTGACAGTTGACAGCGCGAACAATTTGTTGTCGTTCAAAGTTCAGCTTAGAATTTTATTAGAGTTGTATAAATGTTTTAAGAATGTACGTAGAAGTTACTTACATGTGCGGAACCCATTTTCATTCGCAAATACTTAATTTCCGAACCGGGATGCAAAGGAATCGGTTTGCTAAAATAATAAGTCATTATAACTAATCAAAGCAAGATTTCATTTCATCTGTTCAAGACATATATATAAGTACATATATTGGTGTGGTGAAAGTAATGAGGGCGTTGATGGCCAATGGTCATATGTATGAAGGGGAGGAGAGGGAAGGGGCGCTGGTAAATAATTTGTCAACGGAGTGGATACATTTCTTTTAAAGAAAAACTGACAATAACATTACATTAACGCTATATTTACAATAACTCCTTGAAGGCAAAGAGATTAATTAAACGACGGACGCCTTACCTTTTATTTTTCTCCTCAACTCTGTCCATTGAAGTGTTAGAAGTGAGTATTGATGTTTTTCCAAACTCTCTAAATGTATCGCGAGTCGTTTTCGAAATAGCCTCGTGCACTTTCTTTCGGCATTTGTCTTTACTGTTATTTAAATTTTCTGTGTTTTTATGAAGCAATCGTGTTGAACATTTCGCACAAAATATCACGCCTTTGAATATTTCCGCGTTGGTTAAGTCAATTTCATTGCATACAACTGAAAATGTATTTTGGAATTTCAAAAATGGGTTGGCAATGATGTGCCAACTATAACACGGTACTATAATTGTAGTTTCACCAGCATCACCAATACTGTATTAGTCTATGGTTGGACATATGTAATGTTTCGTAAATATTTGTGTCGGTAACACACGCAGCTCAGAAAAGTTTGTTATCTGTGGCCGAAGAGATAATTCTTATATATTTCTTTTTAAACAGGAAATATTTCTATATACTTACAGCATTTTCTGCACTGTTTGTGGTAGCTGTAGCCCTCGCAGACCACTTTTTCTCCAGCGCCGATTGGTTCCGAACAGTGCTCGCACACCTCGCATCTAATAAAACGAACTTAAGATTTGCCTTACAAAAATTGAATGAGTGTATATCCTCTACCCGCCGTGTCAAATTCTTTTTCCCATCGTTCTCTTGTAAGAAAAACTCATTTTGACGTAAACAAATCCTGACAAATCATACACTAGTAGCGACAAAATTAATAACGTACAGTATATGTTTATACATTAATATCACTTAGATATACTTACGCCATTTTATAATAAAATTATTTTTTTATCATTTTAAAATATTTATTTATTAGAAAGTACTGGACTTTACATCGAGAATTTGACAAATCACAATTTTTGTTCTTTTCTAATTGAACTGTCAAATTTGCAATGCGCAAAGAGAAGTTTCATTGAACACTTTTTTTATTCATATTTTTATGGAGTCTCATCTCTCTGGTTGGATAGGGTGTTGTTTGGACATGACGGGTCTGTTGATGTTACTGTCACTTTATTATATCTCTATTATTAGTTCCAATACTCACCACCACTACTGTCAGCGCCAAAATGGCGAAAACGAAATAGTCGGAATGTCATTGCTTATAGCCTGTCCATGTGTAGAGCCTAAGGATCCCTGGGAACGCTGCCCATAAGAGAAAAAAAAAACATGTGTTGTAATGAACACACAAAAGAATATTTCCGTTTTTTACCCATTCCTTGTCAAAAATATATAGTTTTGTTGTATCTGGATACTAAAAATGTCGCATAGGTAAAAAATAAACAGCATTTTAATGATCATTCATTATGTAATATCAAAATACGATGTATTATTACAAACAATTTCTTCTGAAACATATAAAGTATTTTGTTATGAATATGGGGGAATTAAATGATTAACAACCATTTTTAACATGTTTTTATTATAAACATACAAACATCAAACTGTAAGTATCGCTGAGCAAAGAATGAATTAAAAATATACCACAATCCAGCACCGCAGTTATCAACGATTGCTTATATACGAAATATTTTTCATTGTAATATAAAAAGTGACCATTTACAATTTTGTTCATGGACATTTTTTTTATACTTTATTAAAACTTTCATGACACATTTAGTGAAATGTAACGAGTTTGCGGCCCGTCACTCACTAAAGTGACTTTTACCGTTTTTATAAGTAGTATAGTATAGTGATACTACTTATAAAAACGGTAAAAGTCACTTTATATGGACATAATTTTATAGAGATTAAATTATTAAAACAATTGTGAGACATTTCAATTTATTTATAAAAACGACTT
>JAODUI010000011.1:1739394-1759627 GCA_027563995.1 Papilio gigon | reverse complement strand
ACAACCGGCACCCTTCGCAGTGTTCCACTTAGAATTGCCTTGTTCCGTACAACGAGACCCCATGGACATCCGCAACACTAGAGGAGCAGATGCGTTGTCTTTGAGAAAGAGATACGCTCGCTTCTTGACGGACCCTAACATACTGTTATTTTTGTATAATAATTGTACTTTATGCAATCCATACGTCACTTCCTAGGCCTTCCTTTAATTGTGTACTCATTCACATACATACTTAAAGTTTATGCAATCATACAAGCATGCTAAGATTTTGCTACTTAATTTCTTTATTACTGCTACTTCTGATGCTACTTTCAGATGAATAACTTTACTTGAAGGAAAATTTTGTTTTAATTAACTTTATATAAACGCTATTAAGATTTGCCGTTATCTCGTCCTGTCAATTATGTAGAACCAGATCGCCGACGTAAATTATAGGCCGATAATTACATAGTTTCATAGCTAAATGATCAGATAATAAAAAGGGGAGTTGAAGATGCCAGGACTGAGATCACCGTTAAATTGACCGTAAGATACCGAAGAGGTTTATTTATAAAACACAGTATACATTCAAACTGAACACAGATTTTTTTAAACCACTTTTGAAAACAACCTGTTCAATCGTTTAAATTATTAAAACTTTTGTGACACGTTACACTACAATACTTATAATAACAGCTTAACTCACGTGTAGATCGCTGTCGGTACCGACTGGTTTCGAGCCCATCGGGAGCTTAATCCCACTCACCCTGAAGAAGAGCCCCCGATGGGTACGAAACTAGTCGGTACCGACACCGATCTACAAGTGAGTTAAGCCATTTTTAAAAGTAGTATTGTTCAATACTTTACTGACTGTTTTATTATGATATACCAATAAAACATACGTCAATATCGTAAGTACAAAATAGCTACCGCAGTCGTAAACCAAGATATAAATCTGTTCTATAACCGAGCGAAATCTATATCCCATTGAAAGTCGATTGTTATGCCCGTTGGCAACATTTCATATCAACATCTGATACGTTAAACGGATCTTGTATCGGCGTGGGCGACCCACCCACCGCGCCACGCGGTCTTATCGTTGCTCACCATCTGACACACGCGAACTTATCACCAATTAGGATCTGACAATGTCCTCATGACCGGTTTGAACTTATAAAGTCTCCTACCTGTCACTCTAATTGCCAGTTACAGATTAAAAATAATGCAAAACAAGAAGAAAAAAAAGATTAGAGAAATATACTAGATTTGTCATTTGGTTAAGTTAGGCTAGCATGTTAAATCCGGATTTATACTTTTTACATAATCGCCGAAAATTTCACAAGTTTGAAACGAAAGAATCTTAAGCCTGATGCCAGGAAGTGAAAATTATGTTATAAAGACAATTCCGAATACCATAAGGAGTATGTAGACAAAAGTAAGCTATTTAAAACGCGACCCCCAATAGAGAGTAATGTTAAAAATATATGTGAAAACGAGCGTTTACAATCTATATTATTTCAAAGTACAAATAAGAACATCGATAGCCATTTACAACGGCCTCAAGTCCGTAACACTGGTCACGACACATCGCCGCATCAGACCAGGGGACAAATGCGTAACGCAACATTCGCCGAATGTCCGACGGCCAGTGAAAGCAAAATGCTAAGTTCCCACGATACCGTTTCGGCTAGGGTTGGTGATTGTACCAAATCGTAATTTAAACAGCGTGTTACCTAAACAGGCTAACGACTGTACAGATAGCGCGTAAATAGAATGTTACACTTCAAACACTGCAATCATTAAGAGAAGACCCGCAACACTTACAAAACTTTCATAATTAGGAACAGGACTAAAGGGCAATGATAAAAAATACAATTGAAATAGTGCAAACTGATACATTACCCAGTGATAGACAGACATATTTTTGCAAACCCAGTTAATTAACGTAAGGATTTTGAAGAAAAATTGTACAGAGCTAGAACTCTATTTATATTTCTAAATCCATTAATTGGTATTCAAAGAGCCTGGAAAGAAGCTAGGTTAGAAGCGAATGTAGATATTCAAATAGTACACGAACAAAATTTAATATATAAAAGGACACATGCACTATAAAAGCAAATAAAACCAATTATCTGGATAAACTTAAAAATTCTCATTCAAAACCGAAATATATCCAGAAATCAGACAGTCAAAGATTCGTACTTCGGTAACATCAGATAAGCATTCGGAGCAAATGCTAAATTCTCACGATACTATTAAAGATGCGACCATATAAAACCCTGTCCCGTACAAAAAGGTCATACAATTTCATAAACGTATTTAATCAAAGTTTACATTTACTGAAATAATGCTAATATATTCGATAGGACACGAACACTTTTGACTCATTAATAAAATCTTGTTTTCCAAGACGAGGTGGATCTAATGTTATTTGAAGCAACGTTTACAATTTGTTATAAGTCTTCAATGTACTGACTAGTAAAACATACTGTCTCTATAATTGTCATTGAAGAAAACTAAATAGTTTCTTTATAGGAGTTTCAACAGAAAACTCGTGCTTCCCTTTTCGTGGTTTATCTGTTTATCATACTTGTCATTCTGTTTTGTTGTGTATGCTGATTTGAAGTCCTGGCCTAGATCTGTTAGGGTACCTCTCAAGCACTACTTATCTTTATAACTTCCATCGTATTAGAAGTTGTCGTATCAGAATATCGTGAAGTCAAGAGAATGGTCTTGCCAATAGATTATTGGAAATTGCTTCACCTACAAGGTATATATCGTTTGTAAACAATGATGATAAACAAGTATCTAATAAAGATTGGTTAAACGTACAGCTCTAGCTTCTATGGCAAGCGATAGCCCTGGTATCCCGCGCGTGAGATGTCACGCGTCCCTGTCTTACTCGTTTTAAGACGTTCGGACAGACAAGGACAACCGCGTCTCACTTATCGCTCGATTTGTTCTATTTCGTGCTATACTTTCCTTTCCCTTTAACGAAAAAGATAAAATTAATGTGAAACTTGGACTGTGCCTTAAGTGCTTTTGTAAAAATAACTTTAAAGTGATATTGCTTCACATGCCAATTAATTTTTGGTGAATGTCGACAGATTCATTTGGGTTTTAAATTCAGTCCCTTCTATAGTTTATTCGAAGTTTCAACATAGAATCTTGTACCATCGGACATCCGTTCTACAAGCCCAATATATTGCTACATTTCGCTTATCAACTACCTGACAAATTCCACTCTCACAATCTTTGGTATGGATTTCTTTAAGCAAATTTTAAACATATGCTTTTTTTTTATAATACCGTATAATTTTGAATTCTAATCATGTTGAAGCAAGATGACTGTATAAATGTGTGAATAATGTAGAAGTCCCGATGGCGGTAAAAAGTTTTTCGTTAACGTCTCGACTAGGCCGTCTTTACGAAACGTTGTGCATGAGCGAACGCCTTTTTACATTAGAAAACCTATTATTTTCACAGATGGATAACTTTTAAATGTTTAGAGTGAAGTCTTACATATTTATGATTCTAATTTTTATGCTCCCACGTATTTCTTCCATTCCGGGATGGACAGAGTTATTGAATTATACAATAATTTCTGTATGTTTTTTTTATAAAAATGTTAGTAGATTTTTGTTAATTTATTAATATTTCATGAAACCTATATCAGCTTAAAAAAGCCTGTGTTAAGTTATGATTCACGACAATAATCGAATGATGGGATTCGGATACGCTGGGACCGCTAGATCTGTAGTCCGTACCCTTAACCACTAGGCTATTGGCGCTTCTTTATTATAATTGAACTAAAATTACTACTTTGATACTGAAATTTTGAAAGTAGACCTTGTATAGGAATTGGAAACATTTTGAGATCTCACCAGCTATCTAATGTAAACAGAAGTCGATAACATTAATGAAAGGTGTGAAATATCTAACGGTTTAAGCGTTTCAATATCTCAAAAGGTTTTATTACACCATTAAAGCTATTATTCGGCGTTAAATTAACTTTACCACTAATAGATAGCGTTTAACCCATGTTCCATTAGGCAGCCGTCGTCTGAAGATAACCGACGCGCCAGAGTTGCAAAAACGTCATAGTTTTAATGATCGAGCAATTAACTAATGTAATGATGTCAAATCAAGCTCTCGTTCTTACGTAGATATCAATTAAAGTGTAAAACCAATGTAATGTTCACATGAAATCATTCCGAGGCGCTCCCTGCGAAGAATTCACGTTGCCAAATCATCACTACATCAAACTAATTACAGATAATAAGTTTGGATTTAGAGAAAAAAAAAACTCTGTTAAAAATGTCGTCTGAAACCAAATCGAGTATGGAAAAAAAAAGAAGAGCACTTAAATTAGTTACCAGTTATTTTTTAAACATACATATATGCCGTGAAAATATCTGTACATATATAAACGAATTCAACGGAAATGACCAATTATAACAAACCTGTCTATACAACCTTTATAACTCTGTAATCACAGAGTTATTAAAAACAGACATGTTTGTTTCGTAATTTTAAACTAAGCTAACTTTTTAAACATAGAAATATACCAAAATACATTCTCAGTCATCATCAACCTGCCCTTTTCACTATGGAGGGATGACACAGTATGTAATCTTCCCTAAATCTCTGTCAGCCGTCATATCTTAAATCACACCCTTACGTATATCTTTTACACAATTCACATCTTCTTCGGTCTTCCTCTACCTTTGTAGGCATCCACATTCAATCATCAACTTTTTGTTTATATTCTCATCACCCTTTCACATACGTCAATGCCACGATAACCTTTTGCTAAATACGTGAGTGTTAGCAATTTTTAGATTACATTTTGAACTAAACGATTTAAGTCATCTTTCATCGTTCGCACACTAAAGGAGTGGAACAAGTCGTCGTGTTTCCGTCAAAGTACAATATAGGGCCCTTCAAAAGTCGAATGAATAGACTAAACTAGCGCGTACCATCTTTCAAACACATCATCACACGGAACCGGATGGGATCGTGGCTAAGTGTTGGTTAAGTTTTTTATTAAAACAAAAAAATATAAACAGATCGACACAAGATAGAAAGATTTGAGTTGTCGACCTTTGAACGTAGGATCATTATAGCAGGTAAGTTTTCATTGACGCAAAACACTTTTCATCATTATCTCTGTACCATTGAATACAATAGATATCGGGCACGCTTTGCGTCAATTAATTTAATTTATACAAAAAATAGCATGTTATTGAACAATAAATATTTAACAAGTTTAATGTTAACATAGACAGACATTTACCTGTTTTAAAATGAATAAATAAATATTACATTTATAAGGCCGCTAATCTTGGATGTCCATAATCGTTAATTCTAAAGCTCATTACATATTAACTGAACAGTGTAACTGTACAATTAAAACTGAGAACTGTACAGTTCACTGACATTATAATTTCGCCGATTCCGAAATCGTGTTTTTCATTATTGTGCGTATGTACAAATATAACAGTGATTATATGATAAATTAATTACATACTAATAAACGTAGTTAGTGCTTAACTAAACTGTTTTAGGGTTGACCCATTTCTTATTCAATCTGTTAATCTTGTAAACTACTAATGAAACTGCTTAACTCACGTGCAGATCGTTGTGACAGCCCTATAGTGTACTCACCCTGATGAAGGACCGACGGGTCCTAAACCAGTCGGTACCTACATCGATGTACACGTGAGTTAACCCGTTTTTATTAGTAGTTAAGTGAAATGACTCACGAAAGTTTTAATAGGTTATCTGTTAATCTTGTATTTATTAGCATTAGCTTTTGTCTTTCGCCCCACGTCTCGTGTTTTAAACACCAGTAACTTGTGTAACCGTCTATTAACTGATAATCCAATAGGAATTCATAGAGCACACATTTTATTTGCCGCATGAATTTTAAAAGGTTACTTGATAAATCTATTCACATAAAACAGAGTAATAGATCTTGTTTGAGGCAGTTTATATGCAAATTGTAATGTCTAATTTCGACTACTGTATTTAATACTAGTTTAGTTAGCAAATTGTATAATTTTATTTAATTAAGAGTAAGTAACAAATAGCCTGCAATTTATATTGATAGCGACTTGCCTTCGTTCGCTTGCACGACTTACAAGTATATAAGTAACCAATCCGTCCAAGTACGATGTGGGGCCTTCAAGAGTAGAGTGAAGGCACTTACTAAACTAGCTCGTATCATATTTCGACTACATCATCCCTTGGCATCGGGTGGGATCGTGGTCAAGCGTTAGTTTAGACTTCATAAATAAATATATAATAAAATATCATACATCAAACAGATAAAATAAATATATGACTTTCTTGTATGGTTTAAGCCAGTGGTCAAAAACTTATTAGCCAAAGAGCCAAATATGTAAATTAAAGCGATTAAAAAAAATGAATGCCAAATCTGTTATTGCAAATAGATGAATAAATGTTACAACTTTGAAGAAGGAACCTTTGTACCACGCACGCGACTTGCATAAAATAAGCATCGAACCCCAGTGACAAGATTGTTTACAATGCGACCTGGTCCCGGCCGGGCGAGTCCGTACGCATCTTCTGCCAGAGTCACATTCAAGAGTTCAAAGAGCCACTTGTGGCTGCGGAACCGCACTTTGCCGACCTCTTGCTCAAACCAATGACTGCACTTCATGTTTATAGCTCAAAATATTACTAAGTATTTAATCCAGAGATCGTCACACTTTTCTATCCAAGGGCCAAACAGGACAATGTGAGGTATCACTACGGGCCGCACATTCGTGAAATATGACAATGAATTTAATTTTTTTATGAGCTATTTATACCGCGTTTCCCTCGTACTTGTAAGTTTTTATAGAATAATCTTTTGATTTTGAAGTACGAGAAAATCTTACTTTTAAAGTTTATCAATAATTTACGTTTTTTTCTTCGTAATATGACTGCAATTCGAAAGGCTCGCAGGTCGCACAAATATGTACGTCAGGCCGCCGACGACCACTGGTTCAGAGTATACTATATGTTAAGTTTGTAATTTCTTTACCATCATGAGACACAAAAACTTAAAAATGCTACACTGTTCAAGTATACTCTATAATGACAAAGTATTTCATTTTTTTTTAAACCATGTCTGAAATACAATACAAACGTATTTAATGGTGTGCATCTCCATGTAATGCAACAGGCAAATCACGATCGCCAGTTACTGGGTGAAGGTTGCGAGAAAATCGCAAAGATGCGGCAACCGACAACCGACCCGCCTTGCCTAAGGCCGCCGACACACCCAGCACGGATAAAAAGACCTTTAACCTGGATTACAATTATAGTGAACACGATTTGTTACAAAGACGACACTCATTTATTATTTCTTCACAGTTACACATTTCTATACTATACTGTTTCTGATTTCGCGCAAAACTACACGTAGCTGGGTTTACGTTACATGGAATATTTAATCTATACCTATATTTAGACTTTCCAAACTCTGAGTACGGTAGTTACTAGCGTTCAAATCACACTAAGCTCCTTAGGATAGATTGATTATAGTTATAGCCTATCTACACTAATCGACTTCTTAGTAAACTATAGTCAATTCGAACGTGTAAGCCATTCTTTTATTGGACAAAACACATCAACGACAAGCATAACAAGAGAAACGTAAATTTTACCCCCATAATATTAATAAAAAATGATTCGGTCAACACGTCAATTACTTATTAGATTTCATTGTATGTAAATCCATCTTTAAAGCGCTTTTGTAACCACATTTGGCTGTAACGAGCGATAGATGCATCACGACCTTGCGATCACCGCACGGATACGTACCCGATACATTAAGGTCCACACCACGCCTACCGTCAAAATATCAGGCTGCTTGTTCACTCGATTTAAATGGAAAACGAAAAAAAAAAACTAATTTGTTGTTGGAGTAATATTATTAAAAAAAATAATAAGGTCAATTAACTCTACTCTTATAATAAATTCAGTCTTAGTAATCGGTTAAGCCACGTGAGCAAGGAGGTTGAACGCATCCTTGCGAACTCCTTAGATTTTTATCAACCAGTTCGATGACATACTGAGAAAATTCGATTGTAAATCCGGTAACTACAAGTATGGAATTTTATATCATCATTGTTTATTAAATAACGTATAATCTAACAATGACATAGGTTTTAATACTTAACACACAAGGCGGGTTCATATCGAAGTTTGTATAAAATATTAACCTAACCCCGTTGATTTATACCTTATACATAAAACAAATAAGCTTTGAATTATTTATATCAAAGATTACGTACGCTACGCCTTAAGATGCGCCGTACGTGCGGGTGTGGCGAAATGTGGCATTTGATTAATGGAATCACGCCGTGACCTCTTTTTTGACCTTACTCCACAAATTATGTTATAATCGTTTTATATACCATTGACTACAAATTCAGTAAAGGACAAAAAATAATAATTAAGTACCTATTGACAAAAACATAAACTTAGTTGGGTGCTAGACGTCGAACAAAGCCAGAGTTGGATTTACAAACTATAATGCCCTGGGCCCCTTAATACGAGATGCCTCTTTCTTTATTTGCATTGTTTAGAGTTACCACAAATTATGGATTTTTTTTCCTAATTTTTGGCCGCTCAAAACTCGAAGTTGGCCTTAGAGTAAAACTCCTATGGCCTTATACTGTAACAGTTACTCTTTCCAGAATATGAATAACAGTTATTCTGGAAAGGATAACAGATATTCTGGAAAGGATAACAGTTATTCTGGAAAGGATAACAGTTATTCTGGAAAGAATTACTGTTATAGTATTGTGGTTATATGGAAGCTTAACTAAGTTCAAATAAAATAATCCACTTACCATGTAAACCATTAAGCGCCTTTTTGCTGGTCCCCGCAGTCATGTGCTTGTGTATGCTGCAAAATATAACACACATTTTCAAATATATTTAAACATATTTATACAATAGCCGGAATATCATTGGATATGGAAGACTGTGTATACTGGAATAAATAGCCTTAATGGTCCCAATAAATATTTTAATCACGTTAGTAACACGCGGTCAACAAGACTAAGAGATATTTTGTGTAGCAAAATAAAACCGGCGATGTGCTCCTTACATTTTGGAAGAGTCCTTTAGTAGGTTAGTTTTTTTGTTCGTCTTGATCCTTGATTTCTATTAGTAGGTTATTTATTATACTAATATTAGTTACTCATAGAATTAACACGTTAGTCACGTATAGGTTTCAATTTTCCGAGGACAACTCGTGGTTAATATGTGACCATAAAGATGTCTATGAGTTTATAATACCAACCCGCATAAAGCCAGCGCGGTTGACTATGGTCTAGTCACCAATACAGGGTGGGCTTAGAGTCCCTCGGTGCGTATACGCCCCTTCAACCAATCATAGACTTGGCTATAAGTAGTTTAACTGTGACGTAATCCAGTTAGACTTTCTTACAAGCTATTGTTGTAAACTGTACTACTTTTTTTATTCGATAAAATTATACGGCATTGCTAAAAGAGGCGCGTAAAGTTTACCTAAGCTGTACGTATAAAACAAGATTTACAAGCTATGTTACAATGTTGGAATCGAGATTGTTAAAGCAAATCATTTAATTATCACAAGGAGTGAACTAAGTCATGTTAGTTCATCAAACATGTTTCCGTGTATGACAAAGTAAGATACGAGTTGCCAGATCCCGGTTTTATGTACACGAACACCGATTATTGTAAATCAATACTGAATTACTAACTTTGAAGCACTATTAGCCTAGTGTTTTTTTTTTAATTTAATTATAAAAAAAAAAACATAAAATACAAATGCATAAATGAAAAATGCCTTATTTTTTTGTTATGGGTATCTTTTGTTATGGGTACGAACTACCGATCTAGCGGTCGTGGGCTCGAATCCAATCATCCGACTATTGTCGTATCCTAGCACAAGCTTTTTCAAACTAACCTGGAATGATTATAAGTAATATTAGTAAATTAATAAAAATCTACTATTTTATTAAAAAAAAAATCTAAGAGTTTTCTAGGAATTTTTGCTACTGTAACAAAATTTTATCATAAACGCCCTTGGTAACAGATTACTATTTATAAAAAAATAACAAAACAAAATTACTAGATAGATTACTAAGTTGGTTTAAATGCGGAAATGGATGCGATTTTTAAATGAATACATTACAATAGTACAATTAATCAATAAATGTTTGCTAAGTTCAGTTTTTCTTGCAATTTAATCATCTTTAGATAAATAAAAATCTCTAAGCTATTAGATTGATAATTAGCTTAACAGGAGATTTACAAAGTGAGTATGGAAAAGCAACATTCTTTTATTGAATCTTACAAAATGCAGTAACTTAAGGTGTCACCGGCAACATTCCTTCACTTCAAATAAGTCATACTTAAAAACTTCACACCTTTAAGTTACAACTATACATGAACTTAGTACGAATTATTTGACTATTCAAATGAAAAATGCACTTTATTCCAACATCATAGGATTGATTTTTACAAAATATACGTATTAATAGGTGTCAACCGTTCATGTTCAGTTTGTGAATAAAACTTCTAAGGTCAGATTGTCGTTCCATGTATAGGAGTTACTTAGACCGCTTTTTCGAAGGAGGTTACTAATTTCTACATATACTTTTTAACTTCAAAAATGTTCTCGTTTTTTTTCTCACTTCAAATATAATTGTCTGAAAAGGAGATATTACTCATCTTAACAAGCTCTAAAATTCAAATGATAGAGACATTCTAACCTGAATAACTGGCGCTGAATTTGTTAAAAACCTAAATTTTATTAAAAATATTTTATAATCCAAGAACTCTATCAGTAGCACTCATATTTTCCAGGATGTTTACTCTCCTTACTCTCAATTCTATTCAGATCTATGCAGCCTTTTCTAGATACTTCCTATCAAACATCCATCCATTCAAACTTTCACATTTATATTAGTAAAATTTAAAATAACATTAAAATATACTTACAATGTGAAAAGTATGCAGAATCTTGATCAGTGCAGAAGTAACATTTACTCATATTTAGTACTAATTAAAAAAAAAAACTAAATCTAATACTGGCCTTATTTAACTTAATACAAATCTACCCTCACATTATGACTATGAAGTAAAAAGTAAATGAATTATTAAAGACAACTAAAAAGGATAAGTCACAAAATCAAGACATTATTATGTTTAGAATATTCTACAGTATGTCAACTTCTGAGTAGGTCCATACTCAATGTTTGGTGAACGTCTATCTGTAACAAAGATATAGCTAAATTAAAACAAAAGTTAATCAAAAAGGCCACCTAAAATAATAAGGAATATGTAATAAAAAATAGTCAAAATTGTAAATTGACAACTATTCATAGTTATTTGCTGTTACTAAAGAGGTTGCATATGTGTATGAAAAAGAAAATTATATTTACACATGTTACTGGCTGAAAATGTCATTTATTATCTATGGATTTATTTTGAAAAGTTTTTGTGTTTAAAGTTTATAATATAAACAAGTCATTTTAAAGCATTTTTATGATTACAGTGTAAAACTTTTGAAGAGGTTTGTTATAATTTCATATTTATATTGACTTCAACTATAGCACACTTTTAAGGGACAAAGGAGAGAAGGTAAGGAAAACTTTAGTTTTAAAACACTACTGATATTTTGATATGAAACACCCAATATGCATGCATTATTTCTTGTCTGTTAAAGTAATCGATATTCTATTACAAGTTATGTTATTGTTTGACAAAATTTGAACGTAGAGATAATTTCAATCAACTTTTATACAAATTATAAAGACAATGATTTTGTATAATTAAGTGTGAAGATTACAACACGATATAAACTTAGAACAAAGATAGCAAGGTTGATTTAAAAGTAACGTTTTTTTTATTAAACTTAAGGTCTAGGGATAATTTCGATTGGATTTTTAACATTAAAAGACATTTTGGTTACATACCTGAGATTATGTTATATAATAAAGGTTAAAATATAAGTTTTGCCACGTATTGCACATAATTTAGCTAATCCACATCTAATGTTACTTTTTGTAACATTTAACCACCAAAAACCAGCGTCAATCATTGAATAATATACAATCCCATACGTCACGTAAATATTTTTAACGAACTGTCAAACTGGCACAACCGATTTACAGAGAAAACTTTGCATCAAATAAATTAGAGGAAACGGAACGTTGAAAAATTAAAGATATTATTTTTGCGCTGGAAATATTTATACCGGGAAGTTTTGTTTTTAGCGTGCAATTATATTGTGTGCAATTTAACTTAAAAACACCGCTATACCGCCGCAGCGGCCTTCTAACACTGCATAGGCATCGTACAGTAAGGTACGGTACGATAGTATATTACGGCATTTGCAACCACTCGCTTGGCCGGTTTACGCGCGCACTACACCAGACTTAGCTACACGGGCACAATGCCATAATAATTATAGAATAATTATGGATTTTAAAATGCTCAAGCTACTTCAGCAAATAGACTAGTGCAAAAAAGCTTTTTATTTGCATTTCTTCTTGGTACAATAAAAAAACAAATTCTATATTTATATTAATTACTATCCCTACAAAATGCCAATAGTTAATCTAGAATAGTCCTTTGTTTATTTTCATCAGTTGAAGAATGTTGACAAAATTGCTGTCCTAACGCCATCTTTTGCCAAGAAGCAAACAATCTTTAAATTAAAAATAAAGACACGTCAAATATCTTGAATTTATGTAAAAATATTTGTAATCGGATGGAAGGACTTAGTAGATAGAAAAAAAAACAACACATATGAATTTAAATAAATACCAGTTTATATTCAAACTATACTTATTTATTACATCTAAATAATGAAATTAAAACAGTTAGAATACACGTCAAATAGTGTAGTCTCAATAAACAAATATTTAATACAGTAATGTATTATGTCATGAACCCTTTCTCACCTTTACCCTCAATTGAAAAAACAAAAACATTTACTTGCCAGAAAAAAACTCATGAAAACCATGGAAAACAAAAATGCTTGTATTTTATACCGAAATAGATTTTAAAATTATGTTGATGATATAACTCAGAGCAAGGAATCCATACCAAAAAATATTTAATAATAAATATGCGTACAAAAGTAACACTAACAAGTTTAATACAAAAAATACATTTTGTTTCATACGTCCCATCTTCGTTCCTTTCAGTCCGTCTTTGATTATGTATTTCCGAAGACCCAACCACCACATTCTAAAAGTGTCTGTCCAGTCCACAGTCATTATGTCAAAGTTGAATATAACTTGATCAGCTTCAGACATGCTCTCGAACAACTTCTTAAGGTTGGTATCGTCGAATCTCCAATCGTGTTGCGTAAAATATCTTAGCACTGTTTGTAATTTATACATTTTACTATATAATTTTACGAACCTAAAACAAAAAGACAAATTCATGAAGAACTGAAAATAGTCAAACACTTATATGACGATAGGGAAAGATTATTTTTGTATGTTTGCAACGAATAAAAGAACTTAATTGATTTTAAATATTCCAGCAGCAGGATGCTTCATAAATCCTAAGGAACAGTGGGTCATCACTCTGCCTTTTTCCCTACGGAGGGTCGGTGCAGTATGTTATACTCTTCCATACATCTCTGTCAGCCGTCATATCTGAACTCACACACTTCTCTAGCCTTTCACACAATTATAGTCAAGTTCAAAATGTGCTTAAGCCTGACTGACTCATAGCGCTTGTTTCTACAAAATGAATTATTGAATTCTGTCCAGTGGTTGCTGTGAACATACATAAAAAAGATAAAAAAGTGTACGCTGTATGTAATACTATAGAAATACACATCTGGATCTCTGATACTGAATCTGGATTCAGTAACAATATGTCGGTAACAATCACAATCTGGTCATAATTATACATTAGCCTTACAAGCAAAATATACGATACACACCTTGTTTCCTTTCCAATCAAGAAACAAATGCCGTCAGCGACGTACGCGGGGGCGAAGTGAAACAGCCAAGACAAGATCCAAAACAAAAAAGTATTATTAGTCTCCAAAACTCCACAGTACCACAGAGCGCGGGCTGTCGCTACATCGTACTTATGCCGTCTCATTATAACACCTATATCACCTGAAAAATTACAGTAATTACTGTTCGAAAATTATCTAGCAAATATAAACTTAGTGCGGACGGCGGGCGTCGTTTGATGTTGAAAGCAGAGGAGCGCATACTGTGGAAGGCATTAGGAAAGGCCTATGTCCAACAGTGGGCAGACAGGGGCTGATGATGACGAAAATTATCACCAGTCCTTAGTTTATTAGTAGCTTAATACAGACCGTAATCTCTATTTCAAATTTAGCCCAGATTCACTTTTCAGCGGTTATAGAGTTAGGTAATCACTATTGTAATAAACATCACAGCACCTTAATAATTATTCAACATTACCCCATGTTAAAGGATTCCTTGTGTTGCTGACTGTGTAGATGTTTGGAGTGCTATGTGCGCCTGTGTTCCGGCCAGTCGCCCAGACGGCGGCTATGATGGCGTTCGTTACCATGTCAGCGGGGACAATACTCATCGTGTTGTCCAATCTGGCTAACAGTACATTCAGAAGACCCATACCTAAACCTAACACCATCTGAAATATAATACGCAATACAGAGTTGGCAGATGGACCGATGATCTGGTTAAGTTTGCGGGAGCATCCTGGATGCCGAGGACCGATCGTCGTGGCGATCTTTGGGGGAGGCCTACGCTCAGCAGTGGGCGACCTGTGGCTGATATGATGATGATGATGATGATGATGATGAATAGAGAGAATACTGTCTAAAATCGAATTCAATTCAAATGAGGAATTATATTTACACATTTGACTAGTTTAAAATGTCAATTATTATCTATGTATTTCGAAAAGTTTTTGTGTAATTGATATTACAAACAAGTCTGTTTTTTATGAAGTTTATGATTATAGCTTCATAGAAGGTACGTAATATGTTTTTGTGTGTTGACAGTGGAAGCTCACGGTAGAAAGAAGGGACACATACTAAATACTTACTCCACTAGGTCCGAAAATGTTATTCACGTCCGTCCAGCCGGGAGCTGGTTCTAATGTAGGTGCTGATACTGGAAACAATAAAACAAAGTGGCAACACCTAGAAATCGACATTTATGAATGATGCAATTATGCGTGACCGGTGAGCACCTCACGAATTACCGATCATTCGCGAAGCTGACACCGCTCGTTGAATGGAATGAACGACTTTATCTATGTCGGTGGCTCAATAGTGAGTCGCGTGGTCCTGTCGGTCATGTTTAATGAGTGATAACCTTTATTTTATTATAGTATTAGGTATTCGAATTCGTAGCTTTATACTTACTAATGAAACGAAATGACACCATTATAATATAAAGTCTTCCTGAAGGTGGAATAATTATTAAATTAAATATTCTTTACCGACTGCGGGTCTCACTACACAAACAGGCAGGCCGCTTCCCATTGTACGTACGGTCTCTTCTGCCATAGCCTTCGTGAACGTATACGTGTTAGGCCACCCAGCTGTAATACTGAAGTACAATTTAAAAAAAAAATCATCATCATCATCATCCTCATCTCACTATACGTACTAAAGGGCGCTTAGGGAAGAACTCTTAGGGGTGACTAGGTCATAGTCAACCATGCTGGCCCAGTGCGGGTTCATAAAGGACCAATTACAATAATACAGAAATATACTAGGCAAGTATCTCGTGATTTTTTTAATTGAAACTAACAACTAATTGTTAGTTAGAAATAGTAAAGAAAATAGGAATTCATTAATTCTAATAAGGCGTTTATAATATACGTTGAAAGGATATTCACCAGTAAAGTGTTCAACATTATAAATTAAATGGATTTATGAATAATAGCGGTAAAAGGTGTTCTCGTAACCGACGAGAATATTATATTTATGTATCATCATCGTTATCAGCCCTTCTCTGCCCAATGTTGAACATAAGCCTTCCCCAATGCCTTCCACAGTATGCGGCCCTCTGTCCGCATCCGACGACTCAGTGCGGACGGCAGGAAGGTCCACCTGGAGGGAGAACAGCCTACCCCGTTGACATATCATTTGATAACTTACATCGCAGTCATCCCTTCGAGTTGCTCATTGGATAATGTTTCTGCTAGCTGTATCATTACTTCCGGCGTCAACGGGGGCACTTCGAACTGCTCAGGCACGAAGTCTCCGACATGATCGGTTCTCGCGTGCGAGTACGCAGTGGACACGTACACCAACGCACGGAGATGTGTACACGCTCGACCCAACTGGAGTGTCTCTCTCGTTCCCCGGACGTTACTTATTAACGCATCTTTTAAATTAGTATCGAATCTTATGTTTGCCGCGATATGAAATATCGTGTCCACCTAAAATGTTTTTGTTTTTAATTTATCAATAATTAATAAACAGTTATTTCTTACAAGATTAAAGTATATAGCTTAAGCTATATACCCATTTATATATGACAAATAAACTAATGTACTATTACAACTCGATTACAACTAGCTCAATTATTTCAAAGTGTTCGTACGATATCGACTAAATTTGTGAATATAATGCCCCCTATCGGACAGAATGCTCACCAACAAATTGCACGATTCAAGTTACCTACCTCATCAGCTTCTACACGGTCCCACACAGGAACCCGGAGCCTACCCTATTATCAGGGGTAACTAGGCCATTAACAACGCGGGCCCAGTGCGGGTTGACTTCACATATATTTTAGAATTTTTTCGCAGATATGTGCAGGCGTCCCGATGTTTTCCTTCACCGTAAGAACGTCGGATAATGTATATATGAAATTCGAAGATCGGAAAACTCATTGGTACATGACGGGGATGGATTATATTTGAATCAATCAGTATTTCAGAGCGCCGGTGGCGTAGTGGTTAGACGCTTGGCCGGACCGGTCCGTACTCGACATTGTCCAGGTTCGACACCTATGCACCAATGTGTTTTTCGATTTTCGAACTTCATATGCACATTACCCGACGTTCTTACGATGGAGGAAAAAATCGTAATGCCTGCACATATCTGCGAAAAAATTCTAAGATATGTGTGAAGTTGGCATACACTGGGTCAGTGTGGTTGGCTATGGCCTAGTCACCCCTAATATTAGGGTAGGCTTTGAGCTCCTCGGTGGGGACGTATACTGATAAATAAAATCCTACCTCGTTGGCAACAGTGTTCCAGTCATGACCGTTGATACCAAGTTTCTCCTTGTTTATTTCTGCCTCTATAGCAATTATCTTACTAAAGAAATCTGGTTTCTCTTTACGCAATAAATCGAAAACCTGAAAATGTTACATCAAATATAAACATGGCTAATTTATCTTCTCTTAATCTCCTCTTGAATTACGTCTAATAGCCATTATTGTATTTATTTCCTTTTTATACGTATCGTATCCCACCACCGACATGTAGATCTGCGTCTTACGTTTAAGGGGCGTTCTTAGTTCAATCACAGCGCTACAGTAATCTGTCGCCATTTTCAAATTTAAAGAAAAAAATAAAAACAATCTTACTGGATCATTGAAGACTTCTATTAACCTCTTCTGTACAGGTTTATCTTTCTTTGGACGAATTAACATGTAAATAACTTTTAACGAGCATGACCTAAAACATTTAACAATTAGAAAACCTAAAAGTTGTTAAAAAATCATCATCTACCTAAACTTTTCCCTACGTAGTGTCCACACAGTGTACTTTTCCATACATCTCTATCGGCTGTCATATCTGAACTCACACAATCCATCCACATCTATAAATATCTTTATATCAATCTTTACAATTTAAAAACATAATACATTACAAATAGACCAAAATTAAATACACAATGACTTACATTTATTTAAATAAAGTCGAATAGACATGTTTAGTAAGAAATCGATGTAAAAAATTACAGAAATAATATTAAATAATCTTTAATAAATATACGAGATTTAACTTAATATGAAAATCAAAGGCTTTAAAGCTTACCTTGGTAGTTTTTCAATAACCAACTTCCCAATAAACCCCGAGCCCCCCGTCACCAAAACCGAACTCCCCTTGTAAAACGTCTGTATGTTTGAATCACCAAACGCTATAGTCTTACTAACGATCTGCTGACGATCTCTCATAGAATCTTCCCATGCTTGAGCTGGGTCCATTGTTATATTTAAAAAAAAATCTTTAAACTTGAACAAACAGTCCTAATAACATTACTAATATGAAGTAAATGCTTTTTTAAAATAAACGATATATACGAAATTTTACATTCAATTTCCGTTACAAAGCAACCTGTTGCAAATTTTATAAACTCCTCACATCTTTACATGCATATTCATTACAACGCTGGACAATATACTATACATACGAATGGTTCGGTAATAAATATAATTATTGAAAAGACAAAAATGTAAATATGTCGACGCATTCGCTTTTCGAAGCGGCACCTGTCGTTCAATAAGAAAAAATATCTTTATCTTTAGCGATCTTTAGGAGACCTACGCTCAGCAGTGGGCGACGTGTGGCTGATCGGAAGCTGATGATACATGTATTGTTACTATGTTTAAATATACAAGAATATTTCGATGATGTATACGTTAAAATAATATTAAACTGATAAGGCATTATTTGTCAAAAACTTTAACGGAAAAAATTGGAACTATTTTGAACATATCTATGGTAAGGTTATAATTTGTAATAAAAATAAACTAATATAAAAATAATTTTATTTTTATACACTTATTTAAACGTATTATATTTGATTACTGATGTACATTTTATTCGGAATTAAGTTTTCTTTTTTTCTTGTAGTATTCTATTTTTTCTTCCAAACTCGCTGAAAAATAATAATTTTATACCTTATATTTATATTGTTAAAGTTTAAAATTATTCGGTTGACCAACTCGGATTGAATTTACACATTCAACTATATTAATTTCTTTATAACAAAGCTTGTATAATAAATCGAATAGTGTAAGAGTGTTTAGTAACGTTACCTGGATTTTTTTAAATATGTTTTTTTAAATACTCATTTTTTTTAACCAGCTACTACTATTTTTACTAGAATATAAGTACCAAAAACCTAGACTAGTATATACTACATTAGATATATATAAATATAAAATTCAATGGAAATAAAAAATTACAACAAACCTATTTAACCAATGTTTCCTTATAATTCTGTTACCACATTTTTTGTAAATATTAATTTATATTTTATAGACAATAAATTTCATTGTCAAAACTGGATTGTCTATGGATGAATGGAAAAAAAAACAGACTGCTGTTGTATACATAATTTCTCATTTCCATTGAACTACGACAGGACAATAGTAAACTTACTGCAGGTTTCTCTCTCCAACAACGGCATGTAAACCTTCGGTTTAACGCCTTGCAGTAAACAGTCCGTGTAAGCCAACACTTTCTGACTTCTAGTAACTTCGTCAGCACTTTGTTTACCGTATACAGGTTCTAATTGTTTCAGAGTGTCACGTATCATAGTTGATCTGAAAATAATATTCATAATATCATACCACCTCCTAAATGACGTAAACAGAGAAATGACGTTTTATATCATTTAATATTTCTACTTTCCTAACTAAATTCTAGGCTTGTGTTAGATTGGTTCCGGTGTGTTCCTCGGAGATCCCGGAACTCCCATCAGTTGCACAGGGGGGTTGGTCAAGGTCGAACCCTACCTAATTCTGTCTTCACCCCAGAAGGCAGGGTATCTTTCGAAGAATTCCCCCCCGTCAACAAAAAAAAAGGCTTGTGTTAGGTTATAGTTTACAATAGTCGAATGGCGGGATTCGAACTCACGACCGCGTGGTCGGAATTGCGATAAAAAAGTTATATGACAGCCGTTAACCTTTTAACATTTTCTTTTCTTTTATATAAGTAATAATAATAACACTTATTTAATTTATTTAGAAAAGAAATTAAAATTTGCACAAGTTAATATCACATATTTAATCGGGAAAATGTGTTTTATTTAAAAAAAAATAACAGTGCAGTTTGTTTATGGTTAACTATTTAATGTTTGGATTGAAACGATACTGAAAATATACCAGAATATAAATGACGTATTCCAGTGTTTTCATTAATTAATATATAACGTGGCCCGAGACCAAGCGCAGAGCCCAGGACCATGTGAGCTGAGTGAACCACACTATAGGGATATAGGACTTTAAGTCAATTCAAGTCACATTC
>JAODUI010000011.1:1710435-1726708 GCA_027563995.1 Papilio gigon | reverse complement strand
TTAAGAGAATATCATAAATCACGTCTACTAATTTCGAATCTGTTAGAATCTAATGTTTACAAAACTATTTAGAAATAAATACCAATGAAAGATTGAAATCGTAGCATCTGTTTTATTTTAATAAAATCAGTTGCGAATTCACTAACGTCACATTTGGATTTAAAATACTATAGAAATGTTATTGAGGGGTATACAGAGAAGCAATCAAAGAAGTTTAGAAATAGAAATATGTGGGAGGAAAATACTGGAAACTTAACCGTGACCACTGTTGGGGACCAGCAGCGTAGGGCGTCCTCTGTCCTAGTAAATTTACGACTTAGTGCGGACGGCGGTAAGTCGTTGGATGCGAAAGGCGGATTGTATAATGTGAAAAACATTGTGATAGGCCAATGTCTTGCAGTGGAGAGACAAACATGATGTGATGGTAAAGTGTTGGAGGTTTATTTAAACAGAGTTAAAAAATCATTAATGGTATCATCATTAGTGGTAAATTAAAAATTTTATTTGATTGGAATGGATCATGTACATTGTCGTATGAATATCATTGTATTCGAAGAAACAGCTCACGACGGCAGCCATGGTCGCGCGGATTCGCTGCGCTTGAGTAGCGCGCGTTCCAAATTCATACGCACTCGCGCTGTTCTATTAGTTTTAGAGTTCTTTAAAAAACATTTACGGGTTCTTATGAACTACGGTAAAATAGTATTAACTGATATAAATCAGTCTTGTAACTCATTCATAGAAATATAGTAACTTTTAAATTGTATAGAAACAAAGGAACGAAAGATGTTATTTCCAATAAGTCGAAACTAGTTTCTTAAGTTCATTTGTTCTTATTTATACTTACGATGAATTAAAAAAAACATGCAGCGTTAGGATGTCTTGCATTTAATTAAGGCATTATTCTCGCAATATTCATGTACGGAATCTATTTAAAAATCAAGATTCTGTCATGACATGCCTGTTAAACATTGGGACTACTTTATAATGCGACAGACAATAGCGTCCGCCACCTGTCTCAATTCCCAGTGAATGCGAATCGCCATATTATAGAGAGTAGCCTAATTGAAAACAATATAGTAATATATTTCAATTAAATTGAAATTAAATTATTAAAACTATCGTGAGACATTACACTATTCTACTTATAAAAACGGCTTAACTCACGTGTTGATCGGTATCGGTGCCGACTAGTTTCGAGCCCATCGTGGCTCTTAGTGGTATCCAGGATCCAGAGTCCCTGATTGGTTCAAAACTAGTCAGTACCGACAGCGATTTATCCGTGAGTTATTTCGTTTTTATAAGTAGTATAAATTTAAATTAGTCGCATAAAAGACAGCCATTGTTAATGTCTTTCATTTATTTATTTACTGGTTATTGTAATATTTTTTGATAGATGGCGTTAAAGAAGCAAACAATCGAAGTGTGGAAATTCCACTCTTACACTAATACATTTCGAGTGACTTATCCGTAGATAAACATATAGCTGTCACTTTTTTTTACAAATAGAATAAGAGAGACAGACAGCTTTTGGCAAGTGTCTCCGTAGTAGAAACCCATAGTAAGACATTATCGTTACAGTATTATTCGACAGCAATGGAAAGGCATCGACGTCACGAAGTAATAAATTATGCAAAACATCTTTTAGCCGGTTTTTTTATACAGCGGGATATTTAGCTAATGTGTAATCGATAATAGCTTGTAAGCACATTAAATACTAGGTCGGGAATACTATAAAATCGAAAAATACAAATACAAAAACACGATTACAATTTTATAACGAACAACTCTAGTCATAAGACATGATATAAATATTAATTAGATATACACATAAATTAACATTCAATATAAGTGTTATTCGATTTTAAGGAAAAAATAATATTTATCCAATCTATATCCAAATGTAAAAAAAAAAAACTAGTTTAAATTTTAAGATGTTTAAGTAATAGAACGAATTCGTTAAAAATACTTACTGTTTGTAATATTATCAAAGATAAGAAAAAAGCAAAGGTTAATTTTCGTCTATTCCTTATTAAAATAAACATAGACTTCTACATCTATTAGAAGTGTGTGAGTTCAGATATGACGGCTGACAGAGATGTATGGAAGAGTATAACATACTGCACCGACCCTCCGTAAGGAAACGGTTTTAATAAACAAGAGAGATTAAACTAAGTATTTTTGTAATACGAATTAGTTTACATTAGATTCATACAAAAAACATATTGCGTTAGAATACTAATGAAATTAAATATCAATAATGTGGATTTCACAAGCGAGGTCGTAATCAACCTGTTTGGTTTTTCAACTGGTATTTTAGCTGATATGAACGATCGAAACAAAAAATCATGTTATTAATATAAAATATTATAAAAGAAAATTCAATTTTACACTTTGAATGAATTGCTTTTTTTATAAAGTCAAACAAACAATAGTTGATTCCCGTTGTAATTCTCTCAGTATCATATCAGATGCACGTCGCCCTCTGCTGGGCGTAGGCCTCCCCCATAGATCGCCACGATCGGCCCACGGTCGCTCTCATCCAGGATACTCCCGCAAACTTGACCAGGTCATCAGCGCATTTTGCGGAAGGCCTACCCACGCTGCGTCGGCCTGAGCCTGGCCGCTATTCTAAAACTATTTGGCCCCATCGGCAGTTCGTTCTGTAAATAATTAATTGCCATTTAAAATGTTACACAGAATTAGCGACGATTGGTAAACACAAAGACTGTATACAAAACACTAAGTACAGTTCTCATGTTTATGGGAAATCTAACACTACATAAATAATAGTCACTAAAATCTCATATGTAAGCTGAAATGCTTACACAAGCATTTACGGTTCACAAAATGTTACACAGTTTATTTTAAATACATGTACCTGTAGTCACAAATCTGATGGAAGAATTAGAATATGTTTTTTTGACATCTTCACTTGGCATCGGGTGGGATCATGGTCAAACGTTAGTTTAGACTTCATAAATAAAAAATAAACCAAAAAGTGTAATTAATATAAAAATGAAATTGGTTTATTGACCAAGAAAAAAGAAAAAAATTACAAATGCAAAATTTATCATTACACAAAATAAAACCTTTCTCGTCCAATGGGGCGAGACTCAGCTTGCGCTGCCCGCAGCTTGCAGATGTGGGCCGCGCTGGTTTTCAGCTATAAGATATCTAGGTATTCAAAAAGGCACAATAAAATTAGGAATAACATTGATAAAGAAGTTAAATATAAAAGAGTGTCTCATCATCATCAGCTCACTATAAGTCCTCATCGAAGGGCTCGGAGCCTACCCTATTATTAGGGTGACTAGGACATAGTTAACTACACTGGCCCAGTGCTGTTGGTGAATTGGAGAAGAGTGTCTATCATAGATTAACTAAGATAAAAAAGTAAACAAGAAATGGTAAGCTTATTGTGCAATAGTTCAGTCTCGCCTTGGACAGAGGACTAGTTGTCGCAACCTCGTTGTTCAACCGACAATAGTCCAGTAATTACCGGTAAAATTTGTACGATACCTTGCGCTACAGGATTCGAGCTTCCCAATATTTTGTAATAACCACGTACGCACATGCTTCGTTTTGTAATGAGGGATGCATCGAATTTAAGATGTCCTTTTACTACGAGCTTAATGGAGCGTGAATCCCTACTCACTCCGCTGGGGACCCAAAGTGGGTCTTGGCCTCCGACACAAGAGATCGCCAACGTCGCCCTGTCCCGCCTAAGGAGCGTGAATTCTAATTAATTGATTTTGCCTGATGTAGATTTAGATTAAGCTTGTCGTACGATTGACCATCATTCTTGTAATATTCTACGGTATCTAGGACAAGGACTCCCATTAAGTCAACCTTTAAGGTCGACGTTACGACTAACCAAGTAATAAACGCATCATTAGATCAGTATTGCCAAATCAACATTTTTTAACCAAAACTTCACGTTGATGCCAGGTTATATGCGATTTTGGTAATGTTACTAATATTATAAATGCGAAAATTTGTATGTACGAAGTTATCTCACAACGGTTTCTTGGATGGAATCTAGTATAGATGAAGAGAAAAGTCTGGAAGAACAAAGGCTAATAATTTGATCAAGTCAAGGATAAAATGTAGTGAAGTTGTATATGGCATCGCTTGTGATTAACTATTTAACACATTCACTGCGAAACTAGGCCTAAATCATCCCTAATGCCACTTCATGTGTAACAAACGTGTACTTCTCTGTGGTGCGAAGGGCGTAACTTTGTGCGATGGGGTGTAATGGACCGCGTGTCCCCCTAACGTATAGTCACGGAACGGGTCGATAACACCTCGTACCGCAGGGACGGAACGTACTCAAAAATTGATGCCGCAGCGAACGTGTTAAATTAAAATATATGTTTGATGCGGAAAATATATTAACAGAACGAACATTGTAAAACCGGAGCGTGCAAAATACAAGAGACGATCGATAAAAAATGTGTTCTTTTTCTTAATTGATTTCTTCTTTTATTTTATGGCTTTGATGCTCAATGTATAAAACTCCTTCATCATCATCATCATCATCAACAGCCCCTGTCTGCCTATTGTTGGACATAGGCCTCTCCCAATGCCTTCCACAGTATACGGTCCTCCGCCTTCCGCATCCAACGACAAAACTCCTTGACAAGAAAAAATTATAACAAAAACTTAAAAACTATTTGTTACTAAATTTTGTTTAATGTTTGTTATTGTGCGGAAATTTCAGAGGTTTACAACAATACATTGAGAGAAGTATATGGTAGTGAAAGATGGCAACGCAAGTTAACAGTATCTGTGGATTATGGCAACGCATATTTGGTTCTTCTAATATTGCAGATGTCCATTGGCGTGTGTGATCACTCTTGCGATTAGATTTTTTAAGTAAACAAATGAGGATTAACAAAAAAGTTAACATTGGTTGAAAATCCTGTTAAGTAAAGTTCATTGGTCCTGCATTGTTTGCAAATTTCGATGACATTCTTTTCCATTGTCAGGGTTATAAGGTGATGATTTGTTTTCGAATTTGTCTGCAGATAACGGCATTCGTCATCTTTGTGGGACATTTGACCCTTGCTTAGTCAACAGGAACCACTCATTTACTTAAAAATCTTATTTTAAAAGCATTTGTCATTTGCGAAATATATCTGCATTTTAGTTTATTTCTGTGGTTGAACTTTGGCCACGATTAAGTTGAACATATTCAAACATTGTTTAAGTAAAATTTGAATATTCAATCGAACCAAAAACTGAATAAACATTTTATTTTAAAATATATATAGATATTGTGACATTATTAGATTTTGGTCATCGATCACTTTTTATATCATGATCTATTTATTACAATCGCCGAAGCCAAAAATTCTACAAAGTATTGAATTCAATAATGTTTTCGACCTTGGTCATACAAAAACATGATCTTAAATTTTCAATGGCAACTTGTAAAAAGACCAATTCTCAATTTATAACCTACTTCTTCTTCTGTGTCCTTTTATCAATTTATTTGGATTTGACCTTTCTCTTCCTGATCCTCCAGACAACACGATTCTCTTAGATGTTAGTACGTCAAGGTATATTTCTTTTAAATCCCTGTGGACCGTCAGCCAAGTGATCGGTGGACTACGTCATATCTTATTGTCGGATCGTATGTCCGATGTCAACTGCCATTTTGTTAAAATACCATCACTACAGCTGTAAATCGATGTTGACGGTTTTTTTTTTATCTTACCGTGTTTTTTATTTTTGTTTAAAATGTGACCTAGCTCTTAGGGTCTAAGTGTTGTTCGAGCTATTACGGCGGTTGTTCATTGAAGGTCAGTGGTCCATGCCCTTATTTTGCAAGTACGAATGCAATGAAACGTTAAAGGAAAACCAGTTTATTGAAGCCTATCCATATTTATATGTACGTATTGATTCATATATTGTTACTAGTTACTATGAGTCGTATGACTGTCACATTGTGTGTTATATTTTATTGTTGAAATTTTCAAATATCTCTAGAATAATGTTTCAAATAATAAATGTCAACCAAAACTGTTCCAAGTGACTAGAGATTGTTCTGTCGTGGATCTGATTCCAATTGTAATACAGTAGAATATATCGAGTAACTGCTTGGTCTACTATTTTTATAGAAAGCGAGTAATGTGCAAATGTGAATTAAACTTCGCCAAAGTAACTAAATAATGAAGAACGAATGCATGCAAAATATCCCGCCGTTACCTCAAGGCGCCACTATCATTCCTCAGTAATCAAGTGTGACAGCCGAAGCCGCCGCTCCCAACTAGTTTTGCATAAACCATGTTTACGCAACGTGCGTTGTGAAAGTTGCGTGTTCATTTGCCAACCTAAATGAATCATTAGCGTTAAACGAAAATACGTTTTAACGTGAACGGAATAAGTCTCTTTTTCAACTCAAACTTATCTTATTACGCCAGCGTCGTGCCGGAGACGGTCTTAATCAAAATGGCGAATTGTCACCGATATGTTGTGACTGAGCATTGTTCATCTGCTTTAAAAAGTTAAAGGATGCTATAACACTCCTATTAACTTTCCGATTAAGAAATGATTGCTACTCAGATGCAGATCAGTGTTCCTTGACTTCCAATTATATTACAGCAGAGATAATGCAATCTTTAACGCGCAATGCATCTTTGAAAATAGCAACACTGCCATGCCGAATCTAACATCATTTAAGTTTGACTAATATGCTCTTGATCAGTCAATTAGAATTTATGAATATCTTTCAATTCATCATTACACACCTTAGTGACTGGTTTAACAGTTGGTTATTATTCAAAAGTTCCCACTATATCACAAAGGTTAAATAAAAAGCGCACCTTGTTTTTCTTGCAGTATCCTCTTCAAATATAAACATTTCCAGTTTCTTCTACTTTATTCCCACGTCTGATCTTGAACTGCGCTTCGATTTTCTATTGATTCATGTTCAAAAGGCCAACAATACAGTTGATTTATAATTGAACATCGAAATGAAACGATAAAGTCAGATATTTTGTTACTTGAATATGCATTATATAGCAGTATTAATGGAATATACTATACTTAAATGATCTTGATAATGAGCTTCTTCAAACCAATTTCAATACATGGTTGACAATGGACGATTCAGTACCATGTTCGGAATTTATTGCAGTGCTACAAGAATTAATTGACCCGCTCACAGAGAGGTCTTCACGTACTGTATGGGACATGCATAACTTCTTTAATGTCTACATATGTCCTACCTTGACATTTTATGATGTTAATTTATTCATCATCCTATTCTTATCACACACTATGTGGAGCAGACGTAGGTTTTCTTCCTCAAGACCCGTCTCTTGTTTTTTATCTATTTAAGTCTCCCTTCTTAATCTTGTCAATTTGCGTACAATCCATCTCCTTCTAGGTCTTTCCCTATCTATGGCATCATCATCATCAATCTACCCAGAAGAGTACAGAGTAGGGTAGTAGGGAGAACCCTATGGAGGGTCGGTACAGTACTCTTCCATACATCTCTGTCAGTCGTCATATCTGAAATCACACACTTTTTACGCACATATCCTTTCACACAACCCATTCCCAACTTCCATCTTCCTCTACCTTTATAGCCAACCATCCCTATCTATGTACCAAAACATATTTCAATTTATAGTTATCCATTGCTATGTAATTTATTGCTAAAATTTATTTTACCGTTTACAGACTGTCTGATGTTTTGGTAAATCATTCATACCTGTCGAACTCTATTATTACCAAGTCATTCAATTTATCTCGATTAATAATAATCACACAAAGTAATTCCGTAAACTTCAAGGTGTTTCCGCTATTATTTGTTCCTTTTATTAAAAGACGAATCTTCCTGAATCAAAGTCAGGGTCTTGTAAACTGAACGTTGTCTTTAGAAGTTATTTGACTAAGAATTCTTAATTACTTCAAATTTTGTAATGAGTAACTATGAAATGTATTAAAATGAAGAATGATTATTAATAATTTAATAAGATATTCAATTATTATAATGACTTATTCCTATGTGACGTCCTCGTCGTCGTCAGCTCATGTTATATCTTCGCCAACAGGTTACCCAAATTAGATGTAACTAGGTTAGTCAACAATGCGAGCCTGGAATTAGTTAACTTCACACAAGTATATGAATTTCACAGTTTTGTTAAGTTGCATCAAGATGTTTTCCATCACCACAAAAACATCAAATAGTTTTGCATGTTAGATTTAAAAAATATTTACTTGACCAGGTAAACCGAGTTATGAACTGTTTTATGAATTTCGTTCAACTAAGGGGTTCTAATATTTTAGCAATAATTACAGCAGTATTGTTTCTTGACTTCTAGCATTGCACACGTTTTTTTTTTATTTTATCGTCGCTGCAGGTGACCTGTGATTTATCAATCATGGTCATCCATCAGTTCAATTTCCCTAGTAATCTGAGTGGTAACAATTTTTGAAATACAAGTTGTATGAACGATTATTACACAAGTGTAGTGAAGCAGGCTGTCTATAATCGCTTTTTTTTTCTTGCAACCGGACAAATATCCGGGTTACCCAGTTACCTGTACGTCGCGAAGTGTGTAATAAAAACACCACTTGCCTAACGTCAAATAGAATGTCTTTCCGGTAATGCAAGATTCACTTATGTTTGTATAAGTTTACTTACGTAGTATTTTAACACGAGCTAAAAACATCGACTTTTAATTAATATAAACTAGCGGTTGCTCGCGACCATACACCATGCATGACATATTCCAGCTTAAATCAGCTACCTTCTAGTAAAGGTTCTACAAAAGTCGAATCAGCTGTTTAGATGATTTTCGGAACAAATACCTAAATTAAAAAAAAAAATATTTACGATTCATATTTTGGTAATGCAATGAAATTAATGTTCGCAAAATATGTTTCATAATATTACATACAAACACTCCAATTTAAGTGTATTTTGTATTATAATGTAATTTGTTTGTAATTCTTGAAAACATTTATAAATTTTTATTTTAAACGATTGCTGCTCATAGCGGATACAATGTTTTATCAGGACTAAGTACTAAATAATACGCGAAGCCGGCTTTTATCAAGCGAAACAAGTTCTGAATGACGACGGTCTTGATGTTTGAATGTATTTCTTGATATTTTTAATTTCAATTTTAAAAAATGCGGTGAGTAATTAAAAAAAATAATATAAAACTATGAATTGTACACTTTGATAATCATCATCATTAGCCCTTGTCCGCTCGCTGCTAGACCTAGGCATTGGGAAAGCCCAATGCCTTCCACAGTATGAATTATCGATTACATGATCGTATGTATATAGAGATCGTTTATATTTAAACTTGAGTAAGTCCACTCTTCGATTACATAATGTTATCGTGAAAGGGACGAGAACTGGTTGTATGGAAAGTAAAAGCCGTTGCCAAAACTTTTGATACACGAGATGAGGTAGGTCACAAATTGTGCAGTTAACATAAATTAAGCTTGTGCAGGTTTAACTCAACTAAGGTTTAACTCAATTATAGTTTATACTAATATTATAAATGCGAGAGTTTGGATGGATGTTAAAAGATATCTTTAGAACGGTTTCATGGATATGGATGAAAAATTGTACAGATGGTCAAGAAGTTTGGACAGCCTGGAAGAAAGCAAGTTTACTAAGTTTTTTTTTTATTCCCTAAGGCCGAAGTTGTAGGCAAAAATTAATTTATTAATAAATCTTGTTGGGTTGGTATAGACGTCAAGAATTTCGAAGGCGAATTTAATATTGCGACAAGGCCAAATTGTGGAAATATCGCTTTTTTGCCAAAAGTATTTCACTTTTTATGCGTTTTGTATGATTTATTCGTAATTTTGCTCATTTAATACAAGGCCGTCTTAAGAAAGCATTAGGTATAAGATCGCTATATGATAAAACCGAAAACATTTTAATTGTTAGTGTCTTTAGTCCTAAATATAAATGAACAGATATTCTATATTTTAAAAATGTATGGTAATAGAATAATTGCATACATGATGTAAACAAGAGTTATAAAGCGTTATACATCGTATCAGTTTTTTTTTATTAAGTTTTCGCTTCTTCCTTTAGTGTCGGATCCATTCAAATTAATTTTAAGCGACCCGTAGCTTATTTGCCCTTATAAAAAACAAAACATAAATCAAAATGGCGTATTTCGCGGTCGCATCTTGATAGGTTTCTATTCTTGGTTGTGATGTTACTGGTTTGACGTGTTCCAGCAAACGCGACACGCTAACTGGTATCATTTATATGGCATGAAAACACCGACCCATCGTTATAATTGAAGACATATGTTCGTAAGTCGTATGTTAAGAGTATACCTGTAGTTTTTGCTTGTGTACGACGGGCCAGAAATTAATAATATCCTAATTATCTTAATGTTTTTTTTAAAACATACTGAGAAACGATATTTTTTTTTTTTTTCAAATGAATCGAGATTTTAAATGGATTCAACTTATAATTGTCGACGACTTTGATTCCCTTTTGTTATTATAATTGGTTTCACCTTCGGTATGTATTATATTTTACATAATTCGATTCATCCGTTCACATATTTTGGTCGGTATACCACATTTTGTTTAAATAATTCTTGGACCTAGATGACCTTAAACTGACACAATGAAGCATCATACGTTTTTGTCACATGAATGACTGTATACTGCATACTGTGGAAGGCGTTGGTCCAGCAGTGGGCAGAGAAAAGCGGATGATGATATGAATGACTGTATTAAACATTTTCAAGTAAATCTTAGGTTGAATTATAAACTTAGCTGTACCATATACTTAACTTACTTAACTTTATTGTTTTTCTCGTCATTCTTAATATATGTATATTACATATACTTTTATCTATACCTATATAAGGTATAAGGTAATATCCTCCGGTTTTTGTTTTTTATCGTTTTAACATGAACGATGGGAAACGCGGTCTAAATCATCCCTAATGCAACTTCCCTGTGGTGCGGCAAGCAAAAACGTGTACTTCTCTGTTGCGCGAAGGGCATAACTTTGTTAAAAGAGTTGGGGTCCAATAGACCGCGTGTCGCACTAATGTCCAGACACGGAGCGGGTCGATAACACCTCGTACAGTAGCGAACGTTTTAATGATTTAGTACATTATCTAGTAACACATGCCTCATCGTATTCATCAAGACTGACAACTTAATCGAGGATATGTCCGCACGCACGTTGACAACAACTCAAGGGAACTTTGAAAAGTATAGTGAATTACTTATATACCTAAACCGTGTGTTCTTTTATAAAAGAGGCGTAAATCAATCTGTATCTGCAACCAATAATTTGTTGCCTTTTCTACTTCATTTTTTAAGCTTTCTTAAAAAAACAAATGCACATCTACAAGATCTAAGTAATTGCTAAGTCATAGCCGGCCAGTAACGTGCGGTCCTGAGCACACTGCATCCAGAGCCATCGTATCATCACTTAATAACAATTATTAAAGATCAAGTGGTCACCCATTGTTGTAAATAACAAACTTGTAATGTATAACACTTGGAAGACGGGTATGAAGTTTTCGTTTCAAATATTAATATATAGATGCCAATATAATCAGACGTGCGACCTCCAAGACTTTGAATAACCGCTCAACCTTTTTCATATACACAGGTGTACATAACGTGCGAGTATAAATATATGACTGGTAATAAAACCAGAAAACACGTCGAGCGAACAACGTGACTATGTATTATTATATATGCATATAACACCACCACATTAAAGATACAATTAATTCGTTTCGATGCTTGTAAATAATTTAAAAAGTTCATTGTATTGACCTTTTACCGAGAAACTGGATAAATTCCAAGTTTGAAGCAGAAAATATATGTTTTTATTCATGTTAAATTATTCTTTATTGGATCTTATCTTGACGCATTTTTTTTTTAAATTATTAAACAGTAGGTATTAATTGTACTGACGTAGTCAGTATAATATTAGAATATGAGTCTAAATTTTTGATAACAACTAAACTAGTCGAAACATGTTACTCGCTAGTTTACCAAATGCTTATTCACTCTACTCTTGAAGACACCCATGTTATATCTGAATAACACCGATAACCTATTCCAAGCCGTGCATGTATTACTTTGAATAGTAATTGAAAGTAGTATCACTATAGTCTTGTCAAGTTTGCAGGAGTATTCTGGATGAGGGCGGACAGACCGATCGTGGGGATCTTTGGGGGACGCTTATGACTAGCAGGAGGCGTCGTGTGGCTGATATGATGATGTTTATAGGAATATTTACTCCGCTGGCGCGATCTAAGCTGAGTCTTGGCCACCGACACGAGATATCCGCCTGTCCTGTCCTGCGCCGTTTTCCGTTCCGTTCTCCTATTAGTCGTTCGTTGGCTTGGAGCTTGATTATAGGAATAACTTCAATCTATTCACCATTGAAAGTATATTATCGGATATTACACGACCGATTTCAATAGTTATAAAGTGTAGATTATACAATACAAGATCGTTGTAATTAACACAGGATGATCCTTATCTTAATTGGATTTAAAATGCGTCGTTTAAAAGTAGTCTATTGCGTATAATAAATCACAAAGTGTTGGCTCCAGTCGTGTGTTTAAAATGTAACACACAAATATTCTAAACTCATTAGACTTATATATACACATGACTAAATTATTTGTACGTCTAATGTATTATTTTTTATTTTTATGAAGGTTTTATGAGATGAAATGTGTATGGGTATAAAGGTAGGAGAAGACAGAAGGTTTGGATGGATTGTGTGACAGAGGATATGCGAAATACGTGTGCGACGTCAAATATGACGGGTTATTGAGATGTATGGAAAGGTAGAACATACTGTGCCACCGTCCGTAAGGAAAAGGATAGGATGATGTTGATCTAATGTTTTTTTTTTGAGGCGTTATTTAGTAAGATCTTGAACTAGTAGAATTTTACGTCCTTACCATATTTGATTAGTTATTAATGAATTAATACTTTACGAATATTTAAATACTAACGAGATATTTTCCATTGCAAGAATCCATCTCACAAAAAACAGGGACAAAGATGCAAATTGATAATCTCATATTTGTATACATAACAAACAAAAAGCTTGAAAATTGAAGGCTTAGAAATGTTGCTTTACGTCATTTTCTGTAAATCATTTAATGCACCAATGGCGCCCTTGTGTACGATTTTAAACTGCATTTTTAGATGAGATACTTACTACTATGAGACGTAAATAAAAATATCGTAAAATACATTTCTAGGACGGCCTAATCTAAACCGTAGCGGTTATACACAGATTTAAATAAACTTTAATTGGTTTACTACAGTTTTTTATACATGTTAAGGCTTTTTTCTTTTTTTAATGGTTGTTATCAGTCTATAACTGCTTAACGACATGCCAGTAAGCGGGTACATACAGATCATTATTTCTATCAATGTCAGTGCGAGCAATTATGCAGTACAATTTGCTTGCTAATAAACCTTATCACTTGAAAAACCATTGGAGCTAATCAAGTTTATTTTTCCTATAAGATTTTTCTCTTGTTGCAGGAGCTGCGCACACGCATGCCAACGCTCCCATTGCCTCAGTCGACGTTAGACCGCCGCACGGAAGGGACGTGTCGTTCCGTCTTTAAATACTGAATAGATTCAAACAAACTAAAAAAAAAATACTAAATGGAACGACACTGGTGATTTAAGTGTTGTGCTTGTGTGTGACGTGTCTGTGTGTGTTGTGGTATTTTTAATTGAATTTGAATTTAAAAAATAATTGACAGTTTAAAATGCAGGGCCGCGACAAACTATGCGCGAAGCTCTCCAGCGCATTCCTCAGAAAGTGGTGTAAGTATATTTCGTTTGTTATTGACAGTTTACTTGTTATTGTTGTCATTTAGAGTGGTAAATACGCTCAATAACTTCTCTGCTTTATTAATTATGATTACGTGGTGCTGCAACTAGCTTATCCATGGTAGCTTTCTCTTTTTTATTCGAACGTCTGTTTTTAACATATTTAATGAAGGGCGACGGATTCGTTTTTTTTTTATCGCTTGTATATTTACGTTAATTTCGTTATTATAGAAGCTAATTGGACGTTCAAACAGTAATTTAGTTCTTTTTGTTTATTATTATAAATTAAAAGATATTAATAAATTATAAACAACAAGCTATGGAGTACCATAGTTAATGTTAGAAATATTGCTTGAACGCTACGTTTTTGTTTGAAATACATTGTTATTAAAAGAATCTTAGAATTGAAACTACGAGGAAAACGAACTAGAAGTATAGCCGAGAAACTAATAAAAAATCAATTAACTCTTAAATTTCTTATCTTTAGGATTTCGAATTAGAAACAATTAAAAAGAAATAAGACTAACGTTCTTGTAATCATACGCAGTAGTGAGTTAGCGTGAGTTTCCACTGCCGAAACATTTATACGAAAACATCTTGTTCATCATCACCATATCAGCGCCATCTGCTGGATTAGGCCTAGCCCAAAGATTGCACGATGATAACCCTCGGCTGCTATCGGACGAACATCTTGTTACCTCTGCTTATATCAAAAACAATGGGGTATGACAATTTGTTTTAACAGTGGTTTCTAACGATGAAAAGGGTGTGGTGGTCTTTTCAACTGTTAGAGTAATTGTTCCATTTTTAATTGTAATACGTTCTGATTGACTTATGAATGCTTATTGTTAGACGCGATGGTGCAGTGGTTGATGCACCGTTTTGAGTTTTATATCAGGGCTGCCATGTTCAATTCGGTACAAATGTACGATTGATTTCCCATTTTATTCGATTCCTAATTTTAAATTAAACTATTAAAACTTTCGTGAGACATTTCACTATACTACTCTTAAACGGTTTAACTCACGTGTAAATCTGTGTCGGTAACGACTAGTTTCGATCCCCCGATGAGCTGTGTGCCTATTTTTAAAGTTAAATATATTTATTACTTATAGTATATTTAAATGACTCCGTATCTATGCTATAAAATGATTTATTATTCTCCTACATATAATGCTAATATACATGTGTTTATATGTACTCAGAATCGATTTATTAAGGATATTAGTGATTAATATTAATTGATGTAACCTTAATAGTTTTTAATGACTTAAATTAAATTTAAATTCTAACTTAATATTGTTGTATCTACATCAGTCGTCATAACATATCATGTTTGATGTATATAAAGTCTGTTATATGTTATAGTTCAAATGATCCCCGCTGTAACATACAATAGGCAATGTTTATGTTCATTAGAACTTTGTATATGTTATAGAATGGACAGTGATATATTTACCTATTTGAATCATTGAACAAGTTGGTATCGTCTTGCCGAGTATCGTCTTATCGAGTATGAAGTTGGAGTTTCCAAGAGTAGGGTGAATAGGCACTAAAACGTGTACCTTTTGACCACATATTAACATCAAGTTGGTTTATTAAACGCTAGTTTATTATACATAAAAATGTATGCAATTAATGTATTGATATACGTAATCTAGGCTTACTTAAGTTTAATCGATAATCTGGTTAAGTTTGCGGGAGCATCCTGGAAGAGGGCGGCCGAGGATCGATCGTCGTGGCGATTTTTGGGGGAGGCCTACGCTCAGCAGTGGGCGACATGTGGCTGATATGATGATGATGATGATGATGAATCAAGTCTTCTAATAGATGATTAAATCGTAAAGAAAAAAATATATAATTGAAAATATCTTTACTAACTAAAAACAGACTAGATTATAGTCGAAAATGATGTAAAACAATGTAATTTTATTACGCATGAATAAATTAACTTGGAATTTACTTTGATATGCCTCGTATTTTTAGTATATCTCTTTGAATACTTGTTCGGATAATATTTGTAAGAAGTGACAGCAACATTTTTAAACGAGACAGGTTGAGTGTGATTTAAATAAAAGTATGAAAAAAGCCACAACTCGCTAGAGGTATTCTGACTTGTTTGGTTCATTGCCGATGACGAGGGTTTTTTCAAAATATTCTTATAAGTGATATTGGTGACATGTTTTCAATGATTCTAGTGTTTAATATTTTGTCATCATCATCGTCGTCATCAGCCTTTGTCTGCCTATTGCTGGACATAAAAAAAATCTATGTTAACCCTAATTCATTTATGAATACCTCTAGTCTTTGAAGGGTGTGAGTTTAGATATGACGGCTGATAGACATGTATGGAAGAGGAGCGACGGGCCGCGAACGCGCGATAGTACCGTTCCCACTCACCCTGAAGATGAGCCCCCGATGGGCTCGAAACTAG
>JAODUI010000011.1:1655492-1692363 GCA_027563995.1 Papilio gigon | reverse complement strand
AGGAAGACCGAAAGTTAGGATGGATTGTGTGAAAGATATGCGTAGCAAGGGTGTGAGGTCAGATATGACGGCTGACAGAGATGTATGGAAGAGTATAACATACTGCACCGACCCGCCGTAGGGGAAAGGGCAGGCTAATGATGAACTATTCCCAGTTAAAATAAACAGACAAAACTTAAATATTAACCACGCTGATTAAGACACTAAAAGTGTGGCAACATTGATTAAAATTTATAGAGTATTTTTGCAGTATTAAAAACGAAAAATTCTGATCCTTGATCATATTAGTATTGGAAAAATAATTACCTTAATAAGCTTCTTTTGATATTGTTCATCCCTGGCTAATAAACATGCCTTGTTACTAATTGACCAACGCCATCTGTTGACATTTGTAACAAAGTCGAAGTGTTGATATCTAAGAAAAATATTGCAGGCGGATAAGATGGCAGATGAGGAGAAGATTTAGTGTCGCCATATTTTTAAATAAGATATTAGTAAATTACAAATCTTTTTGGTGATCATTTCAACAAGGATTTAAAATGGTACTAGTGCACCATAGAGATAAGATGCCTTACGAAGACACAGTAACAACCTTCGCCCGTACTTATCTCGAGTCAAGGTTTTATCTCAGGAAGTTGATCGTGACTTGTCGACCTCAGCGCGAGTTTTTTTTACTTAATTTATACGTGAGCTTTTATACTTAACTAGTTTATTTAAGTACGTATTAAGTATTTACTACTTAAGTAAATTATTTAGTGCCAGGATATTAATTCATTGCAACTTATTTTTTTTTTTTTAATATTAGCATGTTGTTTTTAATTTAATATTATATCTTATACCTCTCCAAGTAATCTTTAGGTTTGTGCTAGGAAATGATCCAGTACAATAGTTGAATGGCGGAATTTGAATTATCGACCACGTGATTGTAACACCATACTCTTAATCACTAGTCTATTGGCACCTAAAATTATCTATATAGGAGTCTGTTTATTTAACGAATCGTTAGTGATATTAAAAAAAAAAGAAAAATGAAACAAGTTCTGGTTTTGTTAATTTAAAAATGTATGTCTTTATCGTATAAGATAGTCGCTACAAACAGTCGGTATAAAAACATGTCGATGGTAGTGAAGGGAGTAAGTGAACAGGTTCCCGACTTAAACAAACGTGTACCAGCAATAATCACGTACTTGGATCGTGAGCAAAGCCTTTTCTGCGAAACTGTACTGGAAAATAACTTACCGAGTCATAGGGACATGTGACTTGAGATGGGGTATCAGTTTTTATTCATATAGTAACGAATTAACAGTACAATTTTCACGAATTCATCTACGTATTATTATTTTATATATGTACTAGCGTGTTCCCGCGACTTTGTCCGGCCGAAATAGTAATCTATCCCTGTGTTAAATTTCTCCCAGATTGGTTTAGAAGTTACTTGCTTACAAAATATCCATCTGAACTTTTGCATTTATATTATATGTATTAACACGTTAGCTGCGGCAGCAATTTTTGCGTACTTTCCGTCCCTGCTGTACGAGGTGCTATCGACCCGCCTGGTGACTAGACTTCAGTGTGACACGCCATCAGACCCCACCTCCTATAACAAAGTTATGCCAATCTCACAACAGAGAAGTACACTCTTTTCCTTGCCGCACCACAGGGAAGATGCATTAGGGATGATTTAGACCTCGTTTCGCAGTAAACGTGTTAAAATGTATGGATGTAGAAGTTTTTCATCACTAGCATATGTAATACTTATGCTTTTTTAGTTTTGGCATGTTTCTGTTTAGTAAAGTGCAAGCTTTTTGTTTCCCAGAGCGCGACGTCCCAGTCTAAACACGCTGCACGGTTCCTTCGTCTCGCCATGGCATCTATCATGGATATTCTGAAGATCAAGCCCTTCGTGGCGGTGTCCGTGGGCCAGCTGCTCTGGGGCTACGAGGATCCTCTCCTCAAACTAGCCAAGGACGTCGTGCCCAAGGAACAGAAACTGCCTTACGAGGAGTTCGGTCTTTTCTATGGGGTAAATATAATTAGAAATTATTACTGACTTAGTAACTTAAGAAGCATGTGGTTAAATGTTTAAACTGATCAAAATGAACTCTCAATAATGACCAAGCAAAACATTATTTAACATTAAAAAAAAAATTCCAGAAAAACGGCACTTCCCCAGACGTAGTGACTATGTTCTCTGGCGCGAAGGACATGTCACACTATGGCATCTTCGACAGGTATGTTGAAGATTTTAATGTAGTAAAGGACATTTATTCCCTACCCATTTCGGTCAAATATTATTTGACAGCAACGCTACTTGTACGATATTCTATTCTAAGTGGGCAGCAAATTTAATTCTCTGACTATATAATTTGTTGTCAGGTATAATATGCGAGAGCGTCTCCCTCATTGGACGACTGACGAGTGCAACAGCATCGCCGGCTCCGACGGCTCCATCTTCCCGCCTCACATCGCCAAGAACGACACGCTTATGGTCTACGACAAGGATCTCTGCAGGCTTCTACCGCTCAGGTGAGATCACACGTGCATCCCGAAGTGCTTTCAATACAAAGCAAGGCCTTGTTCTCAAATCCATACTAATATTATAAAGGTAAAGAGTTAGAATACGCTCATCTCAGAAACTACTTGTTGGAAATGAACAGTTATCATTGTGTTGGATTTGGATATATCCATTTATCGAGGAAGGTTATAGGCTATATAACATCACGACTACGACTAATAGGTGCGGAGCATAAATGAAAATTAATATGTAGTAGATATTTAAGCACTATACAAAGAACATTCAATCATACTGGTCATTATGAACTTGACAATCGTTTGTGTGTAACCGGAAAGAATCGCTGATCAAGTGTACAATGATAATTTATAAACAAATGTACAAAAAAAAAATAAAAATCCATAAACATAACGTACAAACAATCATTGTTTCCCTGTTAACAGTCGCGAAAGTCACAACAAAGGCGATCGGGTCGAGAACAATGGCCGCGCACTCCGCTCCCGTGAGATTCGTGTTACATAAACTTCACCAAACGTAACCGAACGCCAACGTATGAACTCGTAATATTAATTTAAACCGACTAATGCGGGATATAAAAACGAATTTGCATACAGTAATAACCGAACGTTGACAATTTATTCGAAAAACTTTGTTGACTTGTGTTTTACAGCAGATGTAACAGAACATAAACAATACATACCTCTCATAGTCCTTAACTTGTCACTTAGTAGTGTGTTAAGTTGGAATCTACTATGGACTGTTTCAACCAATCAGGAAATACCGCCAGCGGTTGATCTCAACTTCGTCACGGTGGAATTAAAAAAAAATTCTACCACATACATCAGCTGCCAACTAACAGACGTCGTTCAGTCGTGTTAAAGATTATCTTGAACAAAGGCGTACTTGCGGACGGAAAACTTGGAGAGTTTGATTTTCTTTCGTTATGATTTTTTTGTCGTATAACATATAAAAACTTTGATTTTATTATTAGTATAGATATATTGATATAAGACGGATGGCGAATCAACCTTTGGAGAACAATATTTTGATAACTGTGGTCTACGTCGACCTGTGGCTGCCATTCCAGGACTCACTAGTCCTTGTCGTTCACGAATCATTTATTTGAAAACTAAATTCATAGTAAATTCTATTAATTTTAATGTAATTATCTTAGTCACGGTAGTTCCTAATTGTTTATATACGTCAGTAACAACAAATATCTATAGTCGAGTCAAAACAATAAACATCGTGACAAAGACTTCGTGAAGTGAGTCAGGCGACGTACGCTGACCACAACAATGGCTTCTTAAAACTCTATTGTACGGTAATGCCTTTACTCGCACACCTTCAGCAATGTACACGTCAGCTTGGTTTCATTACCAAATACAATGGTTACTTTGGGCCTGCTTGCTAACTAGCCGCGATAAGAAATGTTTCAAAGCCAGAAATCATTCTTGGTAGAAACGCTAAGCTGACGCTAACGTGATGATATTTTCCAAGAAAATCCTATTTGGCATTTCTTGGATGTATTGATGTTCATTTACTTTACTTTAGCTGAGTATTTTATTTCTAATTTTACCCAACCTGACTGGAAACATTTTTTAACATGGGGAAATGCGTTACGCGTACCACCCTTGTGGGAACAAGGATGTTTAAGTCGGGCTAAGGGTGGGGGCCGCAAATCTGACCAACTATAATTGCCCGACTACAATGTTACGTTGCGCAAAGTCAGTGGAAGTAAATTCTTGTGAGGGTAACAGCAAATTCATTAAAGTACTGAACAATTGCAGATTCCTTGAAGAAGTGGAGTCCAAGGCGGGCGTACAAGGGTACCGGTTCACGCCGCCAGAGGACGTGTTCGCGGCGGACGAGCACAACAAGTGCTTCTGCCCCGCCGGCCCGCCCTGCGCGCCGCACGGACTCTTCAACGTCTCACTCTGCCAGTACGGTAAGTGATAGAGAAATATATTTAAAAAAATCATATAAATTAAGTCAAATACAAGATGGTTTTATTCAGAAATGATCACCAAGATGGCACCCAAGACTTACAGTTTATATAATTCCATTCTTTTAATTTCTTAACCTACATCCCCAACAAGGCATTGCGCAGAAGAAGGCGAAAGAAAACGATCAAATAGTTAACAACTGATACAACATTTTTTTTATTCAAATTTGTCAAGGTTAAACATTGTCACTGTAACAGTCCCGTGTTCGTTTCCAGATTCCCCTATAATGCTGTCGTTCCCCCACTTCTACCTGGCGGACCCGAGCCTGCGGAGCGCGGTTGAGGGCATCTCCCCGCCCGTGCCGGACAAACACAGGCTCTACATCGACGTACAACCGGTAGGCTTTTAATTATTTTGAACTCCGAAACACGTGTCTTATCATAAACGACATGATTACTACTAATAAAAAATTACGATGAAAAATTAGCAATTTTTGTACAAGATATTCCTAGAGGCTTTACATCAATGTAACAAGAATTATTCACTTATAGTTGTTTTGTATACTATTATGTATAGCGTGAACTGTCATCATTGTAATGTAAGTAAATGAAAGCAGCAACCACGACACAGACTTGAATAGTTTATAGAAACAAGACAACAGTTATGACGGTTTAGGATATATTTTATCACGCTATTAAACTTTGGAGTTGAGTAAATTAAAAAAGTGTAATAAGAGAATTTTATCTAGGCGACGTCGCACGGGTACAACTATTTGCAAAAAATTGTAACAGATTTTATTTTTGCTTTTATTTTTTTAAATAAATATGTGACAGTCATGAAGGCTATATTTGTTACAGGAGATGGGTATAGCGATGCGGGCGCGCGCGCGCATCCAGATCAACCTGGCGGTGTCGCAGGTGGTCGACATCAAGCAGGTCGCCAACTTCCCGGACATCGTCTTCCCGATACTGTGGTTTGAGGAGGTGAGAACACACAAGTTGTTAACAATTTTATAGAACAGTCGAGAAACTTTTTGACTTTAGAAAATGTTTTTAATAGTATGTATTTCATAATGTGTGTTAAATTTCATTATTGGTTTGAATGTAGAAGTGTAATGAATGAGCACAAATGTTTACAATAATTTGGTACAGCGCCATCTATATATTTTTGGATTTAGTTTTGTTATAACACATTTTTCGTACTTTAGTATATTATAATTGATGTTAGATGTAACATACATGCGGCGTGTATCAGGGCATCAACGAGCTGCCGGAGCAGGTGTCCTCGCTGCTGCGGCTGGCCACGCGCGTGCCGCCCGTCGCGCGCTCGACGCTGGGCTGGGGTCTCTCCGCGCTCGGCCTGCTGCTCATCCTGCTCGCCGTTACCTGCCTCATCAGGTAACTAGATAGTCTACTACGCCCTCGTCGATCTATCTAGCATCTTGCTAAATCTACACCAGTGGTGACTGCATCGAAATATTGAGAGTAACGCCATCTAGTGAAATCAGTTAATAAACGTAAATTTTTCGTTTCTCCATAGACTTCTGAGTCTTTCTCGTCAGCTCGTTATGGCTGTTTAGTAGTTTTTAGCTGTAGTTTAACTTAATTAATATTAATGAACGGAGGAACAAGTTAGTTCGTAGATTATTTGGTAGATCGTAGGTTTACAGCATTTGCAACTTTTTAACTTTATTTTTTTTCCTTTCCCAGATCATCTCACCGCCAAAGCACGTTAAGGCTGGAGGGGCACGCGGTGGCGAAGGCGCCGCCCGCGAAGGCCCCCGGCAAAGAGAACGGCTACGAACTGAACAACAGAAGATAACCTGTAATGTTATATTTTAATTTAATGACAATATATTTTTTCATACAAAATGTCTTGAGACTGACGATGAAGTTTTAGACATTCTTAATTATTATTCATCAAAGACATAGAACCGAGAACCATAGACAAGGCTTGAAATACTTTTGACAACGACATTTGACGTATTCAAAGAAAAAACATACGTAATTTTCTAAATATTTTAGTTAAATGTCAATAACAATGAAAAAATAACGAATTTAAAGTTGATGAAAATTAAAATGGAAATAGTTTAAGTATCAAACCAATTCATTGATAATTTACTTTTAGAAATCCTAAACAGACATCATGTAACTTTAATAGATTACGTCTACAGTTCGTCTATAAAAATTAAGCCACAGTTAACCTATTTCCGTTGAATTGAAAGGGAAAAGGCGAATATACTCTATAAAAAAACTCTTTTTAATTATACTTTAGTTAATTCTTATCAAATTTTATTTTTGTAGTCGAAATGTCAGAGTGACGTTTGCGTTTGTCAGTTTGACGTGTCCACAGAGTAGCCGTTTTTTATACGTACGTCCTATAAATCTAACCGTCGGTGACTAGCAGTTGGGGAATAGGGTTAAGTAAATATTAGCATTTTTACTTGTGTAGGTACCACCTTATAATTTTGCTATAAGTCTTTTCCTTTTATATATTTTAGTTTCCTCATCGACCAATGTGATAATGTTATATGTCCATTATAGTTATTTTTATATTGAACAAATTTTAGAATAAAACATCTTATCAATATTATGTAAAATTGCATGTGACATTTTGAAAGTTGATGACTAAACCTTGGCGTGACATTGAATCATTATTGACATCACATCTGTAAATATTACTATAAAGTAAATTTGACAAAGTTTCGACAATTTTATTCAATATTTTTACATTATAGCACTGGGACACAAGCGAATTGGTAATTTTTAAATATTTCATCAACATCACAAAAATTTATATGTTCTTTTTTATGACCATGTTATAAAATCTTGCTCATCAAAAGTATATGAAATAATTTGATTTTTTAACTAAGGCAAAACGTACGTAAATAGTCATAAGTACGTTAAAGTTGGACCTTAACAGCAAAGGATTACTTTCTCTGTTCCGTTAATTCACATGTTGTCTGCGTCGACAAGACCGTGCGAATGTAAAGTTGTGTCAGTTGGACAATATTACCGACATTGCTAGTCTAACGTGGGACCGTCCTTGTAATTTTAGACTTACTAACTCTTACCACTATTCATAGTCTTTAAATATCGCGGATTGGTTAGAATGTAAGTCGCATGTAAAAAAAAATAGAATGATTATATAAATGGCCGACAGCCACAAATGTTGATATAAATAAAAAAAGAACACATTTGGTGTTGTCACCATGAATCTCATAATCCGCACAAATTAAAAATACTTTTGTACTAGTTAGGATAGTGTATAAATTAACTTGTGTCGACTTCCACGGCTACAATCTACTTTTAGCCACGTTATTTCACATTTGACAAAAATGTTACTAAAAATATTTTTGTGTGTTTTAATTTTTATTTTTTAATAATGGCAACGCAATGGGTATGTCAGTGAACGTTAATAAGATGTATAATCTGGAAATTTTACAAACATCTTAGTGTTGCCATTTAAAGATTATGATTATTGCTCAAATTCCGTACTTATTGTTTTCATTAATTGTTTAACGTGTGTAAATGTTAAAATTATTCATTAATGTAAATAAAGAATAAAGGTGTAAGTTCATAATTTATTTTTGCATCATTTTCTAATCTAGCCCCTGGGAGAAAACTTCCTCTTACTCTGTGTGGCCTTTGAAACTTGCGTATTGTTTATTGATGACTATGAAAATTCTTAACACGATATGTAAGGCACGAAAAACAAGAACGCCGGTAACACAAGGGTAGACAGGAACCATGTACAACTTTCCACATTTATAACAACTACACATTTGCAAACATTCGGATTAAATAAAACAAAGCATAGATATTACGTTTTTATTTTTCTAAATATAATAAATGGCATTAAACGCTAAAGAAGCTTGTGTTGAAGTTGTTACATTTCAATATTGAACCGAGAAAATAACCGTTAAAAATTATTCTGTATTTAAGGCGGATAATTCGCGCGACAGTGCTGCCGACTTGCGTCGCAAACTGATTGGTTTCTCTATTGTAACATTCTTAAAATAATTACAACCTATATGTAACCCAAATATATAAAGAGTGCAATATATACAAGCGACACTACATAGTTCATTGGATAAGTTAAAAAATTTTCAAATAACTTGGCGGCTCAAGCTTCAACGACTGTAGCGGACTTCACTCGGGGTCATCGACGCGCTGCGAATTCTTCCCCTCCCGTCCCTATTCACCCCGCTACATCTAACATTGTGTTCTTGCAGCGACTCGTACGATGTTCCGAACCGTCAAGATATTTGACAACTATACTAATAAAGTACACCTAATAAAAAGGACCTTCAATATACATATAATATTATAAACCAAAATATAAAGACATTTAATTACGATTAATAGAAAAATGGTGCACAATGTGAACGCGAGGCTATGACGTCACTAACGTACATTTGTAGAAAGTAGACAAAAGTCGATACATGAAATATTACATCTAAGTTAAACCGATGGTTAAAAAGACCTTAACAAAATAAAGAAATCATGATATGAATGAATTTATTCACCTTAAATTTTGAGGTAGATGACGGGCAGTGTTGGACACGGCAGCTGCGACTTACATATTTTGACATTTTAAACATTTTCTTTTCATCAAACGATGAAACTGTTTATAAGATTATCTAAAATCCTAATTTAACATATAAACCTAACATTTATCTACCTAGATCATTCAAAAGAATAAAAACTATATTTGAATTAGTGCAAAACAAACAAATTGTCACCTTGATCGTGACAAGGAAAAGGTCAGATGAAGGGCCTCACCTCTTACTTTACCAACAATGATCTTGAGAAGATCACAGATGAAAAAATTATATATTACTAGATGACCCCGCAAACTCTGTTTCGCCTTAAAGGTAAACAGATTTTTGAATTTATTAGGAAATAAAAAAAAAAAAACATTTCCTCTTCGGAAAAAAACGTTCGCATGGGAAATGGAAAAGGGCTATTTTTAAGGCTTTCACGGGAGTTTTTCTAATTTTTCTCACGTTTTAGACCTCCACGAACATTTAAAAGGAACGCTTAAAAGGTGAGAAAATTTAGAAAAACTCCCGTAAAAGCCTTAAAAATAGCCTTTTTCCATTTCCCATACAAGCGTTTTTTTCCGAAGAGGAATTTTTTTTTTTGTATTTCTTAACAAGAATTTGTTTTATTTATTGCCTTTAAGGCGAAACAGAGTTCCCGGGGTCAGCTAGTTTATTTATAAATCAATGTCTAAGGGACGCATTTAAATAAATAAAAATGTATTGTCATCTAAGTGACTGTCTTTTCGAAACTAAACTCTTTTAAACCTTAAAAAAAACCTTTTCAATCAAATTAAAAAAAAAATTGATACCTAAAACATCATAGGTAACTTATAAGTTATCTAATATTAATATACATTATTGAATAATATTCTATGTGTCTGCAAGTACATGGAATCTGGTTAGACTAGAATGAATGCTTATCACTTTGGGTCACTGTCAGCAGAATCATTACGTCTTAAAATATATTACTCCGTGCTCTAAAAAAATTGAAATTTTCTGTATATATATAGAAAATTTTACAATTTAATGCATATTATTTAGCAAAAAAAAAACTTTTAAAATAAACCAAAAATCATTATTATTCAAATAGTTACCGTAGTTATGTGAAATCTTAGGTTACCAGAGTGTGTAAAGTAACATATAAAAACGACTTTACTGTGTAAATGAGTGTCGGTAACGACTATAACGACCACGCTATAGTACCAATCTCACTACCCCTGAAGAGCCCTCTACGGGTTCGAAACTAGTCGGTACCGACACCGATCTACACGTGAGTTAAGCTGTTATTATAAGTAGTATAGTGAAATGTCTCACGAATTTAATAATTTAAGTAACATAAATTTCATTTACGGCAAGAAATAAGAATTGAATTGTGACGTCATTGAAACACGAACTCCATAGTTCGTGAAGGCTTTACAACTATTGTGCGTTAGGACTTTATAGTTTAAAAATTAAAACAAAATATATTGAAATATATTGAAGTACATGTTTATTCAAATATCTTGGCGGTTCAAGGTCATTGCGTAGTGACCCCCCACCTCCCGCTTGTACCCGCTGCAACTAAGACTGTGTTCTGTCCACACACGTGTGATGTTTGAACACGTCAATAGTCATTTTGTTCAAATTCATTATTAAAAGTAAAATAATTTAATTTTTTATATCAGACATTTAACTAAAAATGTCTTTTATGTATAAAAAATCAATCAAATGTCTCAATAACTTAAGTAAAAAAAAAACAGTTCCGTAAATAACTTGATGTTATCTTAAAAATACAATTTTACCCGTAATCATTTACAACTTTCAATAATCCGTTGTCAAAATAGGAAGTTAAAAAAAACAACAACATATTAATATTTAATTCAACTAATACATTTTGCTAATAAATTCATTCAAAACCACACATAAATTGAAAAAAAAAATACTGTGTAAAACATCGTGACAGTGGACAAAATGTCAAGTTGTCCCACAATGACATCATTTGACAACGAATTTATCAAAAGCATTAGTGGAGTTCGTTTGCGTTCGTTTTAAAAACACATAAAATTATAATTTCATTAATCTCTTCACGAGGGATCATAAAATTGCACGCAAATTGCTAAACGCGTCTCGCGCGTTTGTGTTCAATAAATTAAAAAAAAATATTCATACAGTTTTATACCGTAACTGTAACGTGATGTTGCGCCAATAGGCCTTGTCTAAAAACGTTTTTTTTAAGTACCACTTACAAGTCGGTATTTCGCACCACCGACGTGTCGCCAGAGTAGAAAACCTCTTTGTATTGATAACTTGATTAAAGACTTAGTGTTACTATTTTTGGAGTTAAGTTTCTCTTTTTAAAGTATTAAACCTAAACTTTGTTTAAAATCATATATCCATGTTTGTAGATTACTATAGTTCTTGCGCTGACATCGATCCAGAACATTAGGGCTGGGGACGTTTAACAATTTATTTTTGTTGCCGACTATATCCATTCTTTAATGGTAGTTTGAAAATTAGTTTAAAGCGAAAATTATTATTTAATTGGTATTTATGGGGACGGATCGACGTGGCGATCTTTGGTGGAGGCCTGCGCTCAGCAGCGGGCGACGTGTGGCTGATATTATGATTTGTGAGGAGACTCCGTTATCGCGGATGTACTACAGCGTTGTTTGTACAGATTAACACCTTGTTCAATTTTACAATAAAAATTGAATTATACACAATTTACACATTTTAAAAACCATCGTCTATTCATCCTAGCAATACATCCCATCACTAAACACGTCTATGTCGTTACGTTATACGCATAGCACATTGTTTAATTTTCCTTTCGATTTGATTTTATTTATAGACTAGAACATTCTGGTTGGGTTCAGTTTAGGTTATTACAGTTAATAATTATTTAATATATTATGAATGTGGTAGAGATGAAATACTAAGTCATAATTTGTAAATCGCGGTAACTTTCAAGAGTGAAACGAAACGTTCCTGCAACCGGCCCCGCAGCATGCTACAGCGCAAGAACTAAACAAGTTTGCTTTCCACCGTCGATGTGTTGCGGCAGTTACCCGGATTCACGTTTATTCATTTTTTACATCCCTTTTCTGCTTCTTTATCGGCAACGCTGTAATAGTTTTATTTGTAATGTGTGGTCCTTTGTCAGTGTTGCCAGATGTCATCGCATTTTGAACATTTGAACTTGAAGCGTTTAGAACGATCGCATTATTCAAATCGACTTTCGATAATTTTAAAATTTTCCTCGTTTGTATCTGATTTGATTGTATTTTATTAATTGTCGTTATATTCTTCATATTATACTCCGCGCCGGTTGCCGGTACGATTATTATATTCTTTATCTTTTTAATTTGTTTTATTTCCGGTACACCGTCGACGAGCGGATCCGGTTCGCTTGATTTACGTTTAACGGCTGCATCGTACGGTATTATGACGTGCCTTTTGATTTTAACTGAAGTTTTATTGACGAAATCTTTCTTATCTATTGGTACTATTTTTCGGTCGGGCTTCACTTTCTTCACTTTGGCATTTGTTTTGAGATTGTCATTTGTTTTATCGTTATTCAATTCTTTGACCGTCAAGTCCCCGCTGTCCTCGCGGACCAGCATGAACGATTTGAAATCTTTCTTCAACTCTGTGTCGTAGTCGGAATATTTCAACGATACAATCGTGTTCGCGACCAACATGGACAGCTCCCGGTTACTTATCTCATTGAGCAGATGGTTTACCGAGTGGCCGGAACTGTTCTCTATGCTCGGGTCGGCCCCGAATTTTATTAATGTTTCAATTGTCTTCAGATAATTATCGGATATTTTCAATTTGTTACTACTTTCTGAAATAAAAGTTGATGTGATACTTTACAAAGGACTGTTTTGACTTACATCCAGCAGTGGGCAAACAAAGACTGGTTATAATGATAAAAACACAACACAAAAAAAATCTTATTAGTGAATTCAAAACAGTAGATTTTGTCTTCGACTCCGTCTATGCAGTACATAAAAAAAAACTATACGTCTATGGCAAACTTCATAAAGATCCGTTTAACCGTTTTGGAGATAAGTGGCAACAAAATTGCATCCATCCATCCATCTAAATTTTAAAAAACACAACACAGTAATAGTGTCACTTTACTCGTTGACACTCATGAAGTACAACTTGACTGTCTCGAACTATAATGTATAAGAAATGCTTACTTTCAGCGTCGATGCAAGCGGCCGCTGCCGCCTCGTACAGAGCGGTGTTGCCGCAGTTCGGCATCGGCGAGTTCACTGTACTCGTGTCGGACTCTAGCAACATTCCGACGTTGGCGTACTTTCCTTGTTTACTGGCAAGCATTAGAGGCGTGTAACCTGGTTAAAATAAAAATAATATTATTCTAGTGAAATTTTGCACTTCACATTGTAAGATAAATGTCTTATCGTTTACAAAGTTGTAGGATTACTGTCATCAGTTCATCGTCTCTAGGGGCTCGGCGCCTGCCCCGTCATGGGTGACAAGGTTATAGTCAACCACGCTGGCTCAGTGCATTGACTGTACCCATATACATTTGTATAAAATACTAAACCTGTACAGTTGTAACAATACTTTGAAAGTCATGAAAGCTAGTATCTTTTGCCAGCGAATTTATCTGCGCTGCATTAAAAAACTAACAATAAATTTATCTTATGTTACTTAGAAATTATTTAGGTTTCCAATAACAATAAAATTTTCGCAATTGGTGTAGTAGTTTTTGAGTTTATTCAATATGTAAACACAAATCTATTTTTTTTTGTATAGTGATAACATTATTTGTTACCTTGACTATCGTACATTAAGTAGACCTTCAAAAGGAGATATTTTGCGACTTCATCGGGCGTCATCGTTTCAAACTCTGGTTTCCAGTAATCATTTTCCTCAAGGATATAACTGAAAGGTAATAATTTTTTGACACCAACTTATTTATAGTGAAATACCTATATAATAATATTTTACCTTAAAATGTTCGATGAACACTTAATTTCAGTTACAAATAATGCATACATTGGCAAATGAGTCAATTAATACGGGGAAAAACCTTACTTTAGTAACGATTTTTATTATCCATAACACAGACAAATTAATAGGTAAAAGTAGGTCAACATAAGTGTAGTAAGTAACTTCTAACCAAAATGTTGTCACAATGGAAAATTTAAAGATTTAGCCCATCTGTAGAACAGTTCGTCGGAACTAAGCATTTATCGTAACTTTGAAAAATATTCTATTGTAAATTAGAGCGATGTTTCCCAACGTGGCTCGCGCACAACATTAAGGGGAGGAATACAAAAATGGAATTAGAGTGTCCCATTATATTATACTACTTATAAAACGGTCTAACTCACGTGTAAATCGGTACCGACTAGTTTCGAGCCCATCGGGGGCTCTTCTTCAGGGTGAGTGGGATTGGTACTATAGCGCGTTTGCGGCCCGTTGCTCACTGGTTAAGCCGTTTTCTAAGTAGTATAGTGAAATGTCTCACGAAAGTTTTAATAGTTTAAATATCAAATAATATGTTTTGATAACGAATTCACAGCGATCTCTTCCTATAACCTGATATGTATGTTTCTTAAGTGAACAAAACATTTTTTAATGTTGAAAATTATGTATGGGGGGATAAAAATTTTAAAAGTGGTACAAAAAAGCTGGGAAACAATGGTTTAAGGACTAAATATAATTAATATAAAAGTTATTTTGTATACTTATAACTGGAAACTGTTGAAAATATGTGTAAATAGATGTTAAACTTTTTTAAAACGTACCGTGCATTATTTTGGCAGCAGCTTATGATCGATTTCAAATGGTCGGGGCTCATTTCAGCGGCGAGGTGCAGTGTGGTGCGCTGGTCCTCGTCGGTGAGCAGCGGGTTGGCGCCGTGCTGCAGCAGGACAGCGGTGCAGGACGCGAAGTCCTGCATTATGGCCATCTGGAGAGCTGTCTGTAAAGATGCGAAATATTTTACATCAACCTATAGCAAAAAAATAAAACATACAAAACTTTGAGTTCCTATAAAGTTAGAAGAGCCAATAACTTAATTCTTAAAGATACGGACTACCGATCTAGCGGTCGTGGGTTCGAAACCCCGCCATTCGACTATTGTAAACTATGCCCTAACAAAAACTTTTTCAAGCGTATGGAATGGTTATAAGTATTAGTAAATTAACAAAAATCTACTGATATTAGAAATGTAAAATAACAAATTCTATCTATACGCATTTTTATTTCTATCAAAACATTATAGTTAACATTGTACTAAATTTTTTTTTTCTAATAACTTCAATACTTTATGACCAACTAACCATTTAATACGTAATTTTAAAAACTATGTAAACGGAGCCATTTTGCAATTCTCCAAATTACATGTACGGTTAAATCCCAGCGCGGGATTTCCCCGTACGAGCGATTCGATTGGTCGTTGTATACACAATTGATACTGGATAGTTTCAAATTACAAAGATAACAATGTTTTAAACATTCCACCTACTTTGAACTAATGTTACTTTGTATTGTAGAAAAAACGTAAAATCTGTAAAAAAAAAACCATTGCTTCCGTAACAGCGCCGCAAAATATATTTTTGTGTTCAATGACTCTGTTTTCTTAAAGAAGTGATGATAATATAATTTAATACCAGTCTTCAAGAAGCAATACATAAGATTTGAAGAAGACTTCAATCAGAAGCCAACCAATAACTTAACGGTTAAGGGTACCGACCACATGGTCCAGGGTTCGAACTACGCCTATTGGACTATCATCGTAAGCCAAAGCACACTCATACAGCTTACTTGTAGTGGTATAAGTAAATTTACAAAAATTGATAATATTAAAAAATACATTTAACGCAATGTTTATAGCGGATTGCATTTCTAATGACAGGGAATATAAAACTCTTTAGCTACGGGTCAATATCGCTAGAAAACAAACACATAGTAACCTATAAACACGGAAATATGATTTTAAACAAACGTAAGTTTTAATTTTTTTTTTTTTAATAAAATCTAGTGTTAAAAATTCGTAATTGTAGGTCCGTAAATACGCAATACGTAATTTAAAAAAAACAGATCTGGTAAACAATTATTGTACATATACGGGAGGGTAACACGTTTTCTTCATAGCGCCGATATGATACAGGCCGTATTGCAAACAAAACGCTTACAAACAACGAGAAATCGAATACGATTCGATTAATTCGAATAATACGAGACATTCGAATCGATTATCAAGAGTTCATTGAACTAATCTGGCATAAATACTATTGCCACTATATTGTTTTTGCCTTTCATATCGATTTCGTATGCCGGTGTTGCTTATCCAAAAATATAATCACCAGTTAATCTCGTAAGTTATTCTCATCGGAAATGAATGGAAAATTCCACGAAAACGTTTACAAATGTTTATCAACCTTTATCTCATTACAAAGATAAAATAAATGATTTGACATTAATTGTAATTAAAACGCGACACATTTCAAACTTCCTATTTTGTCTTAATGTTGTAAAGAGTATATATTTAATTACGTTAACAAAAAAAAAAAGTCTTCTTTGGTCTCTTCTGTGAAGACCATATTCTATTAATATCTATACCCAATTAATCTTGCTTTTATAAATGCGAAAGTTTATTAAATGTATGGATGTTTGTCACATACATGACCAAAACACATAAACAGATCTAGCTGAATGTTGGTACAGATGTACGATCTTGAACACATTGACTTTCAACTTTTTTCTTATTACGCGTGAAAAGGGTCGCTAACAACGGCCAGTATTTTATCCTATTTAAGGTTATACCCGTGATAAACAAATAGCAATAGTAACGTGTCCTACATTCCTGTCATAATATTCAAATTACTGGAAATAATTTAAAAAATGGCACATCACATTTTCTAAACCTAACAATTTATGAATTACATGAATAAAGGTAACAATAATTAATGAAAAATGTAACAATTCAAGATACGCTTTAGTCCTAAATTACGAGTATCAGTAGTAACCTATTGCTACGAAAAAAAAACTCACAACATTGCCGTTCGCCGGTATATCCACAGATTCCTGTCTACTCTTCAACACAGCGCACTGCCTCCGCAGCACGTCTAAGTCGTTGTTTAAAACCGCCAAGTGAATTGGCCTGAAAAAAAAAGTATATTAGAACTGCTTCTAATATTCGTTTCTACAGTGAACTATGATTGTACAGAATCTTAAAAATTCGTTAGCTATCTCTTAAAAAAATCTAATATAAAAACTCACTCCTTTGTATATATTATTGTATTTCATCTTTAAGCTATAAATAAACATACACAATTGGTATTTTTAAAAAAATTATTATCAATACATAACTTGAAGTAGTAACTAAATGTAGTAACTTGAAAACATTAACCCAGTATTAATAAAGGTTGAATCGTCAATATTCATAGTTGTGGCAACTCTATGTACTATTTTTTTAACACCAAAAAAGTAATGAATATTGGGCAAGAACAACAATTGTAAATAATGGTTGTATCCATGGACAATGTTTCTTAGCATAACAACATTTAAAATATGTAAAATGTTTTAGTTTTAAATTAAATCGAATTTTATAATTTACATTTTACAACTGATAAAATTAAGACACTAATTAAAGCATACGTATTAAGCACGTATGTGCTATGTAGATTTTAATTCAACAATAGAACACATAAAATAATTAGAATGACTGTATGTTCAATTTGCGAATTGCATATGTACATTATTCGATGCTCTTACGGCGAAGGAAAACATTGTGATGCAACCTACACATATCGGTGAAGAAATTCAAGACATGTGTGAAGTCGACCAACACTCACTGGGCCAGCGTTGTTGACTATGGCCTAGTCACCATTAATAATAGGGTAGGCTCTGAGCCCCTCAGTGGGGACATATAATGAGCTGCTGATGATAAATATTTGATTTAAATGTCTAGTAGAATCTTTCCATGCTTCACATTTCTTTATAATGATACATAATGCAGGCTTATGGTTTATCATTAGGGCATAAGAAGAACTACAGAATTACCTAATAACTAAATCTATCTCCTACACATCACATCTAGACACTTTATGAAAAAACTTATGTAATGATAAAATATATTGAACAGTACTTACAAATTACCATCTTCATCTTTGTCTAAACAAAATTTCCAATCAATATATGCCTGATACCACATAACTTTAGATCGTTCAATCGGACTTAATGTTTCCAGTGTCTCCGGTGTTGCAATATGGAAGTAATCTTCAGCTTTGCCTTGTATCGCCACTTGTGTACCATCAAGCATAGTGAGTGTGGTCTCCTGTTGGCTCACAGTCTCTTGTGTATGTTTATCAATGTTGACTAATATATCAATAGGGTTGTCAACTAAATTTGGTATGCCCAAGCTGTTAATAGAAATGTTACCACAACTTATATCTGATATATTACTGTCTTCATCAACGAATTGCCTTAATTCTGGGAAACTAGCCTCATTGCCACCTTCTGCTCTAGTTACAGGGCCAATGTCACACACATCATTTGTACTATTACCAAATTTTAATACATTGTCTTTAGGTAAATTTTGAACAAAGTTATTTTCAATCTTTTCTTTCTTTATCTTCTCTTCAATGTCAATTAATCTACTGGTGTCCTTAAAATGTTTAGGTTTTATTACAAGTTTCTTAACCTTGTTGGATTCTTGTACTACATAAGGTGTTTGTTGTGGTTTTCTAATTTTTCTTCGTTGCTTCAATCTTTTTATAAGATCAAAACAAGTTTCGTCTGTTTGGCTTGCAATGTTAGTTAGCTCCACACCTGAATCAGGATTTTTTTGATCACTTTGGCAGGAAACATTTTTGCTTCTCTTATGTACCGTTAACAAAGCAAGAATTCCTTGTATCCGATACTCCTGGCTGATGACTGAACATAAAGCTGCAAAGAGAGTGTCGTAATTCTTTTGCCCAATCACTGTCGTCACTTCGTCGGACGTTCGTTCAATGATATCAGAGGCCCCACTCCTATACTTCGCAATTGTGCGACTGCTGTTCGTATATAAATTCAACTTATTAGTAATGGTCAATTCAGGGTATTCCCCCTTTAAGAAATCTCCCGGCGTTGACGTATAAATAACATCTTCTTTCACTAAAACTGAATTCGCCTTCTTCATGTACTGCAACAACTTCGTGTCTCTCGTTAAACAATTTCTGTTTAACACAGATATATTATTCTTTTTTATGACAATAGACGCTCTTTTATCGGTATTCATGTTTGAAAATATATATTTGCTTAAAGACACACAACCTTAGCCTAGTATTAACAAAACGTTTAATTTATTTCACGCAAAACTGGATGAACTACATGCTAGTTAATAATCACTAACACACTATGCAAGTCTATAGAATTAATATTATACCAAGGAGCACAATAAAATGCAAAGATTTTAGTTATAACATTTCATTTTTCCACAATATTTCGTGGGGTGAAGTCCCGCATCACTTAACTTAAACGATACCACAGTGAAACTAAAACCACAGACAACTGACTGACAGATGGCATCAGTACCAAACCACCGATAATTTACTTTAAGTACAGAGAACAGGACTGTGCAAAGAGCTGCCATTTTCCTAAATACTTTCTGCCACATTACACAGGGGTGAAAGGGAAAATTAAAGATGACAACCGTACATGTGTATTTCATGTACTCCTCACCTGTCTTCTGATATCGTAGCATTTCAACGAACGAATCGGTTCTTTTGGAAACAGACACCTACTTTCAAAACACAACACAATAAAACAATACTTTTGATATAAAATATTTATTCACACCAATTTCACAGGGGATCAAAAATTTCTGGACATTATTTTTCGACGTACTTTAAAAAAAATCACTTTGTAACACAGCTGCCGTTTTCTTAAAATTTCATTTAAGTATTAACTTAATTTTTTAATTTGATTTGCAAAAAAAAAAAGTTTCCTTAGATTTCCCGGATATTGTTACTTTGGCGTTTACAATGAGAATCAGAGGATAACTAAATGTTAAAACGTGTCAATTAAAGTTCATTTTTAAATAAATCTATTTGATAATATTTACTTACAGTCTTAGACAGCAGTCTTTAAGGATACTTACAGTTTAATTAACCGTACCGTTGCCAATATTGGACTTAATTCATAAAAAAAATTACTATAGTTCATAACATTCAGCTGGCTACGCTAGCGAGTCGCTCCGCCACAATATTTGACTATACAAATATTAACTTAAAACAATGTTTTTATTATTTTAATACACGAACTACGTGTTATCTTTGACGTAATATTTTGTCTTTGATTTATGGATAATCCGAGCGCTTATTTGTCTTATTCAAATGTCACTGCTGTCAAAACCCATAGTAATTAAGAATATTCATGTAACCTAAAATTAAATGTTGCATATTTTATTATTCATAAATGGACTTCATGGATACATAACCATTATTACATTGTTGATTATTTGAATAAAAAAAAAACAAGTAAGAACATATACCATTAAGAAATATCAAAACTAATTACGTATGATCCATAACAATGACTTAAAACCTTTTTACAAAATTGGATAATAATCTAAGGCACTTGGTGACCACGAATACAAGAAGTACTTAGCCTCAGTGGGCATTTTATAGTCAGTACATATATAGCCTTTTTAGCAGTCTACTATGAATAGTAAACACACCATTTATACCTTACAAACAATAATGTGAAAAATAATAGGTGGGTTTCTGAGCATACATTTTTTACAAGATAGTTAAACTGTTGATAGATACAAAATATTCGACCTTATGTTTTTTTAACCTATTTAATACATAAGTGTAGTTTTAAATAGGTAAAAAAATGTTGATGACTTGATCAATTGATAAATTATTATCTTGTATAATTATACAGGCAAGACAATCTCAATCCAGATCAATATTAATGAAAATTATGCCTTTAATATAAAACTTATACAAACCTGATGTGATTCTTATAAACCTGATGCTATTGAGAAAAATAATGTTGAAGCTTAAAACTAACATTTACACAGATTCTTTTATAAGGCAACATCTCATTAATTTATTAAACATTTTCAATACAAAAAAAAAATCTATAGATTAACTTAAAACAAACCTATAAATCAGTCAGAAAGTAAAGGCGGGTAATTGACGTCAGATATCCAAGCTCTTAATGAGCACAATACTAACATAGTCCTTAATAGTAGAAAAAACATTTTTAGCCACTGACCTATGTAATGTTTATCGAACAAACTTCAAGTATTTATTTGCATACTAATTGTATCATACTTTACCTTGCCATAGCATGGTGCAGCAAATAACAAATTTTCTAATCTGTTCAAATGAATATTATTCCATCATATTAATAATGAGGGCAATCTCGATTGGACGTTTAATTAATGATGATTAACATTTTATTATAATAATAAAATTAATTAACATTACTTATTTTTATGGAGCAGACATTTACTACATTTGTTAATCAGTCAAATCCAATATTCAGACTATCACTCTCATCATCCAACTGCATACCCTGTACATTAGTTTCTTCTCTCATTGAATCAGTCTTGGAACTTTCTCTGGAGTGATCATTCCCCAATCCGTATACTAAATTATCAATTTCTTCATTGCTATTTTTATTTGATACAATTGCTACTTGCGTCATCATTGATGACAGATTTCTAAAATAATTCTTCATGTTTAATGTCATCGCTGCCAACATCTGTTTTTCTATACTGTTAACACTTTTGCTATCTAATTCTTGTTGTATTTCATCTCTTTGCAACGTCTGGGGCATTGTTGATTTCAATAAGTTCGCTAAAATAGGATTCGCTCTAAGCGTGTCCTCCGTGGAGTTCTCACCAGATAAACTATTACCAGTATTATTATCACAATTCTCTTTTTCACTATTAACATTGTCTGTTAATGTTTTTCTTAAGACATCCATACTTGTGTCCTTGGGTACATGTGTGCGTTTATGTAAAAGGAATACATCAGGATCTTTGAAACATTTCAAACATTCAACGCATTTATATGTTTGTTTCGAACTAAAATCCTGTATTTCCGTTTTGTGAGTACCATACATGTTTGAACTGTCACTATTATTGTTTTTAGTAACTAAATCTTCTGGATAATCATTATTTAATTTATTTTTATACAATAACTGTTCAATTTGTGATATCGTTTCGTTAAATTGACCAGAACTAGTACTAGACATAGATGATGAACTTTCTCTATGCGGAGATGACCCTTGTTCTGAAAATTACAATTTTTTTTTACTCAAAATACACATTCAAATGAAGTATTTCCTATGATTAAAAATATAGTAAATATGACACTCAATTAAAATCAATTTTTGTAATAAGCTAATGGGCAATGATTTCAATATATTTACAGCCCATCAACATGCCCTTTTCTATATGCAAACTCAGCATTGTATGTGCTACTCTCCCATTCAACTTTATCAACTGTCAAATTTGAAATCACTACCTTCTTACACATGTCCCATTTCACACAATTCCTATAAATTTTAATCATTCTTCTGTAATTTTGTAGCCATCCACATACAAGCTCATACTTCTTGCTAGTGTGCTATCACTTCGCATACTATGTATATGTTACTAGGCAAATGAGAGTGAAAAATATGATACAAACCGTTATATGTTGAAGCCATAGTCACATCTCCAGTTTTGGTAGCATTTACAGCGAGCATTGTTTGCATATAAATAGCCTGGGCTACTTGCTGCAGCTAAACAAGGCAAAATGTAACATTCAACATGAAAATAAAATACAACCATAGATAGCTAATCCAATGTTTTTATAATAAATATTGTAACTTTAAAAGGAACTTTGACTTTAATATTTGTTTGCATGCAAAATTATTTACCTGAGGATCCATAAAACCAGTAGGTAAATTCAATCCCCTATTTCTAGTCCTAATGCTTTGAACAGTTGAGTCAGTGGGCAGGTTCTGTGATGGAACTGCATCTTTGCGTAGTGTTCTCCATTGACCTATATTTTAAGATGTGAGGAAAATATGAAATATATCCTTTGGATTATAAAGAAAAACAAAGTGCAAATAATTAAGAAATAAATAGTAGAAATCTTCGGACAAATACTAATGTTAAAAATAAAATATAAACTACAAATAGTTTGGTTTAAATGGTTAACAGACTTTTTCAATGTCCCAGTGATCAGTTATCTAGGTCTAGGTATTGTGATTAAAATTGTGGAGGATTTCTGTGATGTTAATACTTTACTGCATTAAAAGTAATATAAGTAAAGCAATTAAAAAAAAATCAAACGTGTTGATTGTACACTTTTATTTTTACCTTTGTTTTTGCCTAGACCCGTTATTGTGTAATCCTCTGGTTTGAAATGTAGACTACATACTTTAGAATATTTTGTATATGGTTTTCCTCTTTTCAAAATATCATTCCAAAGTTTTGCGAGTTCTTTGTCCTTAGGAAATTGATGAAAAGATACATCTTTCACTTTTCCAGCCATGGATGTACAACGAGGAACAGTGCAGTAATAAGGCATTTTAAATTTTTAGAACTTTAATGTAATTTTTTAATCATTATTTTATGGTATTCAAGTTAAATTATTAATATAAACAAACAAAAAGTTAAGGGCAATAACAAACTACCGCTAAAGTTCCAACAGATGCTCGAAAGACAGATGCCAACTTAAATCAATTTGGCCAGCTGTCAAACCAATGAAAATCCGTCAAAGTCGGCGAATCTGTTAAAAGAGAGTAATAATAACAGATAAGACAGATTTTTATTTTCCAAAAATTTTGCCACAATCCAATCTTCATAAAACCAGAGTTGCCTAAAAATTTAAAAAGAAAGAATTTAAGTTCTTCCAAACTATTTTTTTATTACGATTTTCCGTGACGGTGAACGTTTCAATAAAAAATAATGCCAGTAGTTGAAATTATAGTCTGTATGTTTATGGTCCAAAGTAGCCATTTTTCGAAAAAGTGGGGAAGGGAAAAAAAGGTGAATACATGTCAAATATTTCAAGGCTGTAGTGTGATGATTCCGATTTTAACAAAAGTGATAACAATCTCAACAAATAACCATTTTTAACTACTCTCTATATGAAATAAATTTGATATCTTTCAATTGTTATGAAGTTTGTACACAACCGGGAGTCAGCATCCCTACAAAACTTTGACTTTTAACAACAAAGGTTGCAGTGAATTTGCAATGGGTTACTATTGTACAGTACCACAGTGTACATCACTTGCCGGCAAGACCAAAAATGTTAAATTCCATCGATTTCCGCGCGACGTAACCATGGCTGAAAAGTGGAACATTATTCTTAAACGCGGCAAACCATTTACAAAATACTCCAAAGTGTGCAGTCTCCACTTCACTCAGGCCGACTACAACGTCACTACAATGGGTAAGAATAAAGGTATTTGGGTTTTTCCATGTCTGGTTAATATACGGCACTGTTAATCAAAAGATTTTAAATGAATCATCTCCAGAGAACGCATATTATTTAGCAAATAAAGTCGCCGGATCACACCCCGGATATGACTGGTGACTAGTTGTTATCCATTAGATTAGTTTTTTTTAAGTTTAGCAATATTATTCTGACATTATCTTATTAGAATCTAATTAGACATGACATGCTTGGTGTTAACATATTGTTTACAAACATAGTGTTTGCTTTGCATTGATTTTTCGTACGGAAATAGTTCATAAGCATAACAGATCAGTCTGTTCTATTATCATTTTATTTTTGATAGAACATTGAAGTTCTTACAATTACACTTTACTACTAAGTTTAACCTATTTGTAACAGTAAAAATGCTAACTTTATTGCATATTACATATTTACAAGGCAGTCTTTTGCAATAATGTATACCTAAATATACATCTTTCCTAATTGCTTCCCGAGCATAGTCGATTCAGTACATTATATATTCAGTATAAAATGCATATAACTAACCCGCACTAGGCTAGCATGGTTTACCATGGACTAATCACTGACAATAATAAGGAAGGCCCTGAGCCCCTCACTGAGGATGTATAGTGAGCTGATGATGATAATGACATTAGTATTTAACCGTATTTCCGTTCTTGAGTTTTAATATGTTTCACACTTTAAATTCTGGAAGCTTTTTTAATGTGACGAGGTGCCAATATATGTTTACATCAAGTATTTACTCTCCTAACTGCTCTTTCCCTTTCCCCGAGGTTCTTATCGCAGATGCTAGAGACAATTTTTCCTTGTGTAGAATCTATGAATTATTAGAAAAAAACAACAAAGTAGTTTATGGATTGAAACGAAAGTGAAATGTTTACTGTAAGTGTTATGACTAAAATAAGGTAATATTTTACAATGTAAAGCCATAATCTCAGTATCTGTCTTTGATATAAAATTACTGAATAGAGAATTTTTGATAATTAATTTTTTAAGTGTTAAAATGTATTTTTTTAGCCTTTTTTTTAAAAATAAGTGTGAACTTTGATAATGATAAATGATTTAAATTATTCTAAACCAGTGCTGGTTTCTAGTACTGACTTGAAAACTTTACTCTCACATTGTTGGATCGGCTGGAATAATCCATGAACTATCCTCAAGTAAAATATGCGCTGCTGCGGAAACCATAGCACCAACAACTAACTACTCTCACATTGGAATTAATTATATCGATTTCCAGTATACATTGTTTAGTTGTACTATGTAGGTAATTTTGTTCACTGTACTGGAATAGTGTAAATTGGGCAAACGTAAAAAGGTGTGTTAGTAGAATTTGGCATTTACTTATTGTAAAGAAAGCTTTATATTTTTGAATCGAAATTATTTTTTTCGTACTGTTATCCTTCCATACAACTTTGTATGTTAGTCATGCATTTATATTTATTCGAGATGATAAAGTCCGGTTTTCCACTTTGCTTATTTTTTTTTATACAGAGTTTCCGCGTGAAACGTGACTAAATATGCATATTATTATGGTTGGCAACCGGCGACACTGTGCAGTTGGTTCACGCGTGTAACCAACTGCAATGTCTTATATAGAAAACGACTGTTTGTCCTATTGGCTACTTTGGAACATGTTGTATCGACAGTACTTACAAACCAATATGACTTAGGGACCTTCAAGAATCGAGCTTATCTCTTTCTCAAAGGCCGGCAACGTATCTATGGTTATTCAGGTATTGCAGATGAATACCCTTGTTATGTCGTCGCTCGTTTGCCCTTCTTTTATATATAAAAAAAAACTATTACGACAGGCGTGATTTTTGAAGAGTTTTTTTTAAAGAGAAGCTTTCACTTGAGATGCTACACTGAACATTTTTTTTTTCGACACAATATTTGTATAAAAACATGCAAACTTTAATTCAATTAGAAAAATTTAAAGGGATGAATGTTTTTATTACGTATATCTAAAACAGTTTAACGGATTTCGTTGATATTTGACACAGACTATGAGTCTAGAAAAACATGACACTTACTAGTTTTTTTTTTTTAATCCGCGCCCAAAAGGTCGTGATCCAAAGCCAGTCTCATAAGTTTAAAAAGAATTATATGTTATAATGGAAATAGTGAGATGATGCAATGTTTCGGTAGCAAGTTAGTAATGATAAAGTCGCAGTATAGTTCGTTCGTTTTTAATACTGCATTATTGATTCTAACAATCTGTAAGTGCATATAAGGAAAACATTTTAGTAATTCGTGTTCTGACATAATGGACTCTGTAATTAGCATCTTCGGTGTAACGCTTACCTCGTACTTGTATAAAAACTAGCCCTCACCGGCGACACTGTCCGCGCCAAAATAAAAAAAAAAAACTTAAATAGCCTATGTGATCAATTTCTAAAACAAATTTCATACAGATCCATGAAGCCGTTAATAGGATACTTTCTAGCATTCAAATTCTCGTATATATAATATTAGTTATTTAGTATAGGTCTTTGGTCTTACCTTAACAGAGGTAAAAGGAGACTAGATAAGTAAAAATCTCAGAAAACAGTATGTTTTTTTAATCATCTATATAATCTATGGTTAACTTTTACTTGAATTAAAGTAGTAAATCCCCGTAGTGTGGCAGAGGTCGTCTATAGTACGCCGCCAGCTCACTCTGTCCTGGGCTCTGTGCTAGGTCGTTATCCTATACACTGCTAGAAATGAGTAGGACTACTTAAAACTGGGCCGCGGAAGAAATGTTCCCTAGTGAATCATAATGCAGAACTGTTTATTATTTAATCACTATTACCAGCGTTTTTTCCTATCAAATAAGATATACACATATCTAGAGATATAGAACTTCAATGAATGATTAATTCGTATCAAACATTTCGTAAAGCGTTGATCAATTGGAGATAATTTTCTAAATTCTAACTTTTTATACATCAAAGTTTCATCACTGTGTTTATATTTTTTTTTATAGTAAAAGGTGACAAGCGGGCCACTTGTTCTCGTTTAAAAATACCGACGCGACGTCCGTAGACATCTGCAACGAATTACTTTAAGTTGACAGTGGAGAAGACGTATAGTGTATTTTCTTTTTCTGTAATCCCCAACCCTGTCGAGGCCAATTCCACTAATAAAAAGGTAGGAAGAGAAAGAGGACTACTAAGGCCATCGACACGCTCACTCAACAGACAATCCACTCTAAGCAGGTCACTTCTGATCTTGTGGAGCGGGTCACTCGTACAGCTAATGTTGCCACTGCCCAATATTACAAGCAATAAACCCAAAGTTTTTATAATTTGATAAAAAGTTTTATGACAGATCCTTATTAACTAAAGGGTTATCATCATCATCACCAACAGAACTTGTCTGCCCACTGTTGGACAAAGGCCTATAAAGGGTTATACGAAAAAAAAATATTTTTACTTCCACATACGAGTACAGAGCTGCGATAGTTTCCCTTTTACATGTTTTGCATTTATATCTCGAACTTCCTGGTGCCATCTATTTTATATAATTTATAACAGAAATGAAGTCATATACCGATATAGAAAATCTAGAGTGCAAATTATCTGAGTTGCGGGACTGTACATTATGTATATGTTGAAAGCGCCAATAGCCTAATGGTTAAGAGTACGTATTTCCGATCACGTGGTCGGGATTTCGAATTCTATTCGAGTCTAGAGCTTAGTTGGAGTGGTAGAAGAAATATTAGTAAATTAACAAAAAAATTGCTAATAGTTTACAAAAAAAAATAGTGTAATTGTATTGTATGGTACATTTCTAAATTTTATTAAGATCATTCTTCCCTAAGGATATAAGAAGATCGATAGTTCTGGAGGACGGAAACCTGATGTGATTCTACATGAGTGGGATTAAGAAGAGATGATTGTATTTACAATTTGTTGTATTATTCCAGGACAATGGAAGACATTAAGCAAAGACGCGATGCCGTCGCAGAATCTTCCCAAATTGAACCCTGACGGCTCAGTGATGGTCATTCGTAAGAGTCGCACAGTCAAATACAAGGAAAGTAGGAAAGATACCATCAGGTAATTAGAATCGCATTTAGCAATTAATTTACGATTGTTTTAGCATACAAATATTTGTATAGTTAACTACAGGTTTCTGCTAAATATCAACCTGCCCATTTAACTACAGAGGGTTGGCACAATATGTTCTATTCTTCCATACATCTCTATCAGCCGTCGTATCTGAACTCACACCCTTCCTACGCATATTCTCTGTCACACAATCTATTCACACTTTCGGTCTTTTCTGCTATACAACAGTACAAAAATCAACTTTACTTAATTTTTTTTTCATAGTAATGTTTGTTTTAATTTGAATTTACTTTTATTTTTTCTAGCGTTAAATCAGAAAAATGGTGCTTAAATAGTCAACCTACAATGCCAATCAATACTCCGGATAGAAATTTACCAAACGAAAGTTCAGATAATGTAAGTTATAATTATTTAATATAAACCATACGTGAAAGTCATCGAATGGCGGCCACGGACAGGTCGACGCGGCGTTGGTAGGCCTCCCGCACGATTGACTGATGATTTGGTCAAGGTTGCGGGAGTGCACTGGATGCGGACGGCGCTGGACCAGTCATTGTGATAATCGATGGGCGCCTACGTTCAGCAGTGGCCAACATTTGGCTGATAATGATGATGATGAAACTATAAATCAGTTTAAATATGTACCCTACCTAGGAACTCGGAGTAAGCAATTTAGGGGTGACTAGGTCTTAATCAAACACTGAGGCTAGGTTGACTTCACATATATCTTAGAATTTAATTGCCGATATGTGCAGGTTGCATCACGATGTTTTCCTTCACCGTTGCTTCGGGTGTATCCATGAAATTGGAAAACACGTTAGTGCATGGCGACTACCGAACCTGGAGCTATATGTTCCGATCCGTTCAGTTCCTTAACATCTGCGCCATCGATGGTCGTTCGACGCGCATTGTGTATTACAGTTATGCTTTAAAAAAGGAAATGCTTATATAAACCTGTTATATTCATTTATGAAATTATTATTATTCGCTGCCTGTTAACTTTCCTTAAGTAATTTATTTTATTGTTGTATCGTGCGGTTACCAATATATCCTTAATTAGGAATTACCACACGATAGTTGTCCGTTTATAATGTTGAGTAAAACCCAATATTAAAACAACGACACCTTGTTTATTTATACAATAATATTCGAATACAATTTTATTACAAAATATCAAATTTTAAAAATATGTCTGCTCAGAAAATCGCATGAGTCGGTAGTAGATAGTAAAAGGGATGCAGGGGCGGGTACTGCAATGTGCGCAGATGACCTTGAGTTGCCAAAACATTTGAATAACCTAGAATTGTATTAGCTTCTGTTGAGCCCATGAGCCTTGCCATATAATATATATTAATGCACACGATTAAATGTATTGTTGTCCAGTCATACATAAGTATAATACATTTATCTGTAAATCACAAATGTAATTTTATTTATCAATTAATATACAGCTCGCGTATCGCTTCCAAGCTCTCAACGCGATTGCCAATCAAATTTCACCGCAGCAACAACCCAGCGATAACTCAACGCAAAAAATGGGACTGACCATCAGACCGAAGAAGCAAGACGCGTACATGCAGACGGACCCGATACTGTCGGAGGAGGACGACACACAGCCGAACAACAGTTACAGTGAGTCATCCGAGAAGTCATTCGAGTCGGACCAGCTCGAAACATATCCAAGCCAGATGGCTTACCAAAGGGAGACAGATAATTACGAAGCGGACATCAAAAAGTTTGATCTACCAGAAGAATACACGGAAACAAATGAAGACTACATACCACACACCAACGAAGAGTATAACAAAGAAGCAGAGAAGTACGCATTGGAGCGCAAGTCATTGAATGGGTACGAAAATCCCCCAGTTGATCCGATGTACCAAAAGCAAGTGATTGAAAACGATTACCAGAAGATACCGGAAATGTACACGTACGAAGAGAAACAGGAATATGCGAACCGGAACGATAATTATATAGCATATACGAACAATTACCCGGACAGCGCGGAGGTGCTACGGAACCAGCAGCACAACCTGCAGCTGCTGCAGGAGCCGCTGCAGGAGACGCACAGGATTACGGAGAATCAGAATTTCTTCAACGAAAATCATATAAAGCAAGAGATAGACTTTGGTACGGACGACGACAAGTACTTATATGAGCGCACGAAGGACCAGATAGGTACATTTTGACGTTTTTTTTTTAAAGTATAAATCAAACGAAAAAGGTGTTACAAGCTGTGAAATTTTTGGAAAAGAAATCGAATCAAGTTTTGTTAATAAAAATTTGTTATTGTGATGTTTATAGATCAAAACACCGTGTACAATGATAGTCAAAGACAAATTGAGCAGCAGAGACTGTTGGAACAATTGCAACATCAAGTCAAGCAGGAACAACCGGAGGGTAACAACGGTGAGTTGAGAATTAATGCTATGCTAATCCTATTATAGAAATTTTATTTTATCTTGTATGTAAACTTCCGAACATGTATAAGATTGTTTTCTCTGTTTATTCAAAGGGTGTGAGAGAGATGGTAGTATTATGTTTATGGTATTGCCATCTCTGTCTACTATTACTACAGTGTAAGCCCATCGTTAATATCAGAGTTTCACTTGTGTTTTACATTGCCACATAGATTACATTACACACATATTTACATATATATAATGAATTGCTGTTCGTTAGTCTCGCTAAAACTCGAGAACGGCTGAACGGATTTATCTTATCTTAGTCTTGGAATGTTCATGGAGGTCTAGGAAAGGTTTAAAAGGTCAGAAAAATTATAAAGACTCCCTTGAAAGCCTTAAAAATAGCCCTTTTCCATTTCCCATACAAACGTTTTTTCCGAGGAGGAATTTTTTTTTAGTATTTCCTAAATAAATTCAAAAAATCTGTTTATTTATTGACTTTAAGGCGAAACAGAGTTCGCGGGGTCAGCTAGTTAATAATAAAATCTCATGTAATGAAGTCGGGTTCAACTCAGACGATGTGAATAAAGGTAGGTGCGATTAGAGATGGTTGGTTAATATCGATTACTTCGTGTCAGCAACGCCGACGATCCGATCCAGTAATTACTGCGAAGGGGATTAGCAGTCAGCATGTCTCTTTTGTTTCATATGTAGAATACAGTATAGTACACTGTTACACAAGTAAGTAATGAATTGAGTCAGATTTTTATCTGTCAACTAATAGGTACACCAACTTCTATAACGATCACAGACTAAAATAATTGTCAATTAATATTAATTATAATAAAATACAGTTCAGTATATACTAGTATAGATTCATAATGAGAGACTATTGTGGCTGCAAAAAATTATCGACGGCACAGATTTTGATGACGTAAAAACCGAACCATTATCGTATTCGTATATAAAAAAGAACACTACTTATTTATTAATTATGACTACACTCCTACTCATTAATTTAACTTATTCTCTATTTAGTATTTTCTATAAAAAAAATACAAAAATGAAGGAAAAGTGCACCATCGGTAGCGGATTCTGCTGACTCAAACAATCAGTCATCAGGGCTGCAGAGGTAGGAACCTCCTTACGATGCGCGCAGTTTAAAATAATTGACAATTCCAACATCTACTTAATAATATCTATTTCGATCAATAATTATGATTGTATTTTCATTTATCATTGTATTACTGTGGAACGGAAGGAACTGTTTCGTTGCTTATTCTTTTTGTGTTTATTGACAGTAAGGTTCCTAAAAAAAATTATAAAACGCGAAATTTTTTTATCCATATACAAAAATATTCATAATAAAGATAACGTCTGTTGAATCATTTAGTGTTTAACAATTTTGTGAACAATATAATACTTACAAGCCTTTGATTAGATTTAGTAAAATGCTTCTACAATACAGTATTACAATTTAAATTAATTGGATGATTATGGAAAGTAAGTAAATTAAAATTTAACCAAAAAAAATTCTCGCTTTTCATTGCGGTAAAGTTACCAGTAGTATTGAGAAGAGGAACACTATAATTTTCATGAAAGGAATCTGAAGTTTATAGTAAAACAGATTAACACGATTACTATATCTGTTTACCACACATTGATAAAATTGTGACCTTATTCATAATGTCAAAAAATTATTTAAGAAATACGGGACAAGTTATTCAATTACATTACGTAAAACTTTCAAAGAATTTTCTTTTGACGCAAAACATTAATAAAAAAACTTAAGTTACTCGGTAATTTATAGTAATAGTTTGATGAAATACTTACTGACATCACATTTCACAAATGAGCGTAGATCGTAACATCACTCGGACTAAAAAAATCTGTCAATTTCACAACACAGCATTAATTTACATTTTGCGACGTTTGTTAAATGATCAATGGTTACGAACATTAATCGTTTACTCGTACCCCTTAATAACACAACGCAACCCTTTAAATCCAATTAATAATAGAATCACGTTTATACGAAAATTGTTCCCGTTGTCGAGATAACGCCGATCGCTTTCACAAAGGTGGATCGCACATGCTCACTCCACAGCGGTCGGAGAAAGACTGAAGCGGCTGTACCACTTTATAGTCACACTCTATCGAAAATTCCGTAGCGTATTGTATTAAACCTTTTTATTCGATGTCGATTGTTTTGCTTGCTTTTTACATAACCAAGCTATTAGTCCTGTTTTAAAATATAAGTAGAGACAGTTTTTTTTTTAATTTCAATTCTAGAAAGGGACTATTTTGTTGGTGCGTAGCATTGTAGACGTTCTACGAAATGAACCTACGTTTAAGTTGTCATTGTAGAAGTTTTCTGGAAGTTTCGTAAGGTTGTTTATCGATATAATCTAAGACTAGTTTTAGTCTTTTTAATGAAAATATCTAAAATGTAAAGTTTTTTTTTGAGAATCATATGTCCTTATAACATTCCTGGATAACCTAAAACTCTGAAATCGTTATCTGTTTTTGAAGTGTGCAGTTTTTAATGCATTTGCAAATATTTACGTAGATTTTTGTTCACGAATAATTATTTTTTGGTTGTATTAACTTTAAAATAATGTTTTTGTGTGTATGCGTATATCATACGATTTGTTTTTTTTTTCAGTTTTTAAATTAATCACTTTCTCCTTCGAATCCGCTTAAGACGTTAAAAGAAGACCTTCCAGTACTTTCGATTAACAAGTAGCGACATCTCTTGAAACTTAAGAAGCAGTGTTAATTAATTAATTGCGGGATAACTTGAAAAAAAAAACGTAATTAGTACTTAAGTAGTCTTTTGGAATAATTTTATTTTGTCAAATAAAAGCTGAGCTTTTTAGCAATAATGTATACAGGGTGTCTTGTTTATCGATTTCGGTAATATGACGTCATCGTGAAAGTCCGGTCAATTCATTGGTCGTTTCCTTACCAATTGACATAAAAACGTCATAATCTTCCGGTTCTTCTGTATTAGGGGGTGAAGGGGTATCAAGTTATGTTCTCTCATTTAATCTTCATTCGTCATTTTAGTCGGAAAATTTATCTGTCGTTATGCATCCCCAATTTTAAAATCACATATCATGTATGTAATAAAAACACAACCATGACACAGTCAGGATAAGAACTTAGTCTACTATTCATTAAGTTAAAAAGACAAAGCCTTTAATGTCGTCCATTGTTAATTAATGCTATAACAGCCAGATCGCGGCGGCAGTTAACTCACTCTCAAACACAATAGGGTCTTAAATCTTTACAAGCGGGTTGGCTATTAACCCAGGAACGCTTAACCGAAGGAAATACTCATTACCGATTAATGTTTATAGATTGGGAACTTGATACACCGCTGAAGTTTATAGTTCGGATCTGTCTTCACAATAAACGTATATCACATTGTGGGCAACGTCAAAAATAAAAGGAAACGAATAAAACGAATGTTCGACGTTGATAGAATAATAGGCATAGATGGGTTTCATTTGCGTATGGAAATATATCAAATTCAGTTCTATAATACAACTTATTAATATTAATTTACATTGATAGATGTTTACTAGAAGATATTTCCAGAACGGTTTCATGTATTTGTATGAAATCTTGTATCGATGAAGAGCTTATTCTTATTATAAAGAAGACACTAATTAAGCTTTTTTTTTTTTCTCGCGGAATAAGTCGCGAGCGACAACCAGTCTTTAAATGAAGCTAGATACGGGTATTATTACGAATCTCTTCTAAATCTTTTCAATCTAGTACTTTACTTAAAGCGCCAATAGCCTATTGATTAAGGACACTGATTTCCGATCACGTGGTCGAGAGTTCAAATTCCGCTAAATAACTATTGTCGTGGACTATGGTCCACGAAAATTCTAGCCCAAGCTTAGCTTAGTTGGAGTGCTGATATATAATAAATAAGCAAAAAAAAAAACCTTGAAATTTTTGTCAAACAATCTTGTAGTAGTTGTCTTTGAGAGCGTCGTATCGATCAATCATTCATTGTAAAGCTTTAATAAGCTGTTGTCGAACCAATACCATTAATTACGAAGAGTGTCATTGACAATGTCAATACTGCTTCGTATTGGGGATTTACGAAATGAACTTATCATTCGCTTACCTACTTGTTTAAGTCGGCGTGCATTGAATTGACGAAACAATTTGATAAGTTTACATGTCAATAATAACATCACGTATAATGTTAATTTAATTTAATTGTAAAAAAAAAAGATAATCAGTTCTAAAATTCAAGAACACAATTCTGTAACGTCATAATAATTTTTTATCAAAATTTGTCAAAAGGTACGGGAACAACAAACATACGTATGTTTTTTTTTTATTTTATTTTCGCGTTTATGTTTTAGGATAAGATCAATTTTAAACGTATAACTTTTTTTTATATACTATACGAATACAAGATTAAATGGTTATTAATTTATTACAATAACAGAGCTTAAAGTTTAGTTAGAAATGGTTAAGTGGTGAAGGTTCTCCCTCACTTCAAGTTACGCGACTTAATGTGGTGAAATACTTGTTATTTTTTATTCGAATTTCGACCAATGATCAGTTTCTTATAGATTTTATATGACAGGTATATAGTTGGATATACGTTCTCTGTTTTTTCAGACTTGATTCACATTTTATTGAAGTCGACTTTACTACGTCGTGTTACTTGCATATCGGAGTGAAATTTATGAGCAAAAGTTTTAGGATATACTGCTCCTAGTGAAATCGGACTTTGAAACTGATAAAGGATATATGATGCTTACATTTTCGTAGCGTCGAGAAGATGTTGATTGTAGCGAGTTCAATAAATTTATTAGATTAAAAACATAACTGTGATTGGAAGGAAGGGTTGTGTGAAAAGAACCTTGCTTGTATGATGATGTTTAGAAGAATCAATTACGTAAAGAGTGACATAATGAAGAAGGGAACGACGATTGAGATGATCGATGTGGAGCAAGAAGAACGGGTGTGTTGACCGTGAGTGAGGTGAGAGAACGAGATAATAATTGAATGATAATTGTACAAATACTATTTTAAATACTTTTTTTTTCTAATAATTTGAATGCCTCTACAGATTCGCGGCCTGTACTATTTTTTGCTCTATATCTCATATTTATACATTCAATTCTTAATTCTTGAATTGATTAAATGTCTACTTATGTAACTTATATTTAACATATATACATATATTTTTTTAATATTTGTTTGTGCCGATGGGGCGGCAACGTCAAAGGGATATTTTATTGCGTTACAGTATCAATTATTTAGTTTAATTTAATGGCAAAGAAAGCTTGTAAAATCTGTCATGATTATTTTTTTATGAAGTTTCTAAAATTAAAACATTACATAATTCGAAATCCAAATATTCATCCGCAATGTATAATCAGAGCCACAGTGAAAGCTGCTGAAATAACCCGTACAAATGTATAAAGGACAATACGTATTTTCACAAAATGTTGGTATAATTTTGAAACTGCTAACGAAAAGACTAAATAAAGGTCTCTCTCGTTGATATGAAGTAATTAGACCTGCGCTGTATTGTACACCGTTTAAATACGTTATTTAACATACGTAAAGAAATTGCACGCGAAATTACGTGAATTTCACTTTTTTGTTGTCGGTCGTCTATCCACTGAACTGGGTGACATTTTTCATAGACATACACACATTACCATCAGGAATTGAGCATACGCTACTTCAAACATAACTTTTTTAATAGCTATTAAATCAATAAATAGGCCTACAACCTAGTCCAGCGGTGGGCAGACAAGAGATGATGATGATGGTGATGAAATCAATAAAAAACAATCATATTAAATATTCACAAGTAACACTTTTTATTACATAAGTAAATTCCTGACATGTTAAGTTGATCTCGCAGACTCACAGGGCGGACACTAATATTTTTAAGGACCCAGGAATTTTTAACTC
>JAODUI010000011.1:1625944-1655392 GCA_027563995.1 Papilio gigon | reverse complement strand
AATTGCTGTTCGTTAGTCTCGCTAAAACTCGAGAACGGCTGAACGGATTTATCTTATCTTAGTCTTGGAATGTTCGTGAAGGTCTAGGGAAGATTTAAAAGGTGTGAAATATTAGAAAAACCACCGTGAAAGCCTTAAAAATAGCCATTTTTCATTTCCCATTCAAGCGTTTTTGTTCCGAGGAGGAAATGTTTTTTTTTTGGTATTTCATAATAAAAATAAAAATTAAAAATCTGTTTATTTATTGCCTTCAAGGCGAAACAGAGTTCGAGGGTCAGCTAGTATTTTATAATATTCACATATTGATTTACCTTTGCAGGATGTGAAACAGTAATGCAGCCCCAAAGTAGTCCTTATTACCAAGCTAACACTAACAATACAACAGGTGAGGCATTTTAAATCATAGTAAATATAGTATATTATTGTAAATAGTAAACATATGTAATCATGTATGTTTGTTTGTAATGCATCCAGCATTTTTTTTAAGTATTAGTAGAGATTTTGTTATTAAAAAAAGCTTGGGTTAGGATATAGTTAAATGACGTGATTCGAACCCACGACCGCTAGTTCGATAGTCCTTTTAACCATTAGGCTATTGGCGCTATCTCTGATTAGCATACGCTTAATAATATCTTTAATATGTTTGTAGTTGTATCAGGCTACTACGAGCAGATATCGAGACCGGGGCCCGAGCTGCTGATAGCCAAACAGAACGCGTTAGCGGCGCACACGCAGTTGTGTAAGTATTTTTTTACAAGTTAATAAATTTTCTACTCCTACTACAGTCGTATGTATATTAGTACATTTTTGTTAATTTACCAATATTTCTAGTACCACTCCAACTAAGTTCGAGGCTTGTGCCATAGAGTCCACGTCAGTAGTCGAATGACGGTATTCGAACTCTGACCACGTGATCGGGAATCCGTACAGTTAACCATTAGGCAATTGGCGCTTCGTTTGGCGAATTATTTAGCTTGCTTTGTTATAATTTCTCGTTTATATTGAATATGACTACATTGTTTGTGTTTTTAATCAAGCAAAATTTTATAAGAACGCCAAACATTTGTTATAACTTAACTTATATTAAAAAATAATCCCGGCCTATGCAAGCTTTAATTGTATTTTATTTATGTCTAATGTGCGGAAAGGAATTATATTTCAAGATATAGCGAAGGTTTTTTTTTTTATATTCATGTTTAAACTATATGTTATTTATATTACGTTCCAGGGCAAAACACTATGAAGAGACCATTTTTCTACAGTGAAACTTCGCCATACACAAATCCTCAAGTGCTCCATAGATATGAGGTATGTCCAACATATATTTATATATTATTTAACATAATTTATCCATGTCATCATCAATCTACCTGCACTACAGAGGGTCGGCACAGTATGTACTCCGTTCATCTCTATCAGCCGACATATCTGCACTCACTTCTAACGTAAATCTTCTTTCACAACAATACATCCACACTTTCAGTCTTCTTCAACCTTCATAGCTATACTTTCATCACCTTGCTTATGTGATCATCATCTCTTCGTATACGTCTATACCAGGATAACCTGTTGCTTAATTTTTCTGGCGTTACTTTCATACTTTTCTTCAAGTTAGCTAATTGTGTTTTTTTTTAATAATTTTTTTATTTTTGTTAACAGCATTAATGTTTCTTTTAATCATACCAAGTAAGCTTGGATAAGCTTGTGTCAAGATATGGTTTGCAATAGTCGAATAGTGAGATTCGAACCCACGACCGACATTGGTACGGACTATCATTAACCATTAAGCTATTGGCGATTAATACGATGTAATTTGTTATTTTTTGTACAGGATTTATCGAGGATTCTCCAGTGAGTTGAGAGACATTCCAAAGTTACAAGAACTGTAATTGTATAAAAAAAAAGTATATTTTCGATACGACGACAATCTCTCGAAGGTATTGTTGCGTATAAAATCTCTCATAGGTTCTTAAATCGATTTGATATTGTTTTATACTGAAAACGAGAATGCTCTTTCCGTATGGTTTTTCGTTTATATTTAAAATGTTTTTTGATGAAAAAAAGTATGTATTATAAAATTGTACAAATATTGTATGAATACCAATTTTTAATAAGTCTAATGATAATGTCATAATTTTAAATGTCATCTTGCGAGTGACGGTTTAGTGCGGCCATGAATTACAATTTACTTAGTCTTTTGTACTGTAGACTAAATGTTTGTCAATCTGTTGACATTCTTTTTTTTATATCTTGTGTAATTATAACATGCCAGTCTTGTCTTTTTTATTTTTTTTCCCAGTAAGTACACTGTCGACAATCTGAAAGAGGATTTATATATTTTGTACTATAAAGTGGCAACATATTTTTTAATCTATGGTTACGAAGAAATTTGGCGTATGACAGTAAATTGTAGTCGATGGCCGGTTTTATAAATTTGATTTTTAAAATGAGCCAATGTGTCATGGAAACATTTTATAGTCTGTGCAAAGTTTTGTGTTCAAATTTAGTTTTATATCTTTAGTATTGTACATACATTTTGTTTATATTACATCAGATATTTATACAAAAACGGTAAAATTTAAGTTTCCTGATTTCCGAAAGCATTTTATTGAAAAAAAAATCAGTGCAATAGTTAATAATTGAATCGAAAAAACAAATGTCTTTCCTATTAAAAACGCAGGACCTGGTTTTTGGGGTAATCAGAAAAGGGAGATTATCTTGCTTATTTCTATATCTTTAAAATTATTAAAAGTGCCAAATTATTGTTTATTTTTCTTCTTACGAGTGTTTACACCGTAGATCATTTTTATAACGGCTTTAATCGATTTTATCGAAGCCATATTTGTGTTTTTTTTTTTTACAATCTGTCACAAGATGCACAGACTATAAAGGATGCATAACGTATGTTGCCATTAGTTTTGTAACTTCCAAATATTTTCTTTAAAAGTGAAATATTTCGTTCGTTTCGGATTTCTGCACGCGATACAGGAAGCAGTTTAAATATTCTATTTGTTTGTTTTCATTTTATTATATGTATATTAAAAACATAGTTACCATTTATTAGTTTCGATATAATTATATTTTCTTTTATATTTACAGATTTTTATTTTTTTTCTATTTGGGCGTGGAAATATATATGAAATTTATTTCTGTTTTTTTTTTCATGCGAAAATTTACTCGTCCAATGTTGGCATGTAGGAATTGAAAATTCTTTCTTTTTTTTTTAATTTACGTTATAATGTTTATTGTACGTTGTTTCCGTTAATCGTATTTTATTATGTTTAGTTATATTTTAATATTTTACTAAAACATTTAAGGCCATGACTTGTTAAGTCGATGCTGGGCAGGTTATAGTTATGTTGTAAGGTGCATACCAACCAGTAAATATTTAAGCCAAGTCATTAAGTTGCATATAATCACAGATACAGTGAGAAAAGATTTTCTTTCGTAATTTGTCGGAAAATTTCGTATTTATCGCGTTCTCTCAATTAGCTTCAGTACCCGTCTTAAAGAATGATATTATTCATTGTGACGTTTGACACTAAACAATAAAGTGCCATATTAATGCACGCGAAAATGTCACTCATTTAATACGATCATTCATTGACAGTTGGTGTCAACGTATTTCGATAGTGATCCCCGAAGGAAAATAATTTCTCACTATATCTGTATAAACTATGCTCTATATAGGTTATGTTGAAAGTGAGGTTAGAATTGAAATGATTGTTTTCGACCTTGTATAGTAAAAAAAATGGCGTCGATGCTTTTGTCCGATGACGTTTGCCATGTGTCAAATTTGAAAGAAATGGCGGGAACTGGTATTGCGACGGAACTGTTACTAACAACCGGGGCAGTGATATTTTATCGAATTTATTTGGCAATTGTAATATTGACGAGTAAATATTAGCGATTAAGGAACATTTAAAACAGTTTCCGTATCACAATATGTTGGTATTTTTTTTTCGTTAACTTGAAAAGTTGGTCTTGCCAAAGTTTTGACGTTTCGTTTCTTTAATACTAAAAGTTACGTCAAAGTCTTAATGGTAGTTTAAAATAGGTTCGTTTTTTAAGAAAAAAAAAAATTAAAAGACTTTGATGTTTTTAGGTCTTTTGGTGCTCGTTGTATATTTCTTCCGAATTCTCTTGCATTTTGTTTAGTTAGTTATTTTTTTTTTTTAATTGAAGATGTGTAAATGATGTTTGAGTACAATATATAAATAAAATCGTAGTACGCACATAATGTAGATGGAACGCTAGAGGTTTTTTTTTTTTAAAGATTTTTTTATTTCTATTTTATAAACATTTTATTTACCATAGAATTGTAATATAATAATAAGATTGTGGGATTGTAGGACTTTGAATAAAGCGAGAGCGTATTTTACCTTGTTTTTTTAATCACAATTTGTATTCGAGTCTCTTTTAAAATATTTTTTTTTGATTATTTGATTGAATTTGTTTTATCTCGATATGTGAAATTGTAAATTATGAAAAAAACATGGAGCTATTTAAAATGTGAGAGAAAATAAAAAAAAAATGTGTTTATATTTTTTAATTTGTACGCTCTGAACAGACCAAAGCTGTGAGTTATTGTGAAGATCATTGAATAAGGAATTATTAATAATTGAAATACTAATGCACGCATCGATTCAATCCAACGCCGGGTGCGCGCTGGCGGGACGTCGACACCGCCAGTCTCTACCCTACAACATATAGTATATGAACTAAATGTTCTTCATAGAAATTAAACATTCGTAGAACATATTAACTACGTAATTAATTATTGATTTGAATAAGTGATTTGATCGAAAGTTATACAAAATATAAACTCAGACGTCGTGGTGCGGATGTTAATCGTCTGTGTGCATTGGTTGTAACGCAATTTATATATGAAAATTATAAATGTTAAACAGTTATTAAGTTGTAACTGTCACGTGTATTAATATGGAATTATAATATTAATTGATATATAAAATAACCTTAACTAAATTAAAAAAAATAGTACAGAAATCAAGAATAATGTTCAATGCGTTCTAAATGTTGTTTTCGTCTTTATACTTGTGGATTAAAGTCTTGTAAAGTATAAAGTTAGGTTTTTTATAATATAATATAATTATAAAAATTATTGGATCCATAGAAACCTTTACAAATGTGACTATGTTTGAAGACATTTTCTTGTTTAATTATTGATTTATTGTTTATATATACACAGGAAATGAAATTGACAAAAATGTTAAATTATTTCAAGTTTATTTGGAAATTATGAACTATATATATGAGCTGTCATTTAACGTAAGAGACGGGCTACGGCCGCGGGATAATACTAACCATACTTACCCTGGACTCCAATGTAATCGGTGCCGACACCGGCTGGACACGTCACTGTTAGCAGTTTTATATTTATATAATGAAAAACTATATGAAATTTTAATTATTGAAATTGTCAATGAAATAATGAATATCAAGACCGGACAGTTTAAACTTATTAAACATCCGTAATATAAAAGTACAATTCTAATATGGCGGTGGTATTACATAAAAAAAACAATGTATTATTTTATAATTTTCATATAAAAATCGCCCTTAATATTTAAGAATGAAGATGTTATTTGCTAGATACAACATTTTTGTTTATATATTTTTTACAGCTGTGGCCATTTTCAAATAAAATAAGTGGAAAATCGTACGACTCCTTTATTTTAAACATTTAACAACACCTCATACGTAATTCCGGAAACGGCGAACAATGTTTACCGGCTTGAACGGCCCGTTGATTTTTTTTAATAAGGACTAAACGCTTGACCACGATCCTGAAGACAAACCAACTGATGATGGGGTCAAAAGATACGCACTAGTTTAGTAAGTGCCTATTCACTTCAACTCTTGAACGTTTACAATCTACCTATGTAAATTGTAAACATTGATATTTTTAAAGTTGGTACTTCATTTTATATAATTTTGTGCAGCTCGTGTCTGCCAACTTTACAAATAACTAAATAACACGTATTTGTGCAGTACTTTGAAATTCAATTTACCTAGTCGAATTATAAACAGGCGTGGTTTACCGTTTGACGATGACAAGATAGGTACGTGAACTTGTTACAAATAAAATTCAAATAAGTACAAGTACAATGGAGTTCATAGGCCTTGGTTTATAAATAAATGACATTAAGTAAATTATATCGCATTTGTAAACTGTCACCCATGTCCACCCCACGACGCTCCGCCTCGCATCGCTGCGACGTCTGGTGGTCGAGTTCTCGAATGCTTAATAATCTAAACAATATAGTCTTCAATAATGGATATAATATTGTTCAAACGGAACATTCCATAGAACAATATTGTATCGGGCGAATAGAGACGCAGGGGTAGGACACTGCACAACGCGCAGTTCCAAATTAGGCGCGAAAATATTTTAAAATACCTATACGTTCAATAATCATCATCATTCGCCTAAGGTCGCTCACCTTTGAACGTAAAAATTAAAAAGTACACCATAAATTCATGTTTAATTCATCATCAATATTTATCACCTCCCTCCGAGTGGTCCGGCGACTCAGTGCGGACGGGAAGTCGCTGGATGCGGAAGGAGGACCGCATACCACGGAAGACAGCAGTGGACAGACAAAGGACGATGATGACGACTATAATGTCCTTATCCCACTTAGGGTCAGCATACCGGATTTTCGTCTTACGAATGATTTTTTTATTTGGCTAACTTTGAGGCTTTAGTTAGGGATTGATTCACGTATTATAATTTCTATATCAATAAATTATCGACGTCCACAAAACAAGCAAAATATCTTGTGGTCAACAAGATATTTTGACAGTTTAGATTGTTTTTTTTTTTTAGAGAAGAGGCAAACAAGCGGCGTGATAACAAGAGTGATCAACGCCTTGACATCTGCAATACTAGAAGAAGGCTTCTAGTATTTAAAGGACTTTCTTGTTTAGTGATATATAGAAGCGACTGAACAACAAATTAAATGAATGCATATATTCAGAATATTAATACAATTAGATATTCAATAATTAACTTGCACAGAGCCATAGGTCAGGGAAACGTAGCGTTGACGATACTGTGATTTTGATGGAGTGCGTTTTGTTATTTAATGTACAACGGTTAATTCTGGCCGTTAAACTTTGTAATTTCAATTGTCGAAACATTTGAATGAAACAATGTCATTTCACCCGGGTGAAGTGGCTATGGGGTGATCATATCTGTCAGGTCAACGACACCAGCAGGGGGAGGATATTTTGGAATGGAGGGCACGGTTGGGAACCAGGAGTGTGGGATGTCCTCCTTCCAAATGGGCCGACGACTTAGTGCGAACGGCGGAAGACTAAGACTGATTTCACAAAATTTTAAACGCTTCATTTTTACCATGAAAACTATTTTTCCTCTTCTATATGTATTGGTTTGTGAATTACTGCGTACCATATTTTTTCTATTCACAATAAATAAATCAAGTGTTCCTATGTTTCACAAATAAACGGTATTTATTAGTATAATAAAATATTTGCTTTTGCATGCGCCTTCGTCCACGCGGAATTAAAAAAAAAGCAAGTTGTCTATGCGCCAGATCGAACCTGTCAAATTTTATCCAGGTTTGTTCTGTCATTTCGGAGTTAGCAGTTTATAAACCTCCGTCTAAAAATTCGCATTAACAATATTGTACAGTTGCTTTTTAACAATTTATATTGACCTTTTAATCAAATAAGAATATTTAAATCATTTTAATTGGATTAATATTATTCAAAAGTTTTTATTATAATAATTTTAATATAAGCAAAAATATTTGTTACGGTCGCAAGGTAATGAATAAACGAGAAACAAATGCAAACAACTTATTGAATAAGCATAAATAACGTTGAATGCAAGATCAGCAGTGGCCTCAAAATACGCAAAAGACATCTTTAAAATTATCAATTTAGAGAAAAAATAATTAAATCAGAATTCGCGGACGACAGCTAATAAGTTAGTAATAATAGTAATAAGTAAATATACATGACAATGTGAATTGTTCAGTTATCCGACAGTATTCTGACTAGTGAGATTATGTACAGACGATGTTTACAATATGCCTCGGACATATGACGCAGCAAAGAATTCAGTAATCATTATTAGGCATAAACGTAAATCTAGGATTATTTTCGTTTACTAAAATATTAGCAGATTTGCGCTAATTTACTAATATTTCAACACTGAGTTGTACGATCGTGCTAGGATATTGTTTACGTCAATAGTCAGATTAATACGAACTCTTGACTACGTGATTGCAAATCCATATTGTTAACTCTTAGACTATATGCACTTCATTTAAATCAAATACAATTTTAATATGATTAATAAACAAATACTATTCACAAATAACTCAGTTCAATGTTATTTTTTTAATATAAATTATACAACATTATCAATAACATAAAAACTGTCACAAAAAGTAATTAACTATCAAAACCAACCAGGACATTTCAAACATATTGCTATCTCTAATTATTCAGAGAGAATGAAAGAGATAAGAACATTATCTGTATAAAGATGTGATAAAGACAATGGGGACGGAGTTATAATACATCCGGATTTTACATATATGCTTTAAATTCGCAAGCATACAAGTGTCAACTTCCTTATTGCGCCGTGTCGAGGCCAAATTGTATGTCAGCAAACAGTAGAAACGAACTTACACGATGTCGCCACTGTATGAAAATGTAAACTATCAAATTATACTTAAAATCAAGTAACATCGTTTATTTTTTTTAGTAAAATATTAATAGATTTTTGTTAATTACTAGTATTTCTTATAACCATTCCTGGTAAGCTTGAAAAAGCTCGTGTTAGGCTATGGTCGACGATAATAGTCGAATGGCGGGATTCGAACCCACGACCGCTAGATCGGTAGTCCATACCCTTAACCATTAGGTAATTGGCGCTTCAAATTTTTTAAACGTTAGATAACAAGTTTGAAGTTAAGATTTCTAACAGCTACATTCGTAGATCGTTGATTTACTTTGCATAAGGCAATTAAAATATGTCGTCTTTTGTGTCACTATAAAACTATTTCAATATTATCTTTCAATGGTTCGCAGTTCTCGTGGGGTACTGGTTTTTAATCTATGTATAATATTCGCATCATGTTGCAACTTGTTTAAATAATAAAAAAGCACACACGGGAACTGTGCTCGACATGTTTTGTATTGAAACAATTAAATAATATCAACCCTCAAATTAATTCAAAATAGCTTAAGCATTGTCAGTCGAATCGTTACTCGAATTTTTAACAAACTTATTTGACCATTTTTACTATAATAAGTGGTGATCATAGACTTGTTAAAACCGGTATGTTTCAGTAAATATAAACAAAGAAATTTTTCAAAATATACATACAATAAGTGACACAGTCGGCCAATGAAATGACATAATATTTCTCAGTTCCATTGAATTCAACTATACGCATCTCACATTAAGGAAGTCAGGCGATTAGGAAAATATTATCTAAGTAATATTACTATCTCGGTTGTCATAAAAATGACAACTTCGTCCGGGTTCGAAGATTCCCTTTGCATAACATGTTATTTCGTATAATCAAAAATTATTATGTAAATAAATGTAATATATAATGTAAATCACGTGTGTTTTATACGATAGTATTCGGGAGTATGGCACATTAGTATTGAGTGTATCTCTCTCTCTCTCTCTCTTACTCTAACTAACTTGTGTGTCTCTTGTCTCTATCGTGTAACGAAATGTGACACGTGTTCATGCGACTTCATTCTGAATTCTCATTCGTTTATATATTTATATATAAATATATAAATGAATGCAAGTTATTTTATTTATAACTCATGATTACATTAAAGGCGCTATTCATATTTCTGTTATCCTTACAGTTGAAATTGAATTTATCACTTATCGTTTTCTAAATTACGAACACTGCTGGCCATAGGCATTAGGATAGGCCTATGACCAGCAGTGAGCAGACAAGGACTGATGATGATGATGTTTTCTAAATTACAAAGTTGTGATTTTTTCTCAAAAACTAAAACACATTTCTGTCTAAATGTATAAAACATATTTTGCTTTTATAAATATTGGGAGATATATATTAAAAATCCGTGTAAGTTAACTCATTTGTATTCTTACTAATAATAGAATTAATAATTAAGCTCCTTAAATAGAAAAACGAGATTCTAAAATAAATTTTAGTAATGTGTAACTGTATAACTGTATGTTAAATGATGAATGATGGAATGCTGGTAGATAGAATGGGTAAAATTAAAAAGTTTGGCCTTTGTATAGTAAACCTTTGACTTGTATTGTGTATTACCTACATGCTATATAGGTACGTTGCTTCGCCATCCTTCTTTGGACAGTCAACACTCGGTCGCGGGAAAGAACGGTCGTCACTTATATGTGCATACAATCGCAATAATATCAGTGTTTCAAGAAAATAAACAGTAATAACAGATAACGTAAGTAAAATATTTACTAAAAAGTTTAATTAAAAAATTACATTTTCAATTGTTTAGCTAAAAAAAAATGAAACGGAAAAGGAAATTTTACCTAAGTATTTTTTTTTAATATATTAAAATCTCGTAATTTTTTTTAGACTAGAAAAAAATCGATTAGTATAAATAAATCGGTAACTAGAACGGCGGAAGTTGACTTTAACTTCAGTTGCAAAAGATGTAGGTTAAAAAAAGACAAATGGTAATAATTAAACGTCAAAATCACTAGAAAATCACTAAACACATTTTACTACTTCAAAGCACCTATCTTTTCGATTTTTTGTCATCATTTATACTGCGGTTATATTTTATACTGAAGTAGTACAATATTGATCCAGGGGCTTTGATAAAAAATCTTAGTTTTTGTAAAGGCAATAATTAAATTGTAAAGAGAATAAAATTTCAAACAAGGCTATTCACCTCTTGAATTATACCTAACCATAAAGGCGTTAAGTATATAGTAATGATTGACTTGTGTTTAATTAGTCGTTGCCTGCAACAGGATCGTCGCGAATTAAAAAAAAAACATGCTAATAAATATTGTCTATGTTACTTCGTGACTTGGCTTAAAGTCTTATATCCCCGCAGTGGAGCAGAGGGAGTCCAAAATAATAAAATCACCTTTATAATTTGTATAGATTTAAATTGAGTTTCCCTACGTAGTTTTATCGTATTTAATTATTTCAATAATGTCATTAGTGCATGTTGTTGGCCTTGCAATCAGCTATAAATGCATTACTTTTTAACCTACAATAAATTTTATTCCGTTTCGTGACAATTTAAATCCATATAATTTATGTGCAATAACATAGTCAAAACGCCATAAAATAATGACGTCTCCATCTATTTTATTGTTTTATTTATAAATGAACAGTTGCCCGCGACTCTGTTCGCGTGGAATAAGTTTTTCTGAATTCCATTGTAAAACACAATCTGGCAAAACTACCAGACTGTGTTTTACATCTGTGCAAAATTTCAGCAAGATTCGTTTAGCTTATCTGAAGATATTTAATAACAAACATCCATCCATTCATCTAAATTTATCCAATTATAATATCAGTAAGATTAGTAAAAATCTACTACAATGTCTAAGAAAGGTATTTGTATTGCCAACGACAAAATATATATGTGATTTTTAATGTTTCGCCCGATAGGTGGCGTTAGGCGGAACTCATTAAAAAGTTGTCGATGTGTGTTTAATGGGAAACAAAGGTTTCTTACAAATTGTGATGTTAAGTCCACTGTCCGATGATATAATCCGTTGAACTGGTTGGAAATATAATTACTCCTTATTTTCTTTGTCATTTTAAGGTACGTCACGTTTCAAACCAGTTCCGGAAGAAATATTCTGCAGATATGATTCATTTAAATTGATTGTTTTTCGATTAACATAAGTTGTTTGGGATTTTTTTTTATTTCACATCATCATCATCAGCTCTCTACACTGCTATACTATACTACAAGTTGCGTCTGTTGCATAGATATCATTTGTTGAATCGATGTATTGCAAACATCATCATCAGCTGGCTAACGTCCCCATCGAGGGGTTCGGAGCCTACCCTATTATTAGAGGTGACTAAGCCATAGTCAACCACATTGGCCCAGTGCGTGTTGGTTGACTTCACACATATCTTTGAATTTCTTCGCTGATATTTGTAGGCATCACAATGTTTTCCTTCACCGTAAGAACGTCGGATAATGTACATATGAAATTCGAATATCGAAAAACACAATGGTACATAGTAGGGATCGAACCTGGACAATATCGAGTACAGGCCGGTCCGGTCAAGCCGCTTAAAAATTGCGCCACCGACGCTAGTTACTTAAATATATAGCTTTATTAAATATAGTCGACAAGAAAAATCAAGAGACGTTTTTATTATCATGTTATATTTAAGAGAGCTATAAATATTGTGTTCGCGAATGATGTTTTTATACGTTGTCTTTTGTTATATACAATATCTCGCAAACGTTTTACGAGGTCGGAAATCTTTGATACGTGTATATCGTTTTAATAAATAGGTCGCCTTGTATTCCGTGCTCCGCGATCGTGGATATTTGTGCCAACAATTCGCATGTTACATGCGAATTCGTCTACAATTCTATACATCTTATTATGTATGTATTATAACTGTATGAGTCAGAATGTCCTACTTCCAGTTGCATGTGACTGGCAACTGATAAAAATCGACTGGCAGTTTACGTTCTGAATTTAAAAACATTTTATTATTCACATATTAAAGAATTCAATTCGGTATGCTGTTATTGTTGTATGTTATATTGATTTTTAATTACATTATTGGACAAACTATGAAATAATATCCGAACATAGAGGTCTTATAGTCTACTGTATAATACTTGTTTAAAGAATTTATTATAATGTGTTAATGAGAAAAGAAAACTTAAAACAGTTTTGCTATGAAGTCAATTGGAAATGTAATCAAGTAACAAATTTGACAAACAACACTGTTGTTGTACTGTAACAGTGCAAACAGTCAGTATAGCAACGTAAGCCGTTTGTCACAGAGTAAATTAATACTGTACATTCTTTTGTTGAACGAACAATGAATGCATTGTTCATTTGTGATCCAATCTCCTTCATTCTGTACTGCACGGGTACGTATATTCGTGTGTCTTTTTTGGTTGCAAATTGCTTTAATTACTCGATGCATTCGAAACAAACCTCATTAGTTCTATATCCAGGCAAGATGAATTGAAGAAGCAACGCTATTATGACTAATATAAACGTATGTTGAGGGATAGACATAAGATCTCAATATTGATCAATTTATAGATATCGTGTCTGTTATTGTATTCAAGGTTGGCCACAGCTCAGTGATCAAATCCATTGCATTCTGAATGAGGGCAGTGTTATTACTGTCTTTCGTCAGAAGGCGATTTCCCCGGATACGAAAAAAATAGTTATTTCATATAATTCTTAAGTGCAGTCTGATTTTCTTTTGTTTCTCGTTTGTTCTTTATTCAAATATCAATGAATTAACGCATAAACAAACGCATAACGCAAAAATTATTATAAACCTCAAGTGTTACTGTTAATTAATAGATACATTATGTAAACATGTTTCATCTTAATATATTGTTTATTATTATATATTTCTCCTCGAGCGGTACATAATACGTATTCTCATAAAATATTAAGTTCGTGTTCTGACGTAGTACTTTGGGAGTTGGTGTCGTTAATTTTGGTAATAAATTAAAGAGGTTGCCGCGGGCGTCAACAGGCAGGCTGATGTAGCGCTCATTGCGAACAGTGTCAGACCGTGCCCTAAAGTAATTTGCTTTGCCAATGTTATTCTCTTTGTTATTAAAACGATTATAATTTTCATTTCATTATTAGTAACGGGGATATCATTTCATGTTAGAGCTTTTTTAAATTTACTATGATGAGACTTTAGTTTTTTTTTTAACAGAATTTAATGGTCAAAATATATTAATAAAAACTGCCATTAAAGCTTGGAAAGGAATTCGCATAGACAAGTACTAGTATAAAATGTTATAAATCGTTAAGTCAAATAGGCTCGAGTTCTCATCGCTCAGCTTGATTGTGAGATGTATGAGTAATACGAGACACACGCGACAAACATGTCACACGCGCGGTGACAAGCGAGCCTCATTAATCCAATGTCACGTCACATCAATGTGGGATGTCACACGATGACCCATTTGTGTCCGCGTTGAAAAGTAGATTTTTTTTTATCGCACTACACTTTTTTTTTTATATTTCTCTCATTATACATTTTAGTAGATAACCGTGCAGTTATTAATCAAAATTAATTCCTTTTACGAAAGCAAAAAAACTATAAAACAATAACGTGAATTTGTTTTAGCAATATATATTTTTTTACACTTACAAAACAAAAAGAATTGTAACGAATTTCGCGTCCAGTCCCACTCACATTGAAGAATGCTGATGGATTCTAAACTAGTCGGTGCCGACACTGTACTAAGTATTATTAAGCCAATGAGAATGTACTTGTTTTTATTTAGTTTAGAATTACGTCCCACGAAAGTATAAACAATTTTAGGTGAATAAATTTACATATAGCAATCTTTTTTATTTCTTAAAATCCTTAAGTCTCTCGGTAATGAGGATTTATATGGAAAAGCATTTATAAATTTAACCCTATTGAGTGCGAGTATAATGTACGTATTTTAACCACAAAAAGGTAATAAAGTGTCTGAATATGCCTGTATGTATCTATATATGTTAACAACCTAAGCGCTAGTGTCTGGGACGAACAATTTACAGGTTGATGAGGACTATAAAGTTGCCTAATGGGATATTTTGGGTGTAGTTAACATAGTTTCCGCTAGATTAAATACTTAATTTGTTCGCTTTAGATTATGCTAGATGCTCAGACTACGCTAAATACGTACACTGTCTGTTATAAGACAAGCTGGTATTTAAATGGTTTTGATTATATTTCTAAACACGATTGCAAAACAACGATGAATTATCAAAGTGTAGTGCTACAACGTCTACATCGTAGACATCCTCTACGAGAAATAATTTTGTTCTGTTTTTTATCATTTCAAAAATTATGATATTAGAATGTTTTCATCAGACTACAAACTCTTTTGTTGTGATTAAAAGTTGATCAAGACTTATTTTTTTACTGTTACAAAATGTTACAGTTTTGTTTTATTTAAATTAATATTGAAGGCTTGGTTGTTTTATTTTAAACTTAAGCCTTAATATTTTCACGAACGTAAATCATACGAGATGTTCTTATCACTAAAGAAAGTTCATAAACTTTATATACTGCAGTAAACAAGTTGCTCGGATCCCAGAGTTGTGACAACCTTAACATGTGATAAGAAAAGCTATGAATTTTAAAATACGATAAAAAGTTATTCCTAAATATGTTGGACAACATTTTGCTATCTAACATTGACTTAGTTACTTACTTCACTGGCGCAGCGACCCGACACTTCGGGTCTTCGGGTCTTGGCCTCCGACACAAGATTTCGCCGACGTCGCCTGTCCTGCGCCGTCTTCTGCCAGTCACTTTTTTTAAATACTTGTAAATTGTTGTTAATTTAATAACATTTCTTGTAACCATTCCGGATAAGCTTGAAAAAGCTTGTGTTAGGATATGGTTCACGACAATAGGCCAATGGAGGAATTCGAACCAGCGACGGCTAGGTAGGTAGTCCGTGCCCGAAACTCTTAGACTATTGGCGCTTCACTTGCATGCAGCTCACGCAGGTCTAGCTTCGCGACGTTTCTCCGCCGATATCTCGTCCGGCCGACTATGACTTATGTTACTAATGTTTATAACATTTATTTAAATACACGTTTCGTTTTATTTTTAACACTTTTATATATTTTTAAAAACTTAATAAAATGACTTATGGCCGACGGTATTTTTGTTTTTAAATTTAAAGTGAACTTAATATGTGGTATACATCGTAATATTAACTTTTCGTATCACAAAAAAAAAATCATAGACATAATAGTAGTTTTTAATTATTTTTCAGCTTATCTAGAGCTACGTAGTACGTTAAGACGAGGTTAAACTTCGTAGAATTGAGGCTACGAGGATCCACGTTGTTGTGTATTTTGCTATAAATGAAAGAGAGCGCCCGGAGCGAGTTTACCTTAGAAACGGAGAAACCACCGGCGCTGAGATAATACCATTTCTGGCCAACTTTCAAAGAGAATGTTTTAGAACTGTACTCTTTGTTTTATTTCTAGTGTTTCTTAGTTCATGTGCTTTTTTTATTATATACTAGATTTGAAATACGTTACGTAATAGATATTGTGTTGTCATTATCATCATCGTCATATGAGCCTTAGTCTGTCCATTACTGGTTTAGTTATTTTATTAATTTATTATAGTATATTTATATAGTATATTATATATAAATGAGTATTATTATTGTGGCTAATTAAATATTTTGTCTCCGTCTGGCTGGGTAATTTACGTGTGTATACTAAAAAGTTAGATCACATTTTGGAACGCGTCTCAAGACGATAATAAGGAACAAGAGAGATGTAACCGATGTTGTAACGGACGCTGCTTTTGTACATATTAGTTGCCAGTGAAAGTGTCAAACTGCAATTGTAGCTTGTAGTTCGCCTTTGCTAGTAACAATGTTCTATTGATCTCTAAGTCAGGAGATTTACAATATATTATAATATAGCAATTTAATGTATTTACCATAAAGTAATGTTACTTAAAGAAAAAGGAAAAGTTTGTTTATAGATTCGTAATTACAATATATAATTATTTAGATTTCATCAGCCTAAAGCCCTCCACTGCTGCATCGATTATCACGATAACCGGTCCTGTGCCGCCAGCATCCAAAGCACTCCTGCAACCTTGACCATTGCAATATTCTGATATTAGCCGGTTGTAGAAAACTGTAGTCTGCGGTGTTAGTCGCTGAATAAAAGCATGGTTAGAAATTATTTGGCCTTTCGTATTCGTCTCGGCGGAGGCATCAGAGTATCTGTCACTCAAAAGTAAAAACCGATGTGGAACGTAACCTTAGCATATTATAACATCTTACAAAACGTTTTACGGGTACCCTCTAACTAGTACCTCTTTCAATTAACACCAAATGTTTTGATATACAGGATACTCTACAATATTTCAACATATGATACCAAAGAGTGAAGGCGTCATACATTCGTATAGTCATAGATTTTATTATTCAAACATTAATTTAACAAAACCAACTTCGAGAACTTTTCTTACTGGTTACTATAAAAAAAAAACTTGAACTGAGAAGATGAAAATTACTCATGAAACTCGTGTTTGATATTTAATTGTTATCAATAGCTTCTCACAGACGCACTCGTATATATAATACCCTAATAACATATTCACGTACATTTGGCAATACAAACAGAAAAGTTATTGAGAATTCAAGATATTTTTTTTTTGCGTAATGTACAAATATTACGAACGTCTAGTATTTTTGTACGCAAAGTGTGTCAGCGTAGGCAAGTTTCTTATTTACACGTGCCTGTGATTTCGCATTGTTTTAATAATTCATTAAAAATGATGAGACATTGAAACACAGAAATGTTAAAACGTACATTTGTATACATGTAAATTTATCGAATCGTTTGATGAGAAAATAACCTTAATTTTTATCAGAGATCGAAGAGATCTTTATGAAAACAATGTACAATCTCACATCACAAAATAAGGGATATTTCCCATTGGTCCGATTGGACCAATGAAAGTTTTCCCATTGAGCTCATTGATTCCATAGAATAAATCGACCCGATGGGAAATTTTTTTTTGGGCCGATTGGAGATAAACCAGACATTGTGAACTGATATTTTGCACAAATGAATAATACCAATTTAACTACATATTATATTTGAATACGTTTGATTCCCGTGTATTCTGATATTAGAATAATACCAAGAAATTATGTAATCCATAAATTTATTTTTATTTCTGACTTCACTCTATGTAATAACACATTTCAATAAGTAACTACGTTATTGACCGTTTGCATAAACACTTTAGCACGATAATGTATTCTATAAGTACACGAGGCTCGTATCAAATGCTATATGTGACGAAATCAAACAATTTTTAATTTTATTTACCACTTAAGGAAAAACCTTGAAGTGTAGACTCTACCTCATTATTGGGTTAAAGATATTTACTTCCTATAAACACGACTCTTAATTATTGAATAAATATTTTTTATTTATTTAAATCAATACCACATTTTTGTTAATTTATTGATAATTCTTACACCATTACAATTAAGCTCTAGGCTTGTATTATGTTCTTCGACAACAGTCAAATCCTAGACCACGTGATCGGAAATCCGTGGCCTTAACTATTAGGCTTTTCGCACTTTAATATAGTGTTAAGTTAATAATAAAGTATCATTAAAATAAGTGACTACAGAGTTTGCGATATATTTTCTTACTGACTTACCCAAACACGTTGATCTGTTGCCCAATCAATGTGTCATGCAGATTTAAGCCTTTTCTGGTAATAAACCTACAAAGAAAAGATGAATTGAAAATTAATCGTTATCATTCTAACAGTGAGTTTCTACTGCGCTAACATCTGGTAAAAAACATTGCCTGATGGGCGGATCACTTAGTGCGGACGGCAGAAGTTGGATGCGGAAGGCGGAGGGACGCTACTGTGGAAGACATTGGGAAAGGCCAATGTCCAGTAGTGTGCAGACGAGGGCTGGCAGATGATAAAAAGATTATAAGCACTACATCTTATCATACTTAAGAAATTTTTATTTATTTTACATTTTAATTAGTCGATTTATCTTCCCGAGAGAATTTTAATCGGGTCGCCAGGATTACATTAATGGAACGGAACCTTTCAATCATCGGTATCTTTTAAGCGCATGACTTATAGTCATATATGTCTATAAGTCATGCGCTTAACGAGACATGAACTGAAGCTTGCAAAAAATAATGCTATAAAATTATTCAAGGTACTATAATGACACTTATTAATGATTGTGTCAGTTATTTAATAGATATCAGCTAGTTGAATATAAAAAAGAAAATAAATACAGAAAGGCAATGGCGCTTCAAGTACGTCACTTTTTTTTCTGTCTACGGTTATTTACTTAAGAAGTAACTATTAAAGTACCTTGACTGGTTTTAAAGTTGGTATCAATCATTCTTTCAAGTTATTATTAAAAAAAATTTAATGTTGGGAAGAGTACTACATACTGTGCCGACCCTCCATAGGGAAAAGGGTAGAATGATAATGATGTTATTAGATTTTCTAATTATTTTTCTACCAGAGTCCATTTTTTTTTAATTCGTTGTCTTTTGTTATTTTAAACATCAGCTTTCAATTGTTTTAAACAAGTAAATACCAGTGGATGATATCTCAATGAAGTAACGTAAAAGTAACTTTAAATTAGACTTAGGAAGTCATCAAACTTCTTCTTCTTCTTAGCGAAGGTTGGCGACCATCATGGCAACCTGAACTTTCGACAATGCACACCTATATATAGAGCGCATGCTTTTTAGAACCATTGGCGCAGATTTTTGAGCCAAGATGTTCTCCTTCTCTCAGGACTTATTTTGCCAAGTATCTTGCCTTAGTCATTAAACAATAAACCATAAAAAGTTTGAAGTTCAAACACGCGAACAACAAATTTCACAATAGTTGTTTTAACGCAAATAACTTGAACAGTTACATTCTTAATGTAAGATGAAAATTACAATTTAACGCGATCGAATCAATCACCGCGTACCAAGCATGACAAGTTAATTTTTTTTATTATAAAAAGTTGCGTTGGGAACATCGTGGCCAGCTATATTTATAGTAATTTAGATTTGTTATCTACATTAAGAGCATAGACAAAAAAAAAAGTAAATTCCATCTGTACATATTATCCGGTGCGGGATTTTGTAAGCGCGATAGTAAATTAGTTACGAGAGGTAACTGTACTTGATGAAAATATAAGTAATCAAGAATAACACGCCATTTGTTATTTGTATAATGGTGCATTTATATGTTGGTACAGTTGATTTTTTTTTATATTTTCATATGAAAAAGTAATTATGGAATTTTAATGCGGTATTGCGAGAATTCATTGTAAACGTAAAATGAATAAAAAATTATCATCAATCTACAATTTGAATGTGAAGTTATCACTGCAGTTGATTATACTTTTAAATATAATTTTTTATACGAAACTTCTTTAAGAGAAGGAGGACAAATGAAGGATGGGAACAACCGAGTGATCGTCGTCGACCATGGACATCCGCAACACTAGACTAGCAGATGTTCACAGTAGACCTCTTATACCTACAATAGACTTTCTTACATTTATAAACCATACAAATTATACTTAAATTACAGTTATCTTTTACCTTATTATTTATTATATGTTTTAAATATCGTCATTGGCGTTTAGTTGTATAGAATTCTTAGAACTTTTTTTAATAAAAAAAATACAATAGTTTTACTTCTAATGAATTAAACTAACCTAGCAAAACCTTTAAATACTATACTTCTGCGGCGCCTTTCAAAATGCGCTGTTTGTTACCTGATGCAATTGTGTAGGCGCTGACACGTTTTCAACATTTATTCATACATGCTTTAAATTCTAAATATAAAGAGTACACAATAAGATTTATAATATAATTATCAATTTATATAACGCTTTACTATATATGATAACAACGGTACATCCCAATCATTTCAATCTAAGCATTGACCTTCCTAATGTTTTAAACATTTATGTAGTCGTTCGTCATCAGCTCTCTACACGTCCTCTCTTGAAGGGCTCGGAGCCTACATTATTATACTACGACTAGGCCATAAGTCAACCACGCTGGCCTTGTACGTGTTGTTTTTCATATTCAGATTTCACACATATCTTTGAATTTCTTCGCCGATATGTGCAGGTTGCATATCGATGTTTTCCATCACCGTAAGAACGTCGGATAATATACATATGTAAATCGAAAAACATATTGGTACATACGGCGGGGATCGAACTTGGACAATGTCGAGTACAGTCTGACCCGATCAAGCGCTTAATAACTGCGCCACCGACGCTCTCATTAACATATATACGAAATAATAATTAACAAGTAGTGCATCAGTATATAAAAAAAAACTTATAAAACCTTATTTCGACTTAAAAAAATAAATGACATTAATACACTTCGAGATAATATTTTTTTAAGTGTAGCAAATGTCAATGTCAGGTATATATTTTCAACTTTATTTTTAATGTCAACAAAGAAGAAATTATATTTAGAGAGCGACAAATGGCAAGAATAAGAAGAATAGCGCTAGACTTCGCCCTGGGTGTGTATTTTCGTTATACCCAAATAATTTCTTGGATGAACCCAAAAAACGAGTTAACTAAGCGCAGACGTTAGACAACCATAATGTACAAAATATTAATGAAACTAAATCCCAAAAGTTCTTCATCAAGCGGCCACGGACAGGTCGACGCAGCGTTGGTAGGCCTCCCGCACGATGGACCGATGACTCGGTCAAGGTGTGCAATGGATGCGGGCGGCACAGGACCGGTCATCGTGGCAATCGATAGGGGAGGCCTACGTTCAGCAGTGGACTAAATTAGGCTCATACTGATGATGATAAAAAACTAAAGTAACGATATTTTTAGAATTACATTAATTATTGTTTATTATAATTAACTGAGCAAGCAAGGATTGTATGGATTGTAAAAGAAACTGCAGCAAAGGGAATCGTTTAAAGTAGTCTTGCCAACATACGAAATACTAATAAATCCTTTGAACATAAACATTTTACTTGGCATGTAATTTATGAAAGCTAACCTTAGATTTAGACATAGCGTCGATAATTACCGGGATTCCGCTGCTCGTTTGTTTTCTTCTCTTAAAAAAAAAACATATATTGATATATTATCCAATTGTTACAGTTTCTATTAAAACAATCCGACCAGCCGTAACTAGGTTATGGAATGGATCAAAAAGTTACATACTTGAAACTTCGGCCAAACGTCTCGTAGACAACAACTTTGTAACAAGAGTCGAAAATGTACTCCATAATGCAACGGAGAGTTTAGAAACAAAATTAACTACGCTTCGAAACAATCAGTTACCTAAAGAAGTCGAATATCTCGAAAGAGAATTACAAAAAGCGAAGGATAAAATTGATAAAGATAAAAAGTATGCTAGGTTACATTTCCACTCATTTCATTCTGTAACATTTCTAGGCCAACTATAGTTAAATATAATACACATAAATTGTAAAGTAAATATTAACTATCGCACATTTCTCTCCTAAATGACATTTTAAGTTTATTTTCGTAATTGTAATTATTAAAATAGAATTGATATATCGTACTAACAAATTACATACATTTTTAGTAACTGCTAAAGCCGTCAAGCCTGCGATTGGTGCAGCGTGGCAATATGCAAAAATCGAGATGGCACCACCGTTTACTGTTGCGTATTTCACCGGACGAGGTGGTAAAATAATAGAAGACTTTGCATCCAACATGGCAACTACTGTTATCTCTGGCTTACAATCTGCTATACGTGAAATAGATGAAGAAAAGTTAAGGCAAATTAAACTGAAAGAGAAAGCTGCTAAAGCCGCTTTAGAGAAAATGAAAGTAGAAGCTAGAAGGGCAAGAGATAAGGGTAAAAAAGCTCAGTCATCTAAGCAACCAAAAAAGGCAATCAGAAAAGAAACCAAAACAGTCCCGAAGGACACAAAGCAACTCGAAAAAGGAAAACCAAACACAAAAGGTAAAAAGTAAACTAAACCACCAAGCAAAAAGTAAAGACGGAATAAACTGTTTTAATTTCTTTTTGAACTTTTGAAAATTTCAAAATGTATTTTTATTGATATGGTTATTTTGATTAAACTGTTTATAGGTTCCGTTGTTAAAATTATGAAAATAAATCTTGTGTGTATTGGAAGTGTTTAATAATTATTGTGAATGTTAATTTATTAGTTGATAACTTTAATTAACTCATAAACAAAACGAAAATTTAACACAATACCATAAAATAAGATATAAATCAAAAATGTTGTCCGATTTGGTGTGCATAAGTGAACTAAATTATGATAGCTCACTAGCGCCACTCTGGCAACTACAATAAGTGTCACAAAATCCTTGTTTTTTATTTTATGGCTTTTACATTGCCCATGTAGGTTTTATACATTTACTTCTGAACTAACTGCGATAGAAGCGACTCTCTTAACTGCCCAGATAAACGTGTGGAACTGTGCATTTTTAACTACAGGCCGTTTACAAGTTCATCATCGACAATAGGTATGAAGAAAATACTATTGACAATTAATGTCAGTGTCAGTTTGTCACTGGCAGCTGGTAGTCACTGGTGTGTTGTGTTCAATAATATTGTCTTATCCTTTCTTGTACCTACGTTATCTGGTAAATTTTGTATATGATGAATATATCAAAAGTCACAAATAGTCTGCAGCGTAAGCGTATATAAGATATAGTGTCGAAGATTTATATTTAGAAATAATTAAAATGTACATACCTTTGACATTTGTTTCGTTTTCAACAGGCGTTAGATTATTGCAAACTGTCGCTGGTGCATATGAACTAACTATAAACAAGAACAAAGAGATATTGTCGAAGATTATCTTAGGTGAAAATTACTGCTTTTAATTATGCATCCTATCACTCTCATTCCACTTGAAAGGACTCTGAATTCTTTCATAACACATCCGAAGTTCACCATCATCATCATCATCATCATCAGCCCCTGTCTGCCCACTGTTAGACCATTCCCAATTATGTATATCGATACAGGTCTATACATCGCTGTATTTTTTCCATTGCGTCCAATTTCTCGTCACGTGACAACACCACTAGCGACAAAATTACAGCAGCGCCTCTAGTGAGCTAACAGACAACTAAAAAGAGCAGGAGCACGCGAGTCGAAGAGCACGGTACGAAGCCACCAAGCTTGTTATGGACACATGAACGTAGAAGCTTAGTGCTGTGCTGCTGGACTTACGTCTTCCTATGCTTTTGAGTTGCAGGTTAGGCTCCTAGAGGCGCTGCTGTCATATATATCTCTAGCGAAGCTCTCACGTAACGAGAAATGGATGCACCGGAAGGAATGAGCGATGTACTTTCATAATGTCTTTGGACGTAGAACGAAACACAGTAAAGTTTTCGTATAGTTTTTGTTGCCAAATGTCATAATGTTGAGTGTGTTTGTTTATTTTTACAAGTACAGACAAATCGAATCGGGTGATGCAATCAGAGTTGGCAGAGAAAATGAGAATTGCTAGACGCTATTTTACTTTAGAGATGAGTCCACCATCGAAGCACGAGTTGGAGGTAATTTTTGTCTGACGTCTGAAACGCATATGCCGTACTGTATTTTTCTTACCATAAGTAAATTTTTTTGACATTTAAAAACAACGGTCAATGCCATCATTACAGCAATGAATTGTTTTTCTTGATAGTTATGTTCACTTAGATATAAAATTTAAATTTAAATATGTATTTACGATATCTCGCAATAGGCTTATTTACTCGTGCATGACTTTTTCAATGCGCTGCATATTTACCTTGTACTATTATTGGTAAACAGTTACCAAGGTAAAATTTATTGTCATCATAGTCACGATAATATTATTTTTTTATCATTGAGAGTCCGTTTTTTTATTCGAATTGTTGATTTATAAATATTTTTAATTGGATTCTAATAAAATTTTATAGAAAGTTAAGTATTATAATTGTTTATAAGTAATATTTGATTTTATAGACTTTGCGAGAAGACTTAAATAAGGTTGGGCAGTTTATACAACATCAACGCTTCGAATTTCTGACCGTTAAGGAAGCTTTCCTTTTGTTTTTGGTCTGCACCGAAGTGGGTTTATGGTTTTTCATGGGAGAAACCATCGGTAAAATGCATTTTATTGGTTACAAGGTGTAAAACCACTATTAAAACTACTCCAATGACGTAAATAAATTGTTTTAATATATTTCCAGTTTTTTTTTGTACCAGAGTTTGGATATCAGTTTCTGTAGACGAAGTATCCTGGACTTACTAGTCGACACTGATGAGCTGATGATAATTTTATTAGTAACAATGAAAATGTCACTTACAAATTGTATGTCGAACCCATAGATTAAAAATTAAACTGGCTCGCTGGAAATAAATCGAAACTAAAATATTACAGCTCACTATCACACCCTATGGATGCTAAAACGTGTCACAAGATCATGTCACCTGTGCCAATGAAGCTTTTAAATATTTTCTGACAGCTAACAGTGATAGCAGCGCCCCTGACCTGCCCAGACAAACTTTTCGCACTATAATTTTCATTACGATTACTCTTGTTCATTCATTTTGCAACTTAACCAGACAAATTACCAATGGGCAACGAACGCGGTTTCCTGTGTTAAAGAAACCTAATACAAGAGATTATTTATTTATTGTTTAATGTAAAATTTACTAAAGCGGAATATAAATAGAAGTAGTTTTAGAAAATTAAGTTGCTTTAACGTACAACTTCTTTTAATAATAAGCGTGAAATCCATAAAGATTATTGACTTTAAAGTTAAATTTATGAACGAATCTGTAAATAAGACACAACCGTGACAGCTGTGAACAGTTCGTGTTTGACATTGACACGTAAACGTCATTCCAGCAAGATGGCAGATGGCAGTGAAGGTGCAATGCGGTGTTTCCGCGGAAACGTTAGGACGAGAATCATGATTGTGAAACAAAAAAAAACTTTTTAAAAATGCTGTTAAATATGTCTTGTTAGTATTTGTGTTGAAAAAATTCGCTGTCCTTAATATTTCTTGCAGTTTTAAAATTTAACAATTTTTTGTTAGTAATGTTGCGGCGAGTAAATTTTTACTCAATATGTATCGCGTTTGGTCTCAGTGTTCTATTAATTCTTGCTGGAAGTCGATATACAGATAACACAAATTACCGTCCGTCCCCTGAAAATAGAAGAAATATCAAGAATATTCCGAAAGTTGAAGATGGGGAGGATAACTTACTTCAGCCTCTACCAACGAATCCCGACGACGGTTCACCAGACATCGAAAAAATTATTGAAAAAACAAGATCAAAAATTAAATTAGAGTTGTGGAATTATAATTACACTGCATCTGGAGTTAATCACCTAGAAAATCTTCTCATGGAAACTGGCGGACGACCAATAAGAAGTCTAATAATTTCTACTTGGAGATCAGGCACAACTTTTCTCGGTGAGATTTTAAATGCAATGCCGGGAAATTTTTATCACTATGAACCGCTTCTGAAATATGAAATTATACAAATAAGAGGTCCTCCACATGCCGATGAAGCTTTAAAAACAATAAAAAATATGCTTAGGTGTAATTTTAATGGAATGGAAGATTACTTCGAGTATGGAAAAGGGCATTTGCACCAATTTAGTCACAACGGTAGACTATGGGACCACTGTAAATATAAGAAAGAATTGTGTTTTGATTCTGAATTTACTGCTAAATTTTGTAAGCAGTTCCCCTTCCAAAGTATGAAAGTTGTTCGTGTCAGATTACGTCTTATTCAAGAGATATTGCAGGATAAAGAGTGAGTAAAAATGCTGGTCTGCACAGCTTTTTTTTTCTTTTTTTTTTACGGCTTATAACATCTTTAACAATTAATTCCTTGTAGGTAAGTTTCATTGCTGTTTAAATGTTAATTTAATCATGCATACAATGTTTATGGAATAATACCAAAATATCTAATACCAAACTGAGAATTGTTTACCGTCAAGATACAAGTATCTAAATAATTGCTATATTAAATTTGCAGCAAAAACTGCACAAGGCTAAGCTTCATCTCATAGCATAATAAATAGCAATACATTTAGAATGTAATCTCCACTTTTATGATAGAACTATTTAATCCACTAGATGTTGTCTTGTTTTAATTACATTGTAATATATTGAATCAAAAGTTCTGCTCATAATTTTCTCTATAAAAACCGCTTAATAATGAATACACAAGTGAAATTGTTCATCCATCCTCGTGTGGTAATATAAATTTATTTATATAATTATATATATAAGGGAGAATTTGATATAAACCAGTGTAAATATAACCACATTTACTTAGTAAACAAAGCTCTCTGTTTACATAATTTACCTATAACACATTTCATGGTTAATAAAATGGTTTTCCAATTAATAAGTCAAAATGGGGTAATTTATGATAAGAGGTTTTGCTTGTTTATAGTACAACAAGTTTTTTTTTTATTAAACATATGTACATTGTAACTTTAAACATAAGCAAATTCTCATACAAGTTTATACATAAATTATAAATATTAAACACCATCTAGTTTTCCATCCAATGAATAATAACAAGAAAATAATACATGTGTTATGACCCAAATGGATATAAAAAAGAAAATATCTAGATAATAACAAAAAATATTTATATTTTCAATACATCCCATGTTCTTTCAATAGATTAAATTAGATATTTAAAGATTAGAATAATTTTGCATGAAAATGAAAATTGGTAGAAATATGTGTAACATTGTTATAGGTGCAAATTGAAAAATATTAATCAATTTATTTAACTTTCAGGCTTAATGTAAAAGTGATATTGTTGATCCGCGACCCACGTGGCGTGATGCAGTCCCGCCAGCATCGCAACTTCTGCCAGCCGGCGCCGGATTGCTGGCAGCCGCAGTTACTCTGTGCGGACATGATCAGTGACTATGTTGCTGCTGGCAGGCTCCTCAACCAGTACCCAGATCGGCTCATGTATGTTAATTTTTTTTCATTTTTATATCAAGATAATATAAACTCAATAGTGCAAGGAAAGGGAAAGGCTGGAAAGATAATGAAACAAATAATTATAAAAAAAAACATTGTATTGTAGAAGACAGTCAGGACAACAATGATATGTGCTATGCTGGCAAAGACAATACAAAATATGTTTTTCTTTTAAAACAAAAATTCAAAATCGGAATGTACCCATTTATGCAGATTTCTGCCCGCGACTTCGTATAGCCAAAAAAACAAAGTCTATGGCCTAATGCATAATAAAAGCAATTAAGCCGTTTACTTTCGCATTTATAATTAATATTTGAATGCAGCATGTAATAAACGCTACAATTAAAACCAACTAACTAATTTGTGTCACTGCACACTAAATAGTCAATTTAGCAAAGAACAAGTAATTGGACACTGTTTGATAGCAATGTGACGTGTGAAAATTTAACGCATTTAAACATTTGATATGTGTAATTAAAGTAAAACATGCAATTGTTTTGTTTGGAGCGATTTAAACGGACTAGAAAAATTATTAAACACGCATGGGTTTATTAGCAATATATAAATTGGAAATACCATGTCTAGCGGTGGACACACAAAGGCTGATGATGCTATAAATCGATGATACAGTTTTTCAAGTATTAAATTTTTCGTAACACATTGTTCGAACTAAATATAAAAAGGGTAACACTCATGTTCGCCCGGTGTCGGCACCGATTACTGTCGAGCCCAACGGGAACTAAATAATAATATAAAAATTATTTAAATATGAAAGGTGAAAGTGTCATGTTAATATTTTTGATTTAAAAAAAATCACGTCATTGGCGAAGTTAGTACGTGAAAGTGTACGACGTAAGCAGGCTGTAAATGCCGTTCACTTGTCCGGTCACTTCCGACTCAAGTCTCACTGAGACTAAGTTAGTAAAGATTACAATTTATTCATTCCGGTAATCTGTAATAAGTAACAAATCAAGAACTGGCAACATAGAAATTTTAACATCATTAAAATTCATCATTATCGACATTAAAAGCAAATACAACACACATCGACAAATGTACAATTGTTCATCAGAGCAGATTATTTTTAAATCATCATCAACATGCCCTTTTCTCTACGGAGGGTCGGCACAGTATGTTCTACTCTTCCATACATCTCTGTCACCCGCTAATCTGAACTCACACTCAACCATCCAACTCAATGCATCCTTCTTCACACACCTTCGGTTTTCATTTACCTTTATAGCCATCCACATTCATATTTTATCATTTTTTTTAATCGTAACTTACATATTTACGGAGCGCGAGTTACTGTTTTGACCTCTATATGTTATACAACTGTACCTTTGCTAGTAAAGAATGTGGTAAAAAAAAACTTTAGTTAGTTATTCTGTAGATCGTGCAAGTTAAAAATGGCGGAAATATAAATAAACTGATGGATGCCCAGACAATACGCATGATTGCGTGTGCCGGATATAAAGTTTATATTATGTTAATCCAGTTGTATGTACTTGATTCATATGATATTAAAATATCTACAAGTCAACTATGTTACCGATTTCAATTTAAACTAGTATACTAATGTGGTCACGTGAATGATCAAAACGGTGAGAAACAAAATAAAAAAACTGCATTCGCAATCATCACTTACTTAATAACTACTTAAAAACTAGCATAGTATAGATTTCTCATATTAAATTT
>JAODUI010000011.1:1604686-1625844 GCA_027563995.1 Papilio gigon | reverse complement strand
CACCGAGTTGCACGTGAGTTAAGCCGTTTTATAAGTAGTATAGTGAAATGGCTCACGAAAGTTTTAATAGTTTAGTTGGTCTAGTTGTTCATTTTGAACAAGTCTTGTAGTAACAATATCATTTAAAATGGCTCATAATCCTTACAAGCTTTTTTTTTTATTTCGCGGCTCGACGCCGACTTCACGTTCTCCCTTTGCGTGGCGAGGCCAACGACTTTTCTTATCATTGTTTTTTTTTAATCAGGCACAAATTTCTACAAAATATAAATAGAATCTCTACATAACATTCATTTATATTTATATTACATAGAGAGATTCCGTTCGCTGAAGTGAATGTTGACTTGTTAACCCTAGAATACCATTGCAGTGACGTCTGCATTCGTAGTTGTTTTTGTTTATTCTCTTTGGTGTGGAATTCTACTGTTATGAAAACTAGGTTTAAATGCATAATAGTGATATAATTGCATTGTATTTTCCAGAATAATGAATAGCGGTGTGTTAGAAGAATCATTACTGATGGGTACGTCGGTGACGCGTGAGAAAATGGAACAATGGTCCGCGGCGCAAGCCAGGGGGGAGCGGGTCGAAGTTGACGTGTACGGGAAACCCACAGATGAGAAGATAAAGGAGCTAGAGAAAGTCAGAAGCCTTAGTAAAGAGCTACAGAACAATATACACGTAAGTCAACGACAAATTCAAAATGCTATGACGTCAACAATTGGATACATCTCAAAGACACTCGACGACAAATAGGGATTTGCGTCGTGTTTTCATAAAAAAAATCTTACAAACTTTATAACAAGTTTTAATTGATTTGAGAACTGTACAGTTTAACTGATAGATAAAATTTTGTGTCCACGTGTGGAAAGCATTGGGAAAGGCTTATGTCTAACTGTGGGCAGACAAGGGCTGATGAAGATGTAAGTTTTAACCATACAGTTCGAATCAGTTTGAACTAAAGGTGAAGTAACCTTAGTTAATCTCGGTTTTAACGCATAAAGCTAGTAATTATTTGTCATTTTAACGTAAATATGCACTGAACACTAATTGTGTAAAAGTAATAATTATAATTCACTTCCTTTTTACGTCGAGGAAATATTTTTTTTGCGAAACCTTGAAGTGATCCCGAGGTTGCACGCAAATTGTAATTAATATTTAATTGACATCGCAAAGGTTCAATTATTATGTGGAACAAGTTTCTTTGTCAAGTTGTCTTGAACAGAACAAACGACGGTCGTGTTTTCTTGATAAATATAAAAAAATAATCAATAACCGTACTTCTCTCATTTGTTTTGAATATGGTCGTAGAAAAATCAGGACGTATCGTGGTCGTACGAGTTAAAAAAGAAAAGGTTGAGTTTTTATTGTGACTATAGCGATTTATAAGTAACTAAGCAAGCTATCTACTTTTTTTTTATTAAAGATTTTTGAACACCTACAGTCTCTTGGACCGTACTCTTTTTTAATTTTGCTATATTTTTCAGTAAGTTCCTTCTTTTTTCCTCTCACATTTGAAGTATTAGTCTTGGGTTTTCGCAATTAGTAGCTAAATAAAGAGACTGCACTCGAGTATAGTTAGTCAAGTGTCGGTACCGACTTAGCCCAGACTCGACCGAGGTCTTACTTTAGATCGATTACAAATGTAATAGAAATATATAATAATATATTACGATAAGAAATATTACATCTGTCTATAGGAGTTGGAGAATTCAGTTCGCAACGCAGCCGTAGACAATGAGGCCATGACACCCAACGCTCCGATCTTAAACTATTCCGAGGATCACGAATTCGTTTCCGCCAACAAACTGGACGATTACTACGCGGAGGAAGATAGAGTGGACGCGTTGGAAGAGGAGAAGAGGAAACTGACAAAGGGTAAAGCGGCGATGACCGATATACAAAACTTTTATAAAGATCAGTGTGTGTTTTTGACTGGTGGCACTGGATTTTTGGGTAAAGGTGAGTTTGCTTTCTTTGCTTTCAATCTACATACATCTTCACACAATTACAACAGCGGAATATTGTTAAAAGTTATTTTATACTAATAATTAATGACAGTTATGGTTAGATTAAAAAGACGTTTAGAATATTTTTTTCTAAAAAAAAATATCTATGCCGTAAATTGAACCTTGAATCACTTAGTAATGCTTTAATCAATCTATGACAGTGCAAGTTTAAAATAGATACAATAAATTACATTGTACTGTATAATTCTATATCGGGGACTGTGACTATGTAAAGGGAATAATTAAAAATACCCAACATTTTTATAGGATGTATTATAATAAGTGTCTTCATGATATTTTTTTGAAATACTATTATCAATTGCATAAAATTACAGAACAACATTGATGATTCTGTGACAACAAATGTTATAGCGTGTGTTCTATTGTTTTTGTTGTTAGTTGCATGTGTTTTATTGTATGTTTGTTGTTTGTTGTGTGTATTGCTATAACTACAATTATAGCTGTGTGTGTTTTGCTACAGCTTTTGTATTTTGTGTTATATCAACATCAACCTTGCAAGTTAAACTTGTTTAAGTTCTTCAAACGAAACCTGAAAGTACTTTATATGTATAATCCTTTAAGGCTTTACTGTTGAGTTTTCCTTTTTTTAAAGATCTTGTTTCTCTTAGACCCGCCACACACTTGCAGTTTTAAATGAACAAAATAGAGAACTGTAGAGTTTAGCTGACACTTAAAATGTTGCTTACACAGTTTTAACTGTACAATTCGATTGTTCAGTAAAAACTGAGAGTGTATCGAACTTTACACACTGACAAGAATTACGTTATCATACATAAAAATGTTTGCGATGTTATTGTGTACTAGGTGGGTGCTATATTATACAAAGTAAATTAAATTACAAATTATACATCGCCCCCTAACCTACATCAATGCCCCCTACCCATTTTTATGCCCTTAACGCCTCCTTCTAGGTTACAAAAGCCCCCAAGGGGCCGTTATCGCCCAGTTTGACAAAGACTGCTTTAAATATTATAACATAAAGATAGATTTAAAAGAGTGTTGCCAATGATCGTAAACTATTTTTTGTATTGTATAATACTGTTGGTTCCCACTGCAGATACTGCTGTACGTAACAAAAAAATAATATTTTTCGTATAGTTTTTCGTCAATGGAAACCCAGTTGTAAGAATTGCATGTGTTTTACACGGTGTTTTGATGGTGTTTTATTTTCGCTTGTGTGTGTTTTGTTACGGTTTGGATTTGGAATATGGTAAGTACTATGTTATTTTATATAATAAATAATGCGTAGTAAATATCCTGTACATAATTATTCTATTTAAAGAAAATAGTAAGTCTGTTAAAAAAAACAGAGATGACGGAAAAAATGTCAATCTTAGATCGCTCCTTATATCGATCACAGTATCATTTTCCATTTTTAGTTTGAAAAGTAAACTGGTTTGTAAATATTTAAAAACAAGTTCAATGCATTTATACAGTGTTCTGTTTATTTCTATAAAAGAACAGCCGCCGTGGTCATTCTGAGATTGTTTCCAATCAATTTAAATTACTTCTACACATATAGAGATGCTTCTTATATCAATTAACATCTTATTTGTAATTTACTTTATTTATTTTTCATTAATAAATACAAAAAATGTTGTACACATGTTACTAATATCAAGGCAACAGTGGTCGGCAAATTTATTAGCCAAAGAGCCAAATATGCAAATTAAAACGATTAAAGAAAATTGAAATCCAAATCTGTTGGTAAACGTAATAAAAACCATTATAATTTTAGAGATTAATTAATAATAAAGGACATCAATCGGGGATGCTGATATTAAATGACCGTACATACTGCCGGCTGTTTCGTCCACCGCCGGGTAGAGGCCGGGCAAGCCCGTAGGAATCTTTTGCTAGAGACTCGTTCCAGAGTTCAACAAGCCCAGGGGCCACACTTCCGATTTCTGGCTTAAAAGGTCGCGTAGAAATCTGACATACATTACATAATTTTAAAGATCATTATGGCTACTAAGTTTTACTTCATTCCGTGAGGACGGAGTCGAGGGCGACAACTATGCTATAAAAGGTTGTATCAGACAGTTCTTGTTAAGATTTTTTTTGAACTAAAACACAATGATTTTCTAATTAATTGTTTTTTTTTTTGCAGACGGCAGAATAAGTCTAAAGGCCAGTCGCGTCGTCGAGAAAGTGCTCCTATAATTGTTTTGTTTAAGTTTTTTTTTTAATTACGTCTGAATTATTCGATTGATGTTAACATTGGAATGAAACAGATAATAAATTATTTACGTACCCACGTGTCTTTATTTTATACCGATAAAACGTTAAATACTAAGAGATGACAATGACGGTTTCGTGATTACGGTAATATGGGTTCCCTAAATAATATGTCACAGATCAACAAGGACTAAATCCCACACGTGCAATTTGCAGTGGGTCATCTCATTAGATGAACCACTGCAAAGTCATCGTTTGGCATAATGACGCCGAACGATGACCTTCTTGGCCTTTTCCGGAAGGTCGCCACAGTACTACTGTATTATACATCTAGCATTTCGCATGACACAGATACTGATATGATGTAAATTATGCCAATGGTCATGCTGATGCATGATATAAAGCGACAAAGTAATTAGGGCGGTAAAATAGGCGCTGCTATAGCGGTTAGTTATGTCACTAAATATATAATCTATAATCCTTCATTAGTCATAGAGAAAGGCAAAAAAGAAAAAATCAACATGACAACTAGACAGCTACAGTACACTTTTTTGACATTGACAAAGGCGCTAGTTAACTATTATATAACCTGTGATTATTATTATATTTGACTCATACCCACCGGGTCAGATATTTCTTTCGATGTATAGCATCATGTTACTTGTATCAGTTTTTTATACAAAAAGCTTTGTAACATTAGATTCTTTACAAAATTTTTTATATCATAAATTACACTGACGCCATGACACAAAAACATTAATGACGCACAAAATTAGTTCCAATCTGAATCAACTTTTTTGTGGCAATTATCTTACGTAATTTTCTTGGAAGAGTAATTTGTTTTGCTATCTCTTTCTCTCTTCTGGTGCCTCCCCACTAATGGAGGTTGGCCGTCAGCTCAGCGAACTTTTTCCGATCCTGTGCCAAGCGAAATAGACTCCACGCCGGTAATATTATTTCTATCTATAGTGGTCGAATAAACTATTTCCTTCGCAATGGTAACGGGTTCCGTGGTGTAGTGGTTATCACATCTGCTTTACACGCAGAAGGCCGCCAGTTCGATCCTGGCCGGAATCATTTCTTTTTTACAGTTTTATATTTTTATTTTTTAACAAACGTTTTTATTTTTTTTTAGTTTGAATTCTGTTTTTTTTACATGGTGGAAATGAGTACGCAATGCACATCTTTACACGCGCAAATTCTGTTAATGATCTGCTTGTTACAGTTTTAATAGAAAAATTGCTACGTTCATGTAAAGAAATAGACACAATTTACGTATTGATTAGAGCGAAAAAGGGGAAAGACGCTGTATCTCGTCTGCACATTTTACTTGATGATTTTGTAAGTACAAAATAAATTCAACATTTATTTCCTTAACAACAGATGGCGTGGTAACTAAATTATTTCTATTTACAAAACATGCATTGACATCCATATTATTAAATTTTATTACATTCTTTATTTGTACCAAAAAAAATCCATTAAAAAGTAACGGAATTTTAGACTGTTATTGTTTTCTAGACAATAGTTAGAGCGAAAGAAATAATACATAAAAATTTTAGTACAGCAAAAAAAAAGATAAAATGTATGGCAAAAGGATAGCAGGAGGAGATAGAAGCCAGCTCAGCATATGCTGGGACGGCCTACACCGACCCTCCGCCGGTTCTTAGCTGGCTCCTTTTGGACTCACCCTCAGTAACTACACATATATGAGCAAAACAAAATAAGGCTCAGTCACAACTTTTTGGATAGATTAAGGGTCAAAATATACATCGTACATAGATTTTAAATTACCTACGTACCCTGACTAAAATACTCTAAAGATAGCGGTATTAATATAAAAAAAACGTTTTTTCCAGCTGTTTCACCGTGCTCATGAAGAAAATCCAAAAGGTATACATAAATTGGTAGCAATCGTCGGCGACATGGAGCTACCCGGCCTCGGCCTTTCTGATGAAGATAGAAAGACGCTTACTTCCAAGGTACAACAAAAAACGACTGGTCGGAGAATATAAAACTAAACTGAAAATGTTATAAAAATGTCATTTTCCGTTTCATTAACATAATTTACAGGTTTCTATAATAATAAATTCAGCAGCGACTGTTAAGTTTGACGAGAAACTATCTATATCGACCGGCATCAACGTCAGAGGAACTAAGGAGGTGTTGAAACTTGGTAAAGAATGTCGAAAATTAAAGGCGATCACACACGTGTCGACTGCTTTCTCCAACACATATCTCAATCATATAGAGGAGAAGTAAGATAATAGTCCTTTGTAATATACTAGTGGTTAATTAAAAAAAACTGAATTAGTATCAAATGTGGTTTACCAGATTTGGTTTGACATTTATGCGATATTTTAAATAGATCCGTTTAGCTCGTCTGGAGATACGTAATTACAAACATTGATCAATACATCCATTTAAACTTTCGCATCTATAATATTCATCATCATCAGCTCTTGTCTACCCACTGTTGGACATAGGCCTTATAATATATATAATATTAGTAAGACCTATTTATCTTTTTTTATTACGCCTATGTCCAACAGTGGGTGGATAGAAGCTGATGATGATTTATCTAGATTTAAAATGTGACTTTTCCCATAATTGTTTTTATTTCTATTCCAGATTCTACGAGCCTCCAATGACAGTGGAGGCGTTAGAAGCCGTCTCACAATTAGAAGAAGGATTAATAGACAAAATTTTACCCACGTAAGATCTACCCTGTTTACAGTTAGCGAACAATAGAGCGTAATATACCAACTTGAAGTTAGAATTATTTAGCGTTTTAGTCTAACGAGGCACCCAACTAATCTATCATACGGACCATCAGTGGCGTAATTAGTTATGACAACTAAAAAACAAAACAATGTCGACCAACAAAGACAGAATTAGAAGAGGGTCTTTGAAGTTCAAGCTATCTCATCGTTCGTTTCAGACTTCTAGGGAAATACCCGAACACGTATTGTTTTACGAAAGCCATAGCCGAGGAAGCGGTACGGAAATACGGAGAGGGCATGCCGATATGCATTGTCCGACCTTCTATAAGTAAGTTTGTTTATAATGATTAATTTTAATAGAAGATTAATTATTTATAAGAGCTCGTTGTTACTGTATGCTAGTACGTCTGTGCCCGTAGCAGCCAGTAGAATCCGGTACGGGTTAAAAATAGAGCATGTCCCCTGTGCAATGTCCAATAAAGAGGTAAAGTTATGCAGAGTTAAAGAGTATTTAATCAACCAAGAAACTAGTAAGAATTAATGTAAGAAAAGAAAACCAGAATAGAGGAAGACCAGAAATATTATGTATGGATTGTGTGAGAAGATATATGGTGACAGGAAATTTTTATATAATGGCTGATTGTAAAACACGGGTATGATATGAAAAGAAATATAAGGTTATATCTCATTCGTGAACTCCTCAATCGTCGAGATCGAGGCGATGTCAAGTGGACGCAGCGCGGTGAGTTTTCAAATGCGTTGTAACCTTTATTCATTTGTTTCTCAGTCCTTTCAACGTACGAAGAGCCGGTGCGTGGCTGGACGGACAGCGTATATGGACCTACCGGTCTCATTATTGGCATTGGTACTGGGGTAAGTAATTGTATAATTCGAATGTCGACACAAGTACAGAGATATATCTCACCTTGTCATTCCCTTTCAGAAAATAAAGATAACAATATGTTTCAGGTACTCCGCACAATGTATATGGATATGAATAAAGTAGCTGATATGGTGCCTGTGGATTTGACTGTCAACGCCATACTTGCCTCCGCTTGGAATACAGCTAACAATTTCAAAGAAAAGTACGTTAATATCATCAAATTGACACACCCTATATTTCTTCATTTTAAACTGAATAAATGATCTGTCCGGTTAAAACTATCCGTATGGTCACTTTATCGTTTTGTAACCGTTTTTTCTCTCTACGAAATAATACATTTAAGTATATTGAAGCAGAATATAAATAAATAGTCCTCGTAAAACAAAGACTAACCCAAATTCAATCCAAATACTGCATTTCATTGAATTCTATTTCTGTTTTAGTCAAACGTCCGACATACCGATTTATAATTTCGTGTCGGGCGCTCAGAATCCAATCAAATGGGAAACGTTTATAGAACTAAACAGAAAGCACGGCATGGACAAACCTACTATGAAAGCTGTTTGGTAAGACACAATGACAGTTAAGAAACTGTTCAGCTTTTTAATATTATTATATATTAATTAAAATTTCAGGTACTACGGACTGAACCTTACGACTAATTACTACATGTTCCTTTTCTACAATTTCTTCCTACATTACCTTCCGGCCTTGTTGCTGGATTTATACTGCCTACTTAGTTTTCGGCGGAGAGTGTAAGCTTGGCTTTTTTATATTATACATTAGCTTCTTCCCCGCGGTTTCTTTCGTATGGAAATGAAACAAAAAACGTTAGTACTATCAATGTGCAAATTTTCAACCACCTCCGTTTAGCTTTTTTGGAGTTATGTGTAATAATCCATCCATCAGAGCATTCGCGTGTTATAAATTATATTAGTAATTTGATAAAATAGTAAGTCAATGGCTGTGTGGCAAAACAGTCTTTTCAATTCATGTTGAGACGCTGGCATATTCAAATCCTTTTAATATTTCATTTGATTTTGAAGGAACTTTTAATTTAATGTAGTTTAAGTATGACAGAGACAAATTAGGTAACTTTTTTAATACTATGCTGACGAAGTCACGAGCAAGAGGTAGTTATATATATAAACAAAACAATTCTTTATTACAGAATGTTGAAACTGTACAACAAAGTGATGAAAATGGCCAACATACTGTTCTACTTTTCGATGCAAGACTGGCGTTTCTCTGACGACAACGTGCGTCAGATGTGGCGCTCCCTCACGCCCTCTGACAGAGTCGTGTTTCCTTTCAGCATGGCAGAAATGTCATGGGATTATATGACTGAGACGTTTTTACTAGGTCAGTGCTATTTTAATTAAGGGCACCCATACACGGCATGCGCTGAAGTTATTCTTAGAAAGTTGTTAACACAGTCCATTGGTATCCAAAATATCAACGTATTACGAAATTACATCCTAAAATATTTCTACACAGTCTCAATATCTCCTTACGAATTTATATTCATCACTGTATTATTCACTTACTTGTAATTTAATGTAACCAATGTTATTTTTTTTTAGGAATTCGAGTTTATCTAGTAAAAGATGATGTCTCAACTTTACCTGAAGCGAGGAAAAAGTGGAACAGGTAATTATTTTAAACTGACAAAATATATGGAAAGGAATTTAATTGTGTTCATATTTATAATAGGATTTTTTATGTAATAATTAATAGGTATAATTATTACATAGATTAAAAAATAACTGAAATGCAAGCATAGTGCAGAAGTGATCTTTTTTCATAAATATGCTTTTTTATGCCAGTGACAGGCGCTTTTGTCGGCAGAACATCGTAAAAAGTTTGACTATGAATATAGATTTGTTTTTATTTTTCTTTTACAGGTTATATTACATGCACCAGCTTCTAAGATTGGGTACACTGTGTCTCATTCTTTATCTAGGATATTTATCATTAAGAATGTTCTTTTAGGTTATTAAAATAAATAAATAAATGGCTGTATTTAGTCGTAATAGTAAATATGCATAAGCCAAAAGTTAAGATTAACTTTGCTACTTGCAAATTAAGCCAGAATTGATCATAACTAAATGTAACTTTTCGATATTTACATAAATAGATAGTTATGAAAATTATTGCACTTTTTTTTTTTGATTCATGACGGTCCTGATAGTCGGTCAAAATAAACATACCATATTTCTATGTAGTTTAAGTAAATCTTAATTAAAATGAAGAAACTACTTTGTTATTTTTAGAATGGGCCAATGAATTAGTATCATTGTAAATTAATTTAGTGCACTTCTAATTAGAAATTGATTGCTCAATATAGGCTTAAGTAACCCATAATTAGGCTAAAACTACATTCTAAGTTTCACCTCTGTTGGCATTTGGCCTTTGCCTTTAATTATCCCTTCGACTATATAATAAAAAAAATTAAGTTTAGGAACTGTCTTATCTATCGAGTCAGCTACTGTTACACATTATTAAAATTATTTAGGAATTGTTATCTTTTGATATCAGTTTACTGTGTGAGAAATAAATATAATAACAAGGTGTTCAGTGTTTTATTTTTGACTCATTCCTAACATAATAGTAATAATCTGAGTTTGGCACTATGTTTGCACTTATGTTTGGCACTATTCAAAGCTATGCCTTCCAAGGAGTGAAGCAATTATACTAATCCTACCACAGTAATAAGTTATGTAATTTCTTTCGATAGTGCTAATTCTAATAATTCATGTACTAAACATACTTTATTTAATAAATTTAGAAAAAGCCTTTAAACAAAAGTTAGATTTATTTTTAATTTCCTGTAATTTAAGACATACAACTCAGACCGCTAGCAGTGGCACTATTTTTGTAATATAAACAACAAGTTGGAACATTTTTCCAAAAATTAAGAAAGTGACATAAAACGGAACGCAAAATTTGAATAATAAAAGAACGAACAGCACACCACTATTTATTATTATTTTATTATCGTGTCGTGTTGTCACTTGTCAACTGTCACTTTCAATTTACTTTCCATCAAAATTGTGTTGCGAGTACGAAGTCTTACAAATGTTGTTTATTACTTTTAAATATATAATGGAAGGATAAATCATGAATTATAAGTTGATTATTAACGTTTAATTAGGACATTACAACTTACAAATTACCCGTTGGCATTTATATTAGTAAAAATTCGTAATACAATTTTGCAATAAGATGGATGAGACGGTGGTTTTAGTTTTGCTTGTTTTGGTGATGTTGGTGGGTTCCTATGTTGCTGGCAGTATTCCACTTAATGTTAGCATGTCAGAGGTAAGTTTCTTTGAGATAAGTAAACAATGTAGTGCATATGTTAGTGCAATTGTTCTATGAATCAATGCATGTGATCTAACAATCTGCTAGTGGCCTATTTTCTTTATTTTTGCAAACAGTTACGGTCGTCACGCATGGTTTAATGATGTTGCAGTTTCTTTTAGAGATACATACTTTTATTATACAAAATAGTTGTGCATAGATTCAAAGTAGAAACTTACCTAAACATAAAAACTGTTTGCATAATCAGACAGGAAACCCCATTAGATTATATGATTAAGGAAAATGTTTATTATTCTATATACGTTTGACTTGTACTAAATTTCAATAGATTGTTAAATTTTATAAAGCCTGTTAGTGTTCATTCTATATAGAACAAATTTTCATATGTAAATTGTTTCCAAATGACTGAATATAAGCTTAAATTAATTATATAAACATTCTAGATATAATAAAACAATTTCTTGTACTTAGAGACCTTTGTGACTTAATCACTAGCCCAATCTTTAAACAAAAATATATTACACAAAACCTTTTTCAATTCTGCAATCAACTTTAGAGTTTGTTTTCTTTTAGTTTAAACTTGTCTGTTATTTTTTTTCAGGATAAGTTACAGAAAGTAACAGTATTTGGTGCCGGACTACTAGTTGGTACAGCCTTAGCAGTTATAATTCCCGAGGGAGTGCGAGCTCTGTTCTCGGAGAGAGTTGCACTTGTCACTAAAGACTATACACCCGAGCCGGCCGCACATAGTGACTTGCATTCCGTTATTGGCATATCATTAGTTCTAGGTAAGTGAAATAAAACCTATTTGTATAGATATATACTCAACACCTATATGTTATTGTATGTTAAATATTAAGTTCAATTTACAAAAATAGAAATTTGAATCGGCAATAGCCTAATGATTATGAGCACAGACTACTGATCTAACAGTCATGGGTTTAAATTCTGTCATTTGACTATTCTCGTCAACCATATAGTAACTTTTGCAAGCTTACCAGAATTGGTTACCAAAAATAGTAATAAAAATCTACCGAGATTTAAAAAAAAAACAATTGTAACATATGTATAATTCAAATTGTTTTTTATAGGTTTCGTGTTCATGTTATTAGTAGATCAGCTCTCCTCAAGATATAATGACACAACAAATCCAACTGAGAAGAACATTACGGCAACAGTTGGCTTGGTGGTACATGCTGCTGGTAAGTGTTAAGCCCTTTTTCCACTATGCAATAGTAAATATAGTACAGACATATAACTCCCGTATGTCATGTCAACTGGGGTTGCTGTTGTTGTACCATAAAGGACAACAGTAATCCTAGATAAGGTATAGATAGGGTAAAGTTTAAAACTAGCTATGGTTCTCGACACCACCTGTAAAAAAATACTGAACTAGAAATCTATGATTTATTCCAGAATGTAATCTATCCCTTTTCCAAATTCTATCCAGACCTGTGCAGGTATTTTGGAGTTGCGTGGTAACAAACATCCATATGAACTTTCATATTTAATTTAGTAACATTCTTTAGTTATAGAAAACTTAACAATTTATGGTCTAGTATTAATTTATTAAAAATTCTTTAAGAATTGAATAATTGATTATTAATAATAATAATATAATTTATTGTAAACTGTGCTACATTACTGTTACAAAAATTTATAAGTACATACACTAGGTACCCCATCGGGCATGTATGTAATGAGGAATACAGTAGGGTGATTACGTATTACATCAGGTGAGCGCGTCGGTGGAGAAGTTGTTAAGCGCTTGACCGAACCGGACCTTACTCGACATTATCCAAGTTCAGGATTTTCGAATTTAATTATACATTATACAACGTTATCTGACGACTTAGTGCGGACGGCAGGAAGTCGTTGGATGCGGAAGGCAGAGGACCGTATACTGTGGAAGGCATTGGGAGAGGCCTATGTCCAACAGTGGGCAGACAAGGGCTGTTAATGATGATGATTATGATTCTTGTAATGAAGGAAAACATCGTGATGCAAACATCGTGAACCTGCATCGGCGAAGAAATTCAAAGATATGTGTGAAGTCCATGCACTGGGCCAGCGTGGTTGACTATAGTCTAGTAACCCCTCATAATGGGGGTCGTATAGTAAGCTGATGATTACAAGATGTGAAGGGACATGTACACAATGTCAAGTATATTTCTCAATGTAAATTTTATCGGTATGTTGATATAACGTACGTTTAACTGTGTGCAACGTCCATTACTGCAATTAGTCGCGACGATAAAAAACCGCCGATAGCGGCCCGCACGTGACTATAAACAAATAACATTTACCGTTACATCTTGATAATATTTGATAAACAAATTAAATGATATCTAAAATTGTGCAATTAATGGAAATGCAATGTCGTACGGACTACCAATCTAGCGGTCGTAGCTTCGAATCTCGCCATTCGATTATTATGAACCATATCATATCAAAAGATTTTCAAGCTTACCAGGAATGGTTACAAGAAATATTGGTAAATTAACAAAAATCTGTTAATTAAAAAAAAGCAATAATAATCGTACTTCTTTCTCGAAGGCAACGTATCCGTGGTTCCTCTAGTATTGCGCATGTTTATGGACGTCGATGATCACCTCGCGATCCCGCCGCTCGTTTGCCCTCTTCTCTTATAAAAAAAAGTTAAATACAATGTTTCAAAACTAATTCAGATTTAATTAGAATCTAGGAAAGACTATTTAAGTGTATATCGAAAAGGTTTGTAGGTTTGTGTATCCTATTTGAAGAAATAAACACAGTACTGTATTTGAATCCGCTCAATCGCCGGTGGCTCTTACGAGCTCGGCGGTCAGGCGGTGAGCTGAGGCCTTCGAGGTCTCTCCCCCCACCTCCATCAGTTTGGAGCCGGTCATACTCGTCCGTATTTTAACCGACTTTAAAATGCTGGACGTAGGCCTTCGCCAATGCCTTCCATTGTATGCAGTTCTTCTTCCGTATCCAACGAATTTACGTCCGTACTAAGTTTTTTGATGACAACAGAAGAAGATTTCTAGTTTTCACGTATTAAATCGTATTCAGAACTTGTTTGACATGTTTGTTAATATCTATATTAACTTGCGATAAATGTGTTAAAGACCATATTAGTTTCTGAATACTTTAATAGTTTGCACGTCGTGAAGTTTTATTATCTAAGTACCAAATTTAATGGGTACTTCTCATTGTATAGCGGACGGCATAGCTCTGGGTGCGGCGGCGACCACCTCGCACGCCGACGTCGAGTTCATCGTGTTCCTGGCGATCATGCTGCACAAGGCGCCGGCCGCGTTCGGACTTGTCACTTTCCTCATGCACGCAGGATTAGAAAGGTAGGCTTCTCTACACTTTAAATACGATTCTATCGTTGTTAAGTAGTCATGCCCATTTCCCTAATTAGTGCCAGCACAGTATGTACTTCATACATCTCTATCAGCAGTCGTATCTGAACTCACACACTTATCTTGTTTCACACAATACATCCACACTTTCGGTCTTCCTCTACCTTCATAACCAATAATCTCATTACCTCTCTTGTTTATGTTAAGTGGTGATGACCGTTAGAAGTCCCTAATCATAAAGCTATTAGTTGGTACACAGAGCGAAAGAGCGTCCATTTACTGACGTATCAAGTTTTATCCCAAGTGTTCACATACGCGTTTCATGAGTTATACTTTCTTGTGCCATCATCTAACGAAGGTTCGTGATCATCACGGAACATGTATTCTGGACACTGAAGCTCGCACCGCGTACTTGTGTTATCGATATCCTTGCAAGGATATTATCCTTGCAACGTGCACAATATCGGCGAAGAAATTCAAAGATATGTGCGAAGTCAACCAACACGCATTGGGCCAGCGTGGTTGACTATGGCCTAGTCACTCCTAACAATAGGGTAGGCTCCGAGCCCCTTGGTGGGGACGTATAATGAGCTGATGATGATGATGATGAAGATATCCTTGGAATACTAAGAATTGTAATTTGATCGTTGCAGTATTTCCATACATAACCTTTTTTTTTACCTGGCTCATTTGTATCCAGGAATCGTATACGGAAGCACCTGCTGATCTTCTCGTGCGCGGCGCCCCTGCTCGCGCTACTGACGTACTTCGGTATCGGCAACGAGAGTAAGCAGACGCTGAATGATTTTAATGCCACAGGTAAGTTATACGTATGTAATATAGTCTAGCAGACTTTATTGGCCTTCAAACTATTTATTGTACATAGAATGTAACAATGACAACAAATAACTTTATTGTGAAAAGCAAATTTTTATATATGCCCTTTTAGAAGTTTTAATAATATTGTAATATAAATAACTAAAATTCCATCAAGATCTAATTCTTTAGAAATCGATTGAAAAGAAACATTGTTTTTTTTTTCAGGTATAGCGATGTTATTCTCAGCGGGTACCTTCCTGTATGTAGCGACGGTGCACGTGCTGCCCGAGCTGACGCACACGCATGCGCACACGCACACGCTGCTGCCGATGCAGGATGGCGTCCCCGCCAAGAAGGGCTACGGCGGCCTGCAGCTGTGCGAAGTGCTCATACTGGCTATCGGCGCGATGCTCCCCGTCATACTGACGATGGGACATGAGCACTAACTTCAAGGTAATAGAGTCGAAGATTCTATGGCAAAATTTTTCAAAACTTTTTAATTTAGCGACATCTATGGAACATATAGTAAACATGGAATCAATGTGTGGTAGCTATTGGCAACAAATTATCTAAATGCTTTACACTACAGTGTCATCTGGTGGTGAATTTCAATCAAATTTAGTAAACACTTTTTTGTTGTTATTGGATGTCATTGTGTTTTTCAAATTTATTTGTACTTTAGTATAATACTGAAATAAATGTTTTTTTTTTGAAAATAAAAAAAATTAAATTCGAAATTAGAAAATAATCCCCACACTTTCATATTAAGAACACAAATATTAAATCTTTTATAAGAACAAATTTATCAACATGTGATCTCAAAGTAAAACAAAATTGGTCTTTGTAAATAAAACTAAAAACAAATAAAATTACAAGACAAATTAACGTAACTTTCCTTACATTTGACATAATTTGTATTAGATGTATGTATTACTGTGGGTTTTACAATGACGATGTTATACAAAAAATATTGACTAAAATTTTTTTTTAAACCAAAAACGATTGCAATAAATTACTGCTTGAGTTTTATGTATATATATAGCCAGAAATTATTTTCCTTCGGGAAAACTCGGATCTTCATCGGAATACGATGACACCCGAACTGTCAATGAATGATCGTATTAAATAAGTGACATTTTTATACCATTAATATGGAACTTTATTGTGTAGTGTCAAACGTCACAATGGATAATGTCATTCTCTAAGATGGGTACTGAAGATATTTGTGAGAGCGCGATAAATACGAACTTTGCCGAATAATTACGAAGGAAAATCTTTTCTCACTATATCTGTGATTATGTTAAAAGTTGTGTTATATGTATATAATGTGTCCGTGCCGGCACAACGTGCGGACAAACAACGGACACTTTAATTTCCTTTAATATTTTGTATATATTGAAATATAAATAAGAACATTGACGAATCATTGTGTACATTTTGATTATTTTATTTGATACAGGAATTATGATTTAATATGTAAGCCACTAAATTAGGCGTATATTAAAATATAAGTAAATAAACTATGCGTTATATTTTAAATTTCAATTTTTAACACACGCAAAATCGTGCCAAATGAAAATTACAACGAAAGAAACAGATTTATTTTGCCACACAAAAATTAATAAAATATAATACTATAAAAAAAGAAATAAGAAACAAAATAAATGTATGGCAAAAGGAGCTAACATACTAAAATTATTAACCTTGTTTTTTAATAAATCATTTTCAAATCAGCCGTGTCGCCCACTGTTGGGCCGCCTCTCAAGATGACCACGATTGGGCAATATAAGATAATCATAATAATACAATTTCACACTTATCCATTGTCAAAAACGTTTTAAATGAAATTATCTCGTATAATTAAATTTACTTGTCTCGTGAACATAAATAATTTAACAATTTGGCCTAATTTTTTTATTAGTTGTAACTTCATGTGTATAAACTATTAAAACATTCGTGAGACATTTCACTAAACTACTGATAAAAACGACTCAACTGACGTGTAGATCGGTGTAGGTACCGACTAGTTTGGGACCCGTCGGTCCTTCACCGGTGCGCCTGGCACTGTGCCAGACGCGCCGCGACCGCGAGTACAGTCCTATACTTCACTCACCCTAATGAAGGACTGACGGGTCCGAAACTAGTCGGTACCTACCTCGATCTACACTTGAGTTAATCCGTTTTTATTAGTAGTGATATATGTATATATGGAATCTGTTTTAAAAGTCGCACATTTATTAGTAGAATGTTTTAAATTACAATATTAATAATCATAGATGTAACTTAGTGTTTCATACAAGATTGACGTCTAATGGTGTGTTTTTGAAATGTCATTTTGTTTTTTTTTTTCTTAATAAACAACACTGAGGAAATTTAAACCAAGAAAAGGCATTTTTGTGTTCTAAATTATTCGTCTGTTATATATGTATTTAATATATGTTCTAGTTATTCGCAATGCAATAAAATTTAAATATTTTATTTTGTATAACATATATCTGGTTATACATTTTGATATATTGTTTTGGAATATTAGTCTAGTGAGAATATTTAGCGTAAGTATTATTTGCCTTTTTTTTAAGTTTTTATTTTACTCGAGGTCCTGAGTCGGCAAAAGTCTCCAGCGCTGTTTATACCTCTCGTTTTAAAAAGTTTATATTTTTTATTAGTCGCATCTACTGTTTTTTTTTTAATTCGTCAAATGTTCAGTTATAATTTAACATTATTTTTTTTTATTTGAAAATAGATTTAACATAATGCAACGCGTTAACAATGCAGTAATATTTGTTACTATATTGTTTGCTGGAGACTTAACTGTGTGAACCAAATAGTCGGATGTGTTGTATTTTTGGGATGCGAAGTACGAGCGAATAAACAAAGTTATATATCTCGTTGTGATGTTATTTTTATTAGATTAAATAAACAGCTTTTTAAAAGAAATTGTTTTATTTTTCTTCCCAGTATATACTAATAAGATAAGATTTGAAAATGTTACTTTCAAATTGATAACTCAATTTTAATTGTTTACTGTTAAAATTAACGCCATCTATTGGAATTTGTTAACAACTACTTTCGATTTTTTTTTTTTTAGCTGGACAGTTCACTATCTAACACGAGATGGCGGTTAAACGAAATAATAAGTTTGTGGTTTTGCTCATAATTTATTTTTATAAAATTATAATGTAGTGCATGCGGTAATAGGCATTAACCAAATCCTAATCTATACAGTCAATAAAACTGAAGTGAACAAAAAAAATAATCATATTTCGGTTGAATTTAACGAAAATCCGTTTTTTTTTATTTCCATCTTTCCGCAGTCCTGTGTTCGTTCTGTGTAATCTCCGCAACGGGTAGATAAACCTTTCGTTTGCTGCAACATAGCTATTGTATGTGGGAGTATGGTTGATGATAATATTAAATGTATATTATTCTTAATTTCTTTGCTGGAATCATCTTCCGTTCTATCCTAGAACGTTAACTTTAGAACGAATTGTTAGAAATCTTCCGTTATATGTTGTTTTAACGTACCTATGTTTTTGAATAATTAGGTATCATTCTTAGAACAAGAACAAGAACGAATGTGTAAATGGGCGGGGCCTGCGGGAGCAGAAGGAACTGGCAAGGGTTGCCTCATCAGAGAAGAATTGTGTTACGATAATTACTTAGAGTAAAACATAAATGACTGGTTTGATATCAGTCTAGCATTCAGACACATTGTTAGCTACCATTTATTTATTTATTTAAGGTATACCAACAGTAAAATTATCTTACATTCACAATAACATGTAACAAAAAAAAAACAAAAGACAGATAATTTGACCAATTACAGGTACACACAACATTCACGACAAAGGATATAATACCATTGCCAGGTTCAACTAAATAGAATGAAAGCTAGTAGAATAAATAACTTTTAAAATGTTTTTTTTTTCACAAATTAACGTATTTAGTTCAAGTTCGTATGAGCGGTAATATTAACTAACCTTCAAAATTTCGCATACTATTTGTATATAAATACTAGCTGTTGCATGCGACTCGACACGTGTGGTATTAAAAAGAAACTTAACAAGTAACCTAAGCAACAATCTGGAGGAACATTCCAGATCTACATTCTAACAGAATTTCATCCAGATGCATGTACCCAATCTGGAGATACGTTACAATAAATATCCATCCATCGAAACTTTAGAATTGATATTAGTAAGATATAAGTTATATAAAATAGTCGTAATATATTGTATGAAATATTATTTTCAAATAAAAGGCCGCGACAAAATTGATATCCAAAAACAAATTAAATCTTTCCAAGTTGTCAGTCCCTAAATAAAGTATTAGAAGATAAATTACATTAAGTGGATAAAATTCTTACGTAAAGAGGCGGGAACTGCCTATAAATTAGAGTCAGTAATAGAGCGAACGCGGAAGTAGGCTTCGCAGACAAATGCCTTCGCTTGTGCCGACGTTTTTAGAAAAGGAAAATGCGGCAAGATGGCGCCGGTCTGTCTGGCGCCAAAGCTTTCCCTTCGTTCAGAAACGAAAGTCTATAAGTGATAACATAATTGCATTGAACATTGAACTTTATTACAAACGCGGAAAGCTTAAATCTCTTTGAAATATACCTAAAGGAACGGTATTGACTTTTCCGGGCACAGTAATGCGTTTTGAGCTCCCGTTTTTCCTTACTAGCATTTGAAATTTGACTGTAATTACACAACTTAAAGTACATTTTCGAATGGTTTGTCGAACACGTAATATTTCCTCGATGGGCCCTTGTCTGGGTGGCGCCAGTGAACACTCAAATTTATTATTTTGCATTATGTGCCCTAAACCAGAAAAATAAAGCAGTTTTTCTATTTGACTCCAGAGTCGAAAGAGGGAATTGTTATTTACAAAGGATACATAGATATAATAAAACAAGGATGTTTCATAAATGTAAATGTATTTTTTTAATTAAAAACTCTTTGACAGAAGTAGTCTAAGAAGGATTTATTTGACAATAATATAAAAAATACTCACCTTGTATCAATCACTCTGACACAAATTTATTATGAATTTATTATGATAAAATTTAAAGTATACACGTATTTATATTTTATACTAAACCTGTAACCTGTAAACTAAATGTTTCTTATCAAAATTCTCTGTGTATTTTCAACTATTAAAATTATAGGAAATGTCCAGGAGCATACTCAAACGGCGGCTAAAAAATATCAAACGTATGAGATCGAAGACAATGTTATAAATGACGACCAAACTAATGAAAATTCTTTAGAATATGGTGAAATTATTTTTATTAACTTACATAGATTTAAATTAAATTAAAGGTTTTTCTTAAGTTTTTCTTTTTGGCTAAACTATTGATTGCATTGTGATAAAAGTTTGTTATACTATAAAAGCTACACTTCCCGTCTTTGAAAATGTTTTAATTTATATTTCAATACATTTGCAGTGATTAACTGTTCATGTATTGAATGATAACATGAACCCTTGTTTGTTAGAAGGTGACAGAAAACTGAAAATGTACGCCGAACTCCAATCAGCTTTGCAAAACATGAATCCGATCCAGAAATTCTTATTTGAAGGTACATAATAAATATTTAATTATAATATAAACGTTAAACTTTGGATGGATGGATGAATGTTATTATATATCTACATACCAGCTAAACTAATCTCGTAGATAAAATAGGCTGAAAAAAAAAGCTATTAATGAAGTTTTTTTTTTCTCCTGCATGCCAACGCTTTCGAAAGCTAGTATTTAAACAAATATTAATAAAATACACTTACGGTGAAGGAAAACATCGTGATGCAACCTGCACATATCGGCGAAGAAATTCAAAGATATGTGTGAAGTCAA
>JAODUI010000011.1:1579781-1604586 GCA_027563995.1 Papilio gigon | reverse complement strand
CGCAAACGCGCTATAGTATGAACCCAACTCTCCCTGAAGAAGAGCCCACGATGGGCTCGAAACTAGTCGATACCGACACCGATTTACACGTGAGTTAAGCCGTTTTAAAAGTAGTATTAATAATTCTCGTACCATTTTAACTAAACTCTAGGCTTGTCCTAGTACTAGTACACCTTTCGTGATCTCCGTTACCCTTAACCATTGTGCTTCAATCGTATTTTTAGTAGTCTTTAGTTTTATTCTTATTTATCTCTTTGCGCAGCGGGAAAGCGACTCAATCTTGCCGAATTGCAAAATAAAACAAGCCATTGAGATGTTTATCTTTATAACTCCGGAGTAGAAACACTTGTGTCGATATCGGAAACCGACCCTAAAGAAAAATCATTCATACAATTTAGTTTTAAATTTGAACCGCGCGCGCTGATTGTATTGACGCGTGTACATGGGTTAAATATTTTGTGCGCACAGACTAGCTTTGCAAGAGAAACTTTGAAATAACGCGATGTAATTTTTATATGTACCGACATTAACATATATACAGTATTGCCGTCTTTTATATTATGTATTAATATGACGTAATTTTTTGTTAAAGATAGTTGGAAACTTATATTGTCGGATATCAAGTCCACCTCAGGTAACGACGCAGCGGCGTCACTATATATATGTTTTTTTAATTATTTTAATTTATTTATATAACAAATTAATACTGTTATTTTTATATTGTTTTTAATCTATATGTAATAATACTAATCTTCCATACATCTCCAACAGCTGTCATATCTGAATTCACACCCATCGTACGCATATTCTCTTTCACACAATCCATACTTTTCCACTTCCTCTACCTTTATAGTCATACATCACCTTGTTTATATGCTCATCATCTTACTTTCCTTACGGTTGTATTAGTGAAACCATGAAAGTTTGATAGTCAATTGTTTCCGTAAGGTCTGAGCGTGTGTTGCTCTGTAACAAAACAATCGGTCACGTATCTAGTGGAATAGTAACAAATGTGTGATAGCGGGGAGGGCCTCTATCTTTTATTGCATCTAGATATCTCCGCGAGTGGGGGATGTTGTGATTCATGTGTTAGTGACGCGTGATTTACGCGCCGGCGCCCCGTCGCTCTCCTACAAGAACATATCGACTGTAAACAACAACGGATACGGAGTCTAAGCATGAAAAATTCTGAAAAGAAATAAGTCATTTTTTTTAGAATCCAAAAATTTACATAACCAAAATTATAAAAGAGTAACGCTCACGTTTTAATCCAATATCTGCACCGAATAGACGGGGAACGACCGCGAAATAATAACCCAGTTACCGTGAAGAGCCCCTGATGGACTCTGAACTAGTCGGTACTGACACCGGATGAATGCGCAACCGTTAGTCGTTTTTATATATAATTTATAATAATGTCTCTCGAAAGTGTAAATGGTTTAACACGTTCGCTGTCTAAAACGGGCGTAAATCATCCCTACTGCAACTTCCCTGTGGTGCGGCAAGGACAAACGTGTACTTCTGTGCGCTTCGAAGGACACAACTTCGATAAAGGATGTGGGGTCTAATGAACCACGTGTTCTAACGTCTCACGGAGCGGGTCGATAACACCTCGTATCGCTGGGACGGAAAATGCGCAAAAATTGAATCTGTAGCGAACATGTAAATTAACCTAAATCATATTATTTTAGAAAGCGACTTTATCAACGAAGAGTTTAAAGTGATATCCTAAAAGACTCCCACATAATAATCATCGGATGCTGGCTGGTTGCCTTGCTGGGAGATGTGAGTATAAATGAGAATAAAAGACCACCGCCGTCATTATCGAAGTTAAAATATAACCAACAATAGTAGCTACACAAGTTAACAAGAGACATAATAATTAAAAAGTTAGGTCATTTCTATCCACAGCGTTAACAAAAGTTAGCGTGTACAGTCGCTGAAAAAATAAATGACTTTTCCTTACCATTTTTTTTATAGTTATTATTCAAATCTACGACATTGTTGATTAGATCCAACAACAAAGATAAAAAGTATACGCTTCATATAATAGTAACAAAATGGAAAAAAAACTAAAGTCCATTTTCGAAAGCATTCAGTCCTAATTTAACGAATAATTTGAAATATCTGTTTTTTTTTTTCGTTAAACAGTATACGAGTATAGAGAGAGGTATTTGAAACAACATAATAACTCAATGGTATTCAACATCTATAATTTTACTCCAACTATAAATTAATAATACAATGTTGTAATATTTTTTGTCTGGACTGTACCTGTAAACGTCGTCATACATTTAGCGGCTCAATGAAAGTTATTGTGCAATAGACTTTACTCCCCTCCCCTCGCATAACAATAAAAATATTCATAACTCTGTCTACCCCTCCGACAGCTCAACTAATGCGTAAGGGTGACAAATGACGACATCGATATTTTACTATAAAAGTAAATTATATAAAAAAGTTAGTATGTAGTGACATGTTGTGGTCGATCGAAAATATGCGGCCAAGTGGTCGGCGCCAGGTTGGCCGCTCAGGTATCGCTGGGTAGACGAGGTACAGAAAGACCTGAAAGAGCAAGTCCAAGAATGGGTCGCGATCGAATTGGTTCGAGGCTTTTGATGTCGGAGGCCAAGACACACTTCGGGTCGCTGCGCCACTGTAGTTAGTGAGTTATGTAATAATGTAAAATAAATTTGTACTTTCTCTGGGGAATAACATTAAATTGACATTAATTCATATTAACTGCCTTGCCCATCAGACCAAGATTTATTGTAATAATATGGTCATGATAAAAAGTTTATAAAACATATTTCTTTGCGATTTTAACGTATATATATTTACAGCGCCATCTAGTGTCGAAAAGAAGTAAAATAAAGATATTCTTTGACCTATACATGCTTTTTTGTACCACAGAGCTCTATATTCTCTTTCTGTTTTTTTTACATTTTAAATGTATGATAAATAAGTTAAATTGAGTACATTGTTGGAGATTCCAAGAAACAGTTATGTTAAATGGTTAAATTAAAGTTAGTTAAATCGATCTCTAAAATCTAGTATCACGAATTTTGAATAAATGGAAAATAAAAGTAAAAATGCATGATTTACACCTACATAATGCAATAAAGATTCTTTATAAAGCATTTTACTTTTGTACATAAAAAAATAGGAATCACCCGTAAAGTACCTCTCGTTTAGTATTGTATTTAATGCAAATTGTGTTTTATAAGATCGTCTTGTAGTCTCGTTCTATATTTTAAAATAACGCTGAAATAAACAGCAATGGAGAACAAAAATATCGATGAGTCAAGCTTGATGATACAACTTTGCGCGAAACTCCTGTCGATTACGTTTCGTGAAGGCGTGAATCACAGCTGTACAAAAAAATCAATACTTGGCATTAATCTCTGCCAACTTGGCTAATTCAGTCACATGGAAAATTTATTGAACAATATAGAAGAAGAATTATAAACAATTTATCGGCAATTTACGTGTGTCTCGTCTAAAAATAATTAAAACAAGAAAATTTAATTAGTAAAAGGGTGAAGTTAGCTGCACTTGGTGTTGGAATTAAATGACCTGATTGGCTGTCCACCAGAGGGCGCAGTGTGCTCGTGATGTTGTTACATACTATAGGGGCGTGTAAGTGCTTGTGAAAAATAAGTGTTTTGTGATGTTTCAAGCGCTAAAGGAAAATAAAATTTGTAAGTATTCAAAATTTACTGTATCCCGCAGTCTGTCTATCAGTTCCAACCATTTGTAAACACCGAAAAACCCATAAGAATTCGGAAACCATACATCTGTCTGAGAGACGTATTACCCAGCCAAATTTAGGTCGTGTCGATAATAGTGCGCTTCCTACTGCTACCACCCTCTTCGATTTGGCCGAGTTGCATTCCCGCCATCTTGTAGTAGGAGCTTTCAGGATTTTGTATAAATACATATATCGATCGTAAGCTCATTGCAGCCTAATTTCAAATTTATCTCGCAATATTGTATTACTTTATTCTTTACTATTATAAACAAGTATAAGTTCGCTTTAATTTTAATTAATACACATTTCTTTCATTTTAACCTTTGTTGACATTTTAAAAATTAGGTTGAATTATTAAAAAAATGATTACACTAAATAATATGAAGTAATTAAAATGATATTAATATTTTCCTAGTAAAATCACTTAGTTGATTATGGGTCATTAATATGGGTGACATGTAGTGAATACAGTATGACATCATTATTTTAATATAGTACCAAAGAACATTGAGCAAAAAGTGAATTAATAACAACTATGTCTTCTGATGGTCATCCAATTATGCGGAGGCCATCAATGTTAACAAATTTCTGATAGAATGGCCATCTTTCTAAAATTTGTTGCAACTCTTATATTCATTACTATTTAAATGACTACAGTACATTTGGATAATCTCATTTTGTTACCTTCATCTATAGATTACTATTATATAACCTATAGATGAAATGTTTTATACAAGGTTGATGTCTAATCATGAGTCTATTTTAAAATGTTAATATTTATTGTATGAAAATTTACCCATACAGAACCTTTTCTACATACTTACAAGTATAGGTTATGTATGTATTTAATAATTAAACACTTTGATCATTCAATTTACATCAATTTCCTCATTCAGTTGTTGTTTAATGTGACCATATTAATGGGAGCATTCATTGTCTCTGCATGACTGGAGTACATTCACTCGCAAATCCAATTATCCTATTGTCTGCATATAAATCTGCACATTGTGACTGGAAATGTTTTATGAATTACAATACTGTATTAAAGTGTAAAATATTACATATATATGTTCTTGAAATAATACTATTATAGTCAATTGGTTAATGGAATATTGTCTTATAATACTATCTTATTGTCAATCCTTTCCTTGTATTAGTTGAAAAAAGTGCATTTCTATGGCATTGAAAAAAAAGTATTTGAAAAATTAATAAGAAATGCTAGATAGTAATGATTTAGCTCTTTTTAATATCAATATAGTATGCTTATTAAGTATAAAGTAAATGCAGAATAAAAAAATGGTAGTCTCTATGGTATTTTAGACCATCTGTACCAAATTTTGTCTTGGTCCGTTCAGCCGTTTTAAAGTTACCTGTTACCAAACATCCACTGTTAATATAGGCATATAACTAGCAAGTCCTGAAGTATAATGATTAAATCTTGTGATCATATATATTATGAGAAAACAAGAGAAATTGAATTTCAATCATCGCACCTGGCAATGCCAATCGCTCTTATACTTTTTAAATATACAGAGTGTACTTATAAACATATATTATTAATTAGCACAATTTACTCATTGAGTTTTTCGTGCCTATAGTTTATAATGTCGGTGATGTATGTTATTTTTATTTTACATGATTTTGTATAGAACCTCATATAGTTAACAATGGTTTTTTAGGTCTGGCATATAAGATGTTTTGTTTCATAAAATTATTTCTTTGTATTTAGAATGTTATATGCAGAATGGTATTGTGTGTATGTGGAAGTGTAGTCAATTGTTATATGGTAATGTTTCATTATTTATATTTATATAGCTGTTGCCCGTGATATCATCCGTGAGAAAATAAAAAAAATCTTATTAGATAGTCTATCTTCTAATGCAGATAGTAATCTATCTCTGTGCTAAATATCGTGCGGGTTAATTAAGTCATTTTTGAATCCCCCTCTCAGAAACATCAAAACACCCGTCCATATATTCTCTTTTATAATATTAGTAAGAAGTATGATTACTTGAATGATGTTTCCTAGTAAGTATTTTGTTTACTTACAAATGTACACATTATATTACTTTAAACTTTCGTGGTTTTTACTAATGTAGGTTTGTAAGACTGATCGTGGTAAGAATCCCGTTTCTTAGGAGCATTACATTAATATACACATTATTATTATGAATAACAGTTTGTTCTTTGCATTTGGTATCCTGTATATTTATATGTTGATGTTGTTATTTACAAATACGAACATATTTTCAAATATGAATGAGCTTGGTTGTAAACTGGGTCAAGAACTGTTTCTCTGAAAGTAATTACTTCACAACTCGACTATATTTACTAAAAATATGTAAATATTATGTACTTTAGTATATCTGATTCAATAGAAAGGATGAAATGAAATCTTTTATTTCTTTAAATAGTCAAATTAACACGTTGACTGCTACCAAATCGACCAGCGACGTTCTGTGTTACGTAAGAATCGTAGCACTGAACGTGTTAAGTTGTACCAACGAAATGCGATCAAAATGCGACAAAATGAAACAGAAGCGCGATAGAAGGCGCATGCGTGGTTCATTTGCGCCCAGTATCGCACAGAATGTTACTGAAATGGAAACATACAACGTAACATCGAGGCGTGTCTTCCGCCTTAACGCATCTATTTATGGTCGACCATACGACTAGCGAGAGGTCTCAACTTGGTCACGAGTACCTGTCCTGTTTATAGGCGTTACAATGTCCTTGTATCTGTCGAGATAATGATTGCATTAAATCAATAAATTAAAACCATTTACTCTATGAATATAGATAACTACTCTATGTTTGCAAATTACTACATTTATTCCTTTAAATCTTGCGACATATTATCCCTTTAAAAGTACGAGATATATTTACAAATTAATATTAACAACAGATTTATTAAAGTAGATGCAAGAATATCGCAATCATGGCAACATTGCGCCTGCGTCATGGCACGCTTTATTTTTTTAATCTACATTATTTATAACAAGTGATAATGCTGTCCTTTTTTGTAACTAAGACATACTAAGTGACGATTCTAACTACCACTGTTCGATTTTATTGTAACGAAATAATAATTATCATAAACACGTTTATGTAAAAAAGACTTTACTTGCGCAATATGAAAGACATTTTTTTTTTATTCATACGATGAAAAGCCGTCAAACGCCTTCCCTGCAGCCTCGTAACCTGATTTCGTGTAAAACAATGAGTTCATCGCTCTGGCAGCCGGCCAGGCCGCCGCTCGACGCCCGTACCGACTAAATGTTGCTAATTACCTATAGTTTGTATGATGGCAGATATATGCAACATAGCCCGATGCAAGGATTGGAAAATTGCAAGTAAAAGGTCAAGTCATGAGACAGGTTAAAAAACGAAAATAAACTTTAGTGGTGATTCTATAACACTCATTGTTCTATGGAAGGAGGTTTTTTATTTTTCGGCAACGCATCTGCTCCTCTACTGTTGCGGATGTCCATGAGCGTCGATGACCACCTTTCTGATCCCGCCGCTCTTTTGCCTCTTTCTCCTATAAATTTTTTTTTCTAATTCTTTTGGCGCAGTGGCAAAATTATGAAAATCGAAACAAAATTGGCAAAACTTGACTTTTAAAATCGAACGATTGTATTCTTGCAAGTTGCTTACGAAGTTATTTTTTTTGGCGTTAGATTGCTACCGTTTGTCGTGTTTTTGCGAAACGATAATAATCTTTTTTACAAAACTTGTATCACAATAGGGTAAACGTTACAATTGTTGGCTTCCTGTTAATCGATATAAAATTGATAAATAAATCTAATATCGATTCGAAGCGCCAATAGCCTAATGATTATCGGTACAGACGTACGATCTAGCGGTGTGTTTGAATTCTAGCATTCGACTATTGTGAACCATATCCCAATAAAAGCTTTTTCAAATTTACCTAGAATGGTTATAAAAAATATTAGTTAACTGACAAAAATCTACAAACATTTTAAGTAAAAAAAAAAAACTATTGTATCTTAGGTAAGTAACATAGTCCAAAATTAGCACGACCTACCTACGAGTTATTGTAATTAATATAACAGTTAATTAACAGGAAGAGGACACTGACGTCACCGGATGTGATATAACTATTTCCACATAATTGGTACAACCCACGTGAACAACGTTAGATGATATACAATACAAAACCTGTTATAAATCGTATCCGAAATAACTGTTTTTTTAATGAAATTCACTAATATTTCTTTAACCACTCCAACTAAGCTTCCAGGCTTGTGTTATGATATGCTCCACAATAGTCGAATGTTAAGATTCAAATTCTCGACCACGTGATAGGAATTCTGTACCCTTAACCACTAGGTTATTGGCATTTGTGTGTTTATTTAAATTATGCTATCTTGTTAATGAAAATTAACATTATTAATAGCTAATCAATAATCTACACTGTATTGTACTTTTTTATATGTATGTTAGAAATTAGATTAAACGCGTGTAAGCTATTTTGCAAAGATTAATATTTATTTCGTAATACGATTATACTTTAGTTGTGTACTGGATGTAACTTTTAATAAGTTGATTATAACGTTATTTTAAATATGTTCTAAATCTAAATTAAATAACAGTCGTTAAATAAACATCGAGATTAGAAAGTAAGGATAGTGACAATTTTTTTATAGTATTAAAGCTAGTTACTGTACGTTTTACAAAAAAGTCATGTTTCTATGAAAGTTACGAATGTTTATCGCGTTTCGATCGTTGTAAAATAAAGCAAAAACTATAAGGTGTCAAAGTTGTAGTAATTAATAGAATAATATTTATTGAGATATTATTTAAATGCCAGTTATGCGTCAAACGAAACGTTTATGTGGTGACCGTCTCACTTATGGGAAATCCATGCGTCGTGTTGCGTACCAACATATGATTCATTCATCTTAATGCTTTTGTATCACTATTTTTAGATTAGTCGAACTCTGATTGTAAGCACAATTATATGAATTAACAAAAGAACGGAACTACTTTATCATAAGCCGTTGTTGGCCCACTGCTGGACATAGACTGTCAATGTCTTCTAAAATATTTAATTAAGCGCCAATAGACTAATGGTTAAAGGTACAGATTTCCGATCACGTGGTAGAGAATTCAAATCCCGTAATTCGACTATCGTCGTAAATATCATAGCACAAGTCTAGAGCTTAGTAGAAGTGATAAAAGAAATATAAGTAAATTAACAAAAATCTGCATCCAATGACTTCCCGCCGTCCGCACTAAGTCGGTCCACCTGGACACTGCATTGTTTATTTTGTTTTAATTATTAAGTACGCCGCTGACCTTATCGTCATTCATTTCTTACACTTTTTTTTATTTAAACGGTTTTGTCAACACTGGCACGTTACAATTAATATTATTAACAACAGATGATCCTTACAAATTACAAATATGTATGGAAATTAATTTATATTATCTGCGTAGTGTTTTGTTTTCGAGTTCTCAGTATGTAGATGATATTACGACGACATCACACGGGTCCGTGACCCACAAAACGTAGATGCTACAAGGTTTTTGTGTTAGTTTTTTTTTTGCTTATACGCTAAGAGATAATTTTACAGTTCATTGTATGCATTGATTTTATTACGTATATATAAAAAAAATCTGAAAACATTCAATTTTCGAAGTATTGTATTAATCGAAAAGAACTAAGTAACATAGAGATAAAGTTATTTTGGGAGACCTTTATTGTTTTTATTTTTATTATATATTAGAATTTGAATTTATAAAAGAAATAATGTTTTAGACCATGTTTCGAAACAAACACAATATAAATACTGTGTTTGTGCTTGTCTCATCAGGTCACACCTGTATCTATGTATTTTTCTTTTAAAATTGCACAGTTGTTAACTGAAGTAAACGGAGGTCGAGGTTGAAAAAATTTCACGGTTGAATAATCAGGGTAATCGATTTACGTACAATCTTATGACAGACTTTTTATTTCAGAACCAAAATCAACGGATTTAAAAGTAAACATTTTTGCGTCATTTTTTTTTTATTAAAATTATTTGAATCCTATATCTCAGGCAAATGTAGTCAATAATGAAATAATACTAAAAATACACCTAAATTAACTAACAAAAAATGTTACCATAGTTGCTTAATAAATTTGGTCTCGGTGTCTACGTTATGTGTAACATCTCCTGACTTTACATTCCGACGAAATTAATTTTACATTTTTTTTTCCAAATAACTTTTACATCCTGTATATAGTTTTTGACATCAATACGACAACGCTAGTAAACAATACGACTCTATTTGATTTTTCATTTGTATAAACGCCACGCAAATATTATCTCGTCCCAAAATTACATATATCTCAGTGCGCGTTATATTTACGTAAGAACAGTCTTATCGCACATTAACCTGATAAATACGAAAATACTTGTATATTTATCATATGATATAAAGCGTGTGAATAGTATTTTCCATCATTCACAAGTGCAATCATTTGATTGAAAGATATGACGTTGCATTTTTATTTAAAAGTTAAACTGTTTAGTTGTGACAGAAATATGACATCTTAGGTTCTTAATAAATGTGTCGGATACAAGTTGCGTCTGTTACATAGATATCATTCGTTGAATCGATGTATTGCAAACATCATCATCAGCTCGCTAACGTCCCCACCGAGGGGCTCAGAGCCTATCCTATTATTAGGGGTGACTAGGCCATAGTCAACCACACTGGCCCAGGTGTTGGTTAACTTCACACGTATCTTTGAATTTCTTTGTCCATATGTGCAGTTTGCATCACCATGTTTTCTTCACCGTAAGAGCGTCGGATAATGTACATATGTAATTTGAAAATGGAATAAGACATTGGTAAACGGCGGGGGATTAAATCTGGACAATGTCGAGTACGATCCAGTCCGGTTAAGCGCTTAACAACTGCGCCATCGACGCTCTTTGCAAACAATAATATTGAAATAGTTAACTTTTTTTTTTTAATTTTGAGTGATGTTCGAAATTCAAACGTTCTTTTTTATTTATTTTTTTAAAGGCATTTCTTCGCCACACTTATAACTATCGCACACTTTCCTTAGAAGGCATACAAAGTGTTGTCTTGGCGTATTATTATATTGCTTTAGGTAAATATTAATTTGAGTTTTGTAATGTACCTAGTTATGTTTGAAGCTAGCTATCAAATAATTTAAGGAAAATTATGAATGACATATTGTTTACACGTAGACCAATTAACCGAGTCCTAAACTTGACGATACAAATATTTTTCCCTGTATTGAATGACGACAACGTCATTATATGGTGACACGTCCACGTGTTTGCTAATGACGTCACAGCTATACGTGGTCGTCTTCTGTATTGTGTTTCAATATCTAATTTAAATAAATTAAACTTGGCAAGATATTCAATTGTAATGTTTTTTTCGAAAATGTATTAAATCGTTGCTAGGGACTTTTTTATATAGATAAACTATAATTTTCAATATTAAATCGAGTTCATTATAATCCAAGCAAATTAAAAATGTCAATGAACTGTACTACTCTACTAAAAATGATGTGTAGTTTTCAATATTATTGGTTTATTTTGCAATGTTATACCAATTGATTATAAGTGGGAAATTTGAATCTTGCTCGCACGTGACTGTTGCACTTTATTCAAGGTTCATTGACATAGCGTCGTCACTTACGTCACTTACGTCACTTTGGTCACTTTGTTTTGTTTAACACTAACTAGACGGATAATAATAGTCCTACTAAATTTAAAATGTTTTCTCTGTTTGTAACCGTCATGCTCTGTTGATTTGGTAGTCTAAGTTACTACTTAAGTTTGTTGGTTTCGCTTCAGCAACAAGTTATAGTTTGTGTCCCATGTTCTTTTTCTACATGTCATAATGACGCCTTCGAGTACAAGTTACTATAAAAATATAATATTATAATTACAAGCAATTTACATGGGAACAACTTTCACTTGGCACAAATAAGGGCCTACCAACCTCTGGGCGTGGGCAGCCGTCGCCACGCACCCACGCTCGGATCTCTGTTGAAATAGTTCGGATTCTGGCCATTCATTAGAAAATTGATGGAGAGTATTATATCTTTGTCCAGATCAAAAGACTGTCGATAACTGTTATGGATGCGTTCATTCTAAACGAAATCATTAAATACTTTTTGGTATGCTCTTGTTAAATTAAAACCTATGTTATCCTTCGATGGATACACAAATTCAGTATGGAGGTTACTTTTTTGTTTTATTTATGAAACATTACGTTTCCGTTTGATTCAATTTTTGGATGTGAGCAGCTGCACCGCATCTGTGACGGGTTTCCTGTGTGATGTGCCATGCTGCTTTTGATTGATGGTATGGCTTGTGCAACATCACACTATCTCCGTAAGCCAGCAATGAATATACAACATTAAAACATCTTTGGATAGTAAAGTTTTGTAATTGTATACTGTAAATTGTGAAATTAATGCAGTTATAATATGGGATAGACTCTGGAAGTCCTAGTCAAGTTAGTTTTTAAAACAAAAAGTTTTAATTCCTTTCCTAAACAACTACAGTTAACTATTATTGTTTATTGCCCATTATAAAATCATTATAAAAACTGGGTAATTTGAATGGACTAAATTGCTCTATCGATTTGAACTAGTGCATTTTCTACAATATGAAAAAATCTTAAACCCAATTACTGTGCGGTTTTTTAAGCTCAGTGCAATCATGTCTATAAACGTATATAAACGTCCCATTTTTTCCAACTCTTGGCGCAAGTTGATTACATCATTTACGAGAATATTTGCATAAAATTAGGGACAAAGATAACGCACGCATACTGGTTTAACTGGATTAGTACATCATTAACGTACTCTTTGTTTTGCGACATCATTGGTTAATTAATAGCACGGTTAAGTCCGACTTTTCTTGTCAATGTTATTCCTTGTGACCGAGTCCATTTCACATTAGCAATGCATTTTAATAATTAATGGAGTGGCTTGCAAACGTACATTTTTTATCGTATTTTTTTTTAATAATGTCAATACCGAAGAAGCTTTACAGATGTGAGGAAACGAATTGTATTTAAAATATGGCCTATATAACTATCGTATGATGGGCCTAAAAAGAGGTTTTGTTGCATTCGACTTTAATCGATGTCATCAAAAAAACTTTATATTATTATAAATTTCATATATAATGCATAAATAACAAGACGTAATCTTTAAGACTTTATACGCGAGTTCAAGAAGGAATTCAATTTATCAAACGAGTACAGTGGTGACGTATTTATCTTGTTCAATGTTTATTTCTGTGCGCACAATCATCGTCTAGGCTTACATTGAAGATAACGTGTTACTTAATAGACGTCTCGTTGTCATAACAACATTCCCACCACATATGTATGTTGATGAATTGTAACATTTATCAATTAAACAAAGGTTCATGACCTAAAGTGATTGATCAAAATTATACATTTGTTCATCGTCAACCTGCCTTTTACCCTCCACACACATTGTCAACCGTCATATCTGAACTCACACATTTCAAACAATCCACAATTTATTCTCATTTTATTTATACCCTTATAGCTATCCACATTAAATCTCAACGCTTACTATCATAAACTATCTATAAAATCTTACATTTATTATCTATATAAATAACCTTGCTTGCACAACTGGCGCAGCGACTCAAAGTTTTGACTTCCTATACAAGAGGTCGCCAAGGATGCGATCTGCTAGTCAATTATTTATCAAACCTATCTAAACAATTTTACTCAGTAAAAATATTCATGCTTGTGTTATCATTTCAAACACGGAAATGTCTCAAAAGAAATCCTTAAACGAGAAATAAAATTAGCCAGTAAATTGTATTTATATAATTTTTCATTTCCATTTTATATTTTTTACAATTATATTTGGTACAATGTGTTTTTCAATTTTCGAATTTCATATGTACATTATCCGATGCTCTTACGGTGAAGGAAAACATCCGTGATGCCTGCACATATCGGCGAAGCAATTCAAAGATATGTGTGAAGTCAACCAACCCGCACCGGGCCAGCGTGGTTGACTATGGCCTAGTCACTTCTAATAATAGGGTATATGCCGAGTCCCTCAGTGGGGACGTATAGTGAGCTGATGATGATGATATTTGGTACAATTGTTACGTTTATGATAGTATAAATCTAGGCTTCCGTTATTGTAATCAATGCTAGGATTGAATCTTGTACTCCTGTTAAGTTTTTCAAAGTGTCATGGCGGAGTTCTATGGTATAATGTTATAAAACGCACTAACACATTTGCATTATAAAATGCGTTCATTTGTACAATGATAACGCCGGCTTATCAGTGTATCGGCTTCCGTTTGACATCAGCTGCGCCCCGACGGAGATTTTTTCTACTCTGATCATAAATATTATTTATTTCAAATAAAATTATATCTTTTCTGTATGTACGAGTATAGTTTTTTTTTAATTTACAAATTTTTCTTGTAATCATTCCCGTTCCACGATGATTGTCGAATGACTGTATTCGAAGCCACGACCGCTGGAAGGGTAGTCCGTACCCTTATCCATTAAGTTATTGGCGCTTTAAATCTTAAACGTATTGGTCACTCATTTAAATTGGCTCTGATTATAAAAATATAAATAAACCATACGTTTAGTAATAGTATCTTACTAATGTATACATCATCATCAACAGCCTCTGTCTGCCCACTGTTGGACATAGGCCCTTCCCAATGCCTTCCACAGTATGCGGTCCTCCGCCTTCCGCATCCAACGACTTCCTGCCGACTAATGTATACGACAGTTTTAAAAGAATGGATGGATGTTTGTTATTACGTATCTCCAGAACAACTGGTTCCGCAGAATAATTGGTATAGTCTATACTCTTTAAGAACACAGGCTACGAGTTGAGTTTTTTTTTTTTAATCCCCGCAGATGGAGTTGCGGTCGACAGTAAGCTTATAAAAGAAATCTATTTAAAATATTGTAAAATTACTTGTTATTCATTTAATTTGAATTGGATGAAAGCTGTTCTATAATTCATTAAGTCTGTTATTTGTGAAGTTCAAGAGGATACTTGAATAATTAAAAAAAAAATCATTAAAGTGCGCTCTTTATAACACGTGGTTTTATTATTAGCCCAACTATTTCTAGATAGGATTCTCTGTACTGGTTTTAAACTAAATTATATCCATACTATTACAAGTTACACACACATATAAAGATTATTAATTTCAAATCAATGAAATCCTCGTTCCAGGAAGTGTGAATGAGTCAGTATTGATTATCGTTTTTTTTTATGTTATTCCATATGCTTGCAATATTTTATAACTCATTCATTCATTCATGACATACGTGGACTGAGTTTTAGAATATCTTTTTTTATTTTACATCATCATCAACCTGCCCTTCTCCCTATTGAAGATAGGAAGATGTACTACTCTTCCATACATCTCTATTTTACATTTTACATATGTTCAGTAAGCTAACATTTGGTTTATAATGCTCCGAATATGACCGCTTAATCGTACTCTCATTTTGATTATATGTGTATAAAATGTTATAAAAATCATTAAGAGTAAATTACATCGCTTAATAACTTCGTAATGATTAAGTATTAAGTGTATTTCAGCTGTAACATAAGCGGTCATTAAAAAAAGTTTCGCCCTACATCGGTTTTATGATGCCCCAATTTTCATATTAGCGAAATCCGGAGGCTGAGGCCGAGAGCTTTCAGGTTATGTAATAGGCTCCATTGTGGCGACAGACGGCCGCTAGACGGCGCCGGCTCGGCGGGCGCCCCGAGGGAGACGCACAACTTTCGCGAGTCGTCCCGCTCGCACCGAGACTACTGGCGCCCTTCTCGGCACATGTACAATCACAATCACAAGCCTATAAAGTTTTTGCAAAAAATATATCTCGACTGTGTACGTCCGTTCCTTTGACAATCATTTATATCTTTAAACAGCTGAATAGAATGTGAAGAGTATGATGTAAATAGATTTGAATTATACCTGGGAGTTTGACAATTCAAGATTTTCATTATTAGATATAAATTGAGCATGATAACTTTATAAATGAACTGGTAGTAAATTAAATTTGTTGTCTTCCTGATAAGGATAAGTTTTCAAAACTGTAAACTTATTACGTACGCGACTGTACTGCGAAAAGTTTTCACGAAAGCTTTATGGGTTTTTGATATGCTGAAATTTACAGTCGCCTTTCTAGTTTTGGAAGGTTTGAGTTATCGTTGTAGGTTTTAGGGCGGCTGGGGCAGTTGGAACTTCATTTGGGAAGGGACTCGCTGATTATGTTTTTTTTTGTCTTTTTACTTATTACTTACTAATATTACCTACGATTGTATAAAGAAATTAGAAATGCACATCTATATTTGTTACAGTTTTTCTCTAAAACTTGATTTGATTGTAATCATTTTTACCTTTTTATTGATTAGGCTTACTATTTTTTTATTTTGTCATGTATAAAAACACATTGTTATTTGATAGGACCTTATGGTAGTTACTTGGTATCTTTATATTGATAATCTTTCTTTCCTCCTCAGGTATGAGAGCTGCGATGTGAACGGGACAGACAGAACTACACGCCAAATACAGTGCCTTATTATATTTACACCCAAGTGCCTGACTAAGTTATATTTTATATTACACACACTATAGAAAAACGAACGAAAAACACAACGAAACGAAATTAACTGGTAAGTCATATTTATATATTAAATATATATATATAGCATATGTGCATTGTATATTTTACCAGTTACATAGAGTTATGTGGCCTTCGTTAAGTTCAGGAGACGTTTGAAATAGTCAAGTTTTTATACATATATATATGCAAAAAATCCCACTAGCGTAATGTTATAACATTCATAGATGCTTGCTCCTTTCACAATGTAAATATATTGAAGTCTAACATATCAAAAATAATTTGGAAAATCTTAAATATATACATAAATGAATCTTTATTTTATTTGGTCATCGCATCATGTATATATATGCGAATCCATTTCGGTAATTCTTTTTATATTGTGCTATTATTACTGGCTGTTTATATCAAGCGAGGCTTCTTGTAAAAGAAGAAAAATAAAAGTTGAATGAAATATTATAATGAAATAATCATAGTTGAGATAAAACGTCTCTCGTGCCAGTTAGTGTTTAATTATAAAAATAAACACTACATATAATTTCAATTTGATTTAATGTAACAATTTGAACGCGACAGAAATCTGCAAACACTCATGTATCTGTAACATCAACAGCACAAGTGTTTTGAGTGTTCTCGTGTTGTTGAATATACGTGTATCATCTCGGCTCACTTATCAGGGATGTTAATATAAATGTTTTGTTACGTTGTAAAGTGTCTCTGAATGTTTATGTGGGTGAATGTACATCTTTGTTCTTTAATTTTTTTTAATCTGGTAGTTGTTGAATTCTGTACGTAATTTGAACAAATTAACCACGTAAGATGACCTCAGATGAACTTTTCCGTAATATTGTTGTCTTCCTTTTTTAAGTTTTCAATAATTGAATAATTGAAGAACATGTTGTGCCGACCCTACATAAAGTGGGACCAGGGCAGGAGAAAGAACAATAATTGAAATTACGTTATAGTCTCTTTAGAAAACTAGCTTTGAAGGGATGCGACCGTATAAAATCAGTCATGACGTATAATTATAAACATTAACATAGGCGAGAGTCGCGTGCAATAGGGACGAGCGCAGCCGCTAGGGGACGCCGCTGTCGTGACCTCACTGTTGACGTATCCATTGATACAAGTGATTGCACTCAATCACCTCAAATGCACTGAACGAGTCCAAGTGGAACTGAGAGTTCAAGTAATGGTAAAAATACTCTGCGACTAAGATGCTACGGATTACGAATTGAATTGAATATTTTTTTTAAAGTATTCTAAATACTAAGTACTTCTCTATTGTTAATTTAATTACTTTTAAATTTTACTATCGTTGTACAGTTTTGTGAAAACTTTATGAAGATATGAATATTAAGAGTAAATCTGAAGAATAATGTAATGTGTAAATCTGTAGGTTTTGGATTTTGAGTACGGGCGTCTTCATGACCATTATCAGCTCTTGTGTGCCCACTGCTGAACCTTCCTGCCTTCTCCAATGCCTACCACAGTATGCGGTCGTTCTTCCGCATAAAGTAACAAAATCACTAAGCGACTATTTCGAATATAATAATATGTTTAACTTATGTATGTGGAATTGCTAATGAAATCCCATCGGTCGTCAATAGTCGAGACTTCCGGCACAAGTCGGAAGCTGTCATGTAACTTGTACAGGTCACTGAGCGACCGTACCGTTATTAAGCACGGGAATATTTGGTGTCAATATATTATGTGAAAAAATTGGAAAAAAACGTTATTTTTTTGTTTGACGATTTTATATTTTATAGCTTGGTTGTACAATTAAAGCTATAAATAATTGTAATAAAATTTTAAATCTATTATTATCCAAAAAAAAAACAGTTTTCGAAACGTTGATTTACTTTTTATTACTTGTAATCATTATTATGTAATTTTGTTTTAAAAAGCAACCAAAAATTAACTAAATAAGAGTCAACGCCATCTAGCGACAAAGCTTGGTAACAGTGAAAGTGGATTGCTTACGTGGCTTTTACTGAAATTGTTTGTGGATTATTTCTTTTACTGACTGTATAAGGGTGAGGTTACGTTACGTCTGAAGACCCAGGTCTTTAGGGAGGTCATAAGTGGAAGTTATCAGATTATTTTTAGTGTTTTGTTTTTTTCTGAAATTAAATTTATTGAGAAGTTTAAATTGCTTTGAAACTTGTCGATACTCGACCGATATTATGGCTAGGGTATGTCGAGGGAATCTAATCAATTTTATTAATAATTTTTATTATATGTTAAAAAATTGGTCGGGTGACTTTATTGACCCTAAATCATTTTATGACATTATGAAGGGATTAATAACTCCCACAGCGGCCCCGGCAAGGGCCGCCCATATACAAGTATTCGCAACGATACGAATCGATAAACAAAATCACGATCTCCGGAAATCCGAGCGGAGTTCGAGATGCATTTCCATCTTTCGACGTCTTTTCACCCTCCGAATATCATCCCTAAAGTTCCCGCTCGCTTCCCTTTTGCCGCGCGCAAGTGCGAAGGGGATGGGGTGAGGCTGGCGCGCGTGCGCGAGCCGACCCCTCATCAACGTTGGAGACGCTTGGTAGTGCCAAGCGCAAGATCCTGGCGCGTCGTCGGCCACCAAGAACATTCCTCCGTGGACCGTCCGCGGAGGCGGTGGCCCGCTCTCTCACATCCCTTGTAGCTAGCATACATCTTTAACATAAACCTTGAAACTCTGTCCTAATAACTTAAATTCTCTATCAAATCTCTAAAAAGTCCGATCCTCTGCAACGCAACCTTCTTGCTATTTACGATTGATAGCAAATCTGTTTCCCATTACAGTATTAATACCCGAAGAGCTAAAAGGTTGTGAGAGAGCGAGAAGGAGGGTTGTATAGTATTTTTTAAAAGTGGGAACGAGACGACGGGATGAGCCTGCGCTCCGTGCCGAGGTAAGTGCAAGCCGGGTTACGAGCGGCCACGTGCTCACGAAGTTTCCCTTTTTCAGGTCGAGCGTGGACCGATACTAGTCAATTGCAACCGCGTTTCCTTTTTCATTCCTCCTTCACGCTTTGGTTAATCGTTTTTTTTAACTTATTATAATGTAATAATTATTGTTCCTAATATATTTTAAGTTTAAACCACTACAAATGTTGTTTATTGATAACCATTTTTACAATACTCTGAGATAATTTTGAGATTTTTTTTGTAATATTTTATTTAGTTGTTGAAAGAAAAAGATCATGTTTTTAGATATATGTTTATATTTATATATATTACGTACTGTTTTTTTTTTCATCATAATTGTATTTATTTATTAAATAATACCCTCGTAACGCGTGTTAAGGTCATCGAACTCGACTCGCTCGCTAAGAGTTTTCCGTATTCTGAGTTAATATTTTGGTCAACGTTCATTCCGATTTACATGAACGCGTTGATCGGTCACTGTAATCATGGAACACCGGACATCCTTGACTGCCTTCTGAAGGTGATTATAATGTAAACTAAGTATAGAATAGAAATTAAAAAAAAAAAGCTTTATAATATGATACCTTAACATTACATGATTGAAGTTAAGGGATTATTGAAGTGTTCATTTTTAAATGTATTCTAATAAAAAGAATTTATATAATTTAAAACGCTTCCTATTCTCATGTCAATCGATTTTTATTCCTGTACAGACTTAAACAAGTCCAGCATGGTGTCCTAATAAATAAAATTCGTTTATTCTACTCTTATAATGATTTTTTTTTAATCATTTTATGGTTTGAATGAAAATGAATTAATTCTATTCAAACAAAATTGGTACCCATAATATCACAGACCTCAATGCATGTAAACATATTTAGTCGTTATTGTATCATAGATTATAATTAGTCCGTTTACAAAGCATCAAAAGACTCAGTACTCATCGTATAATCAATGTTTGCAATTGTGTTGATTCGCGACTTGCCCTAATCCTTCCTAATTGAATAAGAGACGTCTCCATAAATTAGAGGTATTAGGGGAATCATCGGGTCATTCATTAGTATAGTTGTTGCAGTCAGGAGTAATACGTGTTTGTTCGAGGCACGGCCTCCTGCCGCGATGATTGCTCCGAGGGGCAATTTTTGATTGATTGGCAACCTACGGGGCACCACTGATGCTCCCGCCGTTATTCTAAACAATTCCCTTGTTTGTTTTATCGTTGTGCGTTTCTTAGCCGCCTTTTTTTTTTTTAATGAAAAAAAAAGGTTTACGATATTTATATTCTTACGAATATATTTTTACAAAATAATATATACAGAGGTGGGCACACTTTTCAATCGTTAGCAAATATCTATTCACATCATTTATCGTCAGATGATGATCACTGTGGTGGTCGTGGATACGTAGGCATTTCCCCACGTTTAAAAAATGGCGGCACGGTGGCCAAGAGCTGACCTATTCGGTTCATCGTAGTTACCTCGTGACAGCTTGCAAAACTAATTTATCGTTCACAAGAGGCAATTTAATAGTAAATGTTATCTACACGAAAATATTAATTCCGCTCATCAATCATGTCCTTTCCATTTGCTGCCGTCTACTGAGTCTTATTGAATTCGATAAAATCTTTGGAATCGGTAATTCGGCATCTGCATTAAGTTGAGAATCGCTGACGTGTAAGTGGCCCCACGTCCGTTCGATGTCCATTCCATCCCCCTAATTCACTTATAAAAACTGACTATCCGATATCCCGTATCGGACGGCCGTGACGATATCCGGTGCGGGCCGGATATCCGATATGCCGGAAGCGTTGCACGCGCATCGCACATTATTTGTGTCGCAATTTTTCTATATTTGATAAATTGCAGAATTTACTCAATGCATTATATTTATTTTATGTAATATTTAATGTATGGAATTATTTTGAATTAAGATCATTTTAAGGCATTGAATCGATTGAGAAATCAAATATACTAAACCTAAAAACGTATTACAATAATACACACATATGTGATGACCATCGTTTAGAAGGTTATGTAATAAAATGAAAGAATAAAACAATAATTGTACTTTACGAAAATTGCACAAAAACTTACTATTATAAAATAAATGTTTTAGACATAATATACAACATCCTCGACGACCACACCTATGACAAGCCTGTCTCCACAATAGCTAAGAGAATCGCTCCAGCCTCCCAGGCGCCAGACACGGCGGCGCCTGAGTCTATCGATCCCCCTACCTCTAACCCCTCCCCCGTCTCCAATGACACCATAACATCGAGGGAGGGGATAACGCATGCGCATTCCTTGTTTGTGCAGACCCTATAGGATTATAGATTATCTCCTACGCTCACTCTCTTAGCAACACTCTTAATCGGACTAGCGGAAGACCCACAGTGTCTTAGAGAAGCTCAGCTAGACCACTCTCCACAGATAGACTTTTGTCTGATCGATGAAATCATGTTTGCGAAACGAATTCAACTTCGGTGAGTATCACGGTTTTAGGATCTTTTAATTATATTACAATAAACGAAATTCGTGCGTTTATATTAACTTTTACGATCATTTTAACTGACTTTTAAGTACATGGTAGCTTAGTCAATCTTAATTTTGTTCTGTTTGTATATTTTAGTAAGCATAAAAATGTTCTTAGAACTTTTCCGGAGTCCATTGTATTTTTCTATATTGTCCGTTTATGAAGAAATGAAACAATAGAATATCCCTTAGCAGATAATCCCCTAATGGACATCAACAAATCACTGTCCACAATACTGTAACTATATACGCTAGCAGGCTATCAACTTTGCTACACGTATGTCGAGCTGACACGCGCTGTGATGTGTCGGAGGCTGCGTTTTGTCAGCCCTGTCACACAACCCTTTGTGGCCATTGTCTCGCCGGCGCTGAGAGGTGCCCGACAGCCCCGAGGGGCTGTTATTAAATTATCAAGTCTATTAACCGCGTCTAGGGTTACCATTGTCTCTTCTATTTTCTCATATGGTAAGGTTTATCAATTATTTTCACTGTTGATCCTATTCATTTAATTATAAACTATTTTTGTAGACTAATGGTCTACAGACATGTCTATACCTATCAATGTCCTCTTCTTTGTAAATTTAAAATTAAAAAAAAAGTTTTTAACACATGTCTCTTGTAATATTTTTAATTTATTAAGACGACATATAACGTCTCTATTGTTATTTGAATGAAAGCACAATGTTAAGCGAAGTGGAAACGTGAAGTCAATGAGTTAGACAGGCTTCGCGCTCGCACTTGACGGGGTTAAGGTGCCAATCACTTGTTCATAAATATTTTCTTTAATAATGTACTTTGGAATTTATGATGTTATGTTACTGGCTGAATATAATTCTATGTATTTATCTTATGTTCTTCTATTATTCGGTTAAACATTTAATTTTTTAATGCCAAAATCTAATGAGTTCTTAGCTAAAGAACATGTTAAGCATCAGTGCAGATGTAGAAAGATTAATATCTATGGTTACTTAAACAGCAAAAAAATCTCATCCTGCCTGAAACATATCATCGTCTCATCATCATCAGTCCTTGTCTGCTCACCGTTACATCGTTTTTCTTAATGTACTGTCTTGGTTAAATACATTTTTTCATTCAACGTAAATCCTTGTATACAAGATTTGATTTTAAAAAAAGTTAATATCTATTCAAAAGCTCCTCCCATCCAAAACAATTGACGGCCTGAAAAATAAGTTACGACAGCTCGTATGTACAGCTTAAATTTTTTTATGACAGTATAACAGCCGTCACTGACTCATTCCTCAGCTGCCCATTCGATCATTGCACAGTATTAAAATTCCAAAAGGCCGTCTGCGGGCCATTGCAATCCGTTTTATGCAAAACTCCCTGCAATAACTCGCGCCCTTATGACTCTGGGCCCTTTAATGAACGCGATGGAATTTTGCTATGTTTTATCACCCTCCATACGACCCTTATATCTATGGAATTAGAGTTCAAGTTTTTCTGTCACTCACTAGCTGTTATGATTATATCGTTGATAATGTATTATTTTTCAAGTGAACATTTATTATACTTTTACTTTTATTAATAACTATTTCGAATAATAATAACAATAACAATAATAGGTGTTTTTTTTTTGTTTTATACTCTTGCAATTTTGTATTTCTTCAAAATAATAGACACGTAAGATGGAAGTAAAGCTTTTAGCAAGATGTATGCAGATCAGTTAAATTGTAACGCTCTGGTTAAAAGAGTGGATTTATATTATTTCTGTTGTGTATGTACTATTATATTTTAAAGCATTCTTTGGAAAGTTGTTTAAACTTCTGTAAAAAATCAATACGTATGTACTTCCATGTTTCGAAAAATGAAAATCTTGTATAACAGTTTATTCCAATTCATTCACCCCGTGAAGATATATCACTTAAAACCTGTCGTAGGTTTAGGGCTGGTTTCTACAAAAAAAAATCAAATTTTTGCCGTAGTAGCCGAGAACCTACTTAACAAAGTAAAAAAAAAAGTTATCGTTGTATATAACAGAATCAGATGATGTTTTAAGAGTAATTCCATAATTAGATGCATATTTTCATGCGTATCTATGCGTAAGAATAATCTATTTTTTATATTACCGAGTTCTATTTTCATATTTCCTGTAACTTGCCTTTTCCTGACCGTCTATAAATATAATGTACGGTCAATAATACATCAGAAACCGATGGCGTACAAGCGGTCATGTTCCAGTTCCCTGAACGGTAAAAATAAACTATTAGGTAAACTACTCCGCACCGGATTTATACGCCATGTTTCGAAATTGTTGCCAGTACAATCGACCGATTAAATGTTTTCCAAAAAGAAACATGTTATTAACGAACAAATAAGTCATTATCATGTCCAATGTGTATCAAATATGTTCCGGCTAGTCATCGTCGTTCATCGCGTGCATAGCAAAGGAGTGGAACAAGTTCCCGTCCAAATACGAGTTGGGGACCTTCAAAAGTAGAGTGAAAAGGCACATACTAAACTAGCGCGTACCATCTTTCGACCACGTCATCACTTAGCTTGGCACTTGGTTCATTAATTAAATTATTTACTTGTAAACATTATGGTGACACATTTAAAATGATTAATTCCAGTTACATTTAAATCTACTTGAGTGAATATAGTTAGCCTTCATTAAATTATCTCCTAATATGGACATCGAATTAACTTTATAAGTAGGCCAAGGTTGAAGTGCAGACAAAAGTGTTTTAACCGGATTTTATAAAAACTTGACTTTTTATTATAACAAGTAACTAATAAACGCTTTGTATTAGACAATGAATTCTCGTTAGCTTTGTTAAATAAGATAGTCCTCATGTTAGGAAATTAAAAAAAAAACAATGTCTTTATACATAGAGATGTGAAGCCATCCAACATACTTATTAACAGAAAGGGAGAGGTGAAGATGTGCGACTTTGGTATA
>JAODUI010000011.1:1545876-1579681 GCA_027563995.1 Papilio gigon | reverse complement strand
ACTGCTGAGCGAAGACCTGCCCCAAAAATCGCCACGACGGATCTCGGTCGCCCTCATCCAGGACACTACAGCAATTTTAGTTATTCTCGTTTAGTGTCATCATCATCATCAACAGCCCTTGTCTGCTATGAGAATGGTTGTATACAATATACCCATCCTATAAGTGTAATAGCTTGATTATTACTGTTCTAAGATGGGGTAAGTTTAAGGCTCGTTTCTACTAAAAAAAAATTAAATTTGTGCCTTGATTACCAACATCCTACATAACAAAGTTTAAAAAAAGTGCATTATAAAATAGCATTTAAAGATTATTTATTGCTTTTAAATAGGAAATAGTTTACATGTATTTTAGTTACATAACCTAGGTTATTCTTATCAGACGTTTGTTGTATTTGTATATTAGGCAATAACAAACAAATATTAACATGGCTGACCCTTTATAGTTAACTGCGTTGGGTAATGTGACAATAGTTACACAGATAAAATGCAAGGTTTCATTTTATAATTTAAATTTCCAATAGTAAGTATGACATGGTTATGGAAAATCAGTTGTAGGTTATTTTTTTTTATCTAGAAACATATTTGAAAGTTATTTTAATTGTCGACATCCTAGACAATTTAATATTATACTAATTAACTAACAGATTAATTAAGTCAAATTTATGTTCTTTAGGTAACATGTTTGTGAAAAATTTGATCCACAGATTTATAACCTATATTTACTAAATCCAGAGCATAAAAGAGTGGCATAAAATTAAAAAAAAAATCGTATAGAGTAGTCTATGTCCTATTCCAGTTTGTTATCTCTGTTACATATGTCATTGAGATATATTCAAGTTTTATGGAGTTATGTAATACAAACATCCATCCAGATTTTTGCATTTATATCAGTAAGATATTGTAATGGCAACATATGGTTATTCTAAAGTTACAATTACTTTAATTACAAATTGGTTTCATTGCCCATTACTATTATATCATCATATATGGCGTCTAATTTAATCTTGTAATCAAGTATTGAATTGAATTTAACTAAGCTTATTGTATTCAAAATGTTAACTTATCTTTAACCTTACATTGATATTAGATAACTGACAGTTTTCAATACATATATAACCAATAGATACCTATAGATACCTAATCTACAGTACAAAAGTGAGACGAAAGGCCTCCAGAGGTATTATAGTATGTGCCCTCAGTGTTATCATTTACAATACACTACATTTTGAAAATCGAATCTCCATTAGGTCACACTTGTATGAAATAATCCATCCAGATCTTTTTAGCCGTTTGAATCTATGTATTGTGATAAATAAGGACTATAATTGTAATAAGAAAACGTGTGCTTCATTTATTTTGACAGGTTTTATATCTCGCAAACGTCAGTCACTTGTTGACGTCCTCGGTCACTTACTGCGTGTATGTAATTATAGTGTCCAATGATTGATAATATGTTTATCTCGAAGCCTTGAATTATGTAAAAATGAGAAAATTTGACACATAATCTTTCATAGAATCCCAATCAAATTAACTTTAGGACTGTACTTTTGTAATATGGTTGTAGACGGGAAAGTAATGATTAGGTATTTCGATTTTCTATTGGTTATAATGAAATTAATCGAATTGTCATTCGATTTCTATAATTTAAATTACATAATGATTTATTATTGTCTCTAACAACGACTTAAAGAAACTTTATGCTAAGTGAAGTGTTAATCAGTCTAACAGAGTTCGAAAATGTTTCGTATGTCATTGGAATAAAGTCTATTACAGCTTGTATTTAATGTAATTTAAATGAGCACTTAGTAACTGTAACAAAGATTCAACTAACATATTGTTTACAATGTCTTAACATAAACAGTGCTAGCTATAAAAAATGTTGGCACAACCATCATTGCATTCTCAACGCCCACGCTCAACGACTATTGACGAACACACGATATGAATAGTGACATCTTTGTTTTGGCGCCAAAATGAAAGGGCCTAATTGATACGTTCTGTATACGCACGTAGTCGGTAATAGTTTGGATATTAAAGTGCGCCATCTATAGGAGTTTTATATGAAAAAATCATTTGTATGTGTGTACATTATTTTATAATCCGTTCCAGGGGGCTGGTTACTTAAAACGGGCGGATACCGAACGACTACATGAGATCTTCCTGAAGTACGCCACCGTCGAAAAGAACGGCGAGAAAGTTATCACCAGTGAAGATTTTGTAAGGAAGTATCTTGGATTATTCGACGAAGGTCGGTACAAGTTTTTCTGATATCCGCACTAAAAGTCACACTCTGAGTCGTAATCTTAATGACTACCTAACCTGAATGCGGCCGTAGCATTTTTAAATATCCGAGCAGTGCTTTTAAAAGGTCTATTTACCTGTGTATTACTTGACAATTTTGTTCACAGGGTGTATCATTAAAAATTAAGCATTTGTGTTGATTTTCCTTTGCAGATGACTACAACAAGGAGTCGGTCCAGCTCATTGCGGGTATCGTGGACATGGACAAGGACGGGTACATCTCGTTCCCCGAGTTCCAAGCCTTCGAGGGCCTGCTCTGCGTGCCCGATGCCCTGTACAAGACCGCCTTCCAACTATTTGACACGAACGGCAATGGACTTGTTGCCTTTGGTAAGTATTGTAACAAGACTTTTGAACACCAAATAGGAGACGAGGTTTTTTTCTACTATATATTGTGACGTCATGGCTCTCAAATAGAAAGTAGTGTTCTGTAAGTAACCTAAATCTAAGTAATTTTTTGTTGTTAAAATTTGATGTTTTAAATTGTCGTAAAGGTTATAATAGTGTTAACCATTGACACGCTGCTTTTTTAATTTATAAATTGTCATTTAATTTCAGATGAGTTCGCGGAGGTCATGCGTAAAACGGTGCTACACAAGAAGTTACCGTTCAACATGGAGAGCACATTCGTTCGCCTCTACTTTGGCAAGGATAAGAAGCGTTTAGTAACGTATCCTGAGTTCAGCCAGTTCCTCCATGACTTCCACGAGGAGTACGGCGTGGAGGCGTTCAAGAAGTGTGATAAGGATGGCACAGGGTTCATCACGGTTGGGGACTTTAGAGACATAATGTTGTCGGTTAAGAACCATCTCCTCACTAAGGACTTGAAGAATAAAGTTATTAATGTAAGTAACTATCACATTTTTTATTTAATTTAGTCGTTTAAAAAAGACAAAGAAACGCAATGTAAAGAAAGGAACATTCTAAATACAAAAAAAAAAAGTTTTATGCCCAGATCTATAATTTACAATATGTTATATTATAAAAAAAATACGTGAGAATATTACCTTTCTAATTTTCCATACTAAAGATAAAGCATTCATTCCATCACCTATCTGCATTATCACGTCATTAACACGTTCTATCACGTTATCACGCACTCCTTGTGTTGGCTACGTGATAATGATATGCCATTTTAACTATGGGTTTCATATATTGTTAATCTACAGATGCTTAATGCGGAGCACAAAAGTAACGCGAAATGAAGACAGTCGAGTCTTTAGTTACGTTAAATTTCCTTAATAATGTTATTAACAAAATGACATTTGGAAAATCGACTCTCAATTAAACGTCAAACTGGTATGAAACACGCCATGTATAGGTTCTATATAGTGGGTTTACACTGATGACATATTTCATAATCATCAGCCTTTATCAGTCCACTGCTTGACAAAAGTCTTCCCCAAAGCCTTCCACAGTATACGGTCCCGCGTCCTCCGTGACAAACGCTTTGTTTATTCATCCCTTTTAATGTTCGATAAAACTGACACTATGTTTTAATATACGTGTTGCTGTGGAATTTACTATAACAATGGCTAGTTAACGTATGTAGTCAAATTACTAGACCTACATGGTCCAGGTTTCGATTACATACTCATAGTTTACAATTATGGATATCTTATTGCAACAAAGGATAGAAAGATAAGGGGGCATGGCGGTGCCCCCGCAGTGGCCGGTTCATTATTATATAACTGCTGTTATCAATGAATAAAAAAATCCTTTCTTCAAGTCATGTAGACATTTTATAAATTTGGATTAATAAGCTAAAATATGTATACTTTTCCAATAACTTGATGTCTCGACCATAACATGGTACAAGGTCAAATGTTAAGAATGAAGGTGTTAATTTTGCAGCGCCATTAGTCTAATGGTTAAGGGTATGGACTACTGATCTTGCGGTCGTGGATTCGAATCCCCAGCCATTGGACTTAACTATTATTCGGCTACGACAAATATTAGTAAATTAACAATAATCTATTAATATGTTAATTAAAAAAAAATGTGTGTTTTTATAATCAAAATTAAACATTCCAGGCTTCAGGTTTCCCGCAAGGAGAGAGGAAGATTAGTTTCCCGTATTACATGGCTTTTAATTCCTTACTGAACAACATGGAGCTGATAAAACGAGTTTATTTGAATGCAACGAACGGGCATCGAACTCAGGAAGTCACTAAGGAGGAGTTCCTTCACTCCGCTCAAATGATGAGTCAAATCACTCCATTGGAAGTCGACATATTGTTCACGCTCTGCGACATGATACACCATACTAATGGGTATGTTATCCTTTATATATAGCGCCAATAGTCTAATGGCTAATGGTACCGATCTCCGATCACGTGGTCCGTTGAAGTGTACACAAAAGTATTTTAACCGGATTTTATAAAAACTTCGACTTTTTATTAAAAACAAGTAGTCCATAAACGTTTAGCTTTTTCTTAGACAATGAATTCTCGTTAGCTTATAGTCCTCATGTTAGAAAATTAAAAAAAAAAACAATGTCTCGTAGTTTTCTCTTAACCATTCGATTTACGCCATCTTTGGTTCTTACATTTATGAATTTAATAAATATAATATCGGACGAGCGTGTATCATAAAAAATAATTGTTCGGCGTTTAACTGTTCATACATAACAACACATTTGTATTGCAGACGGCGAACGTGTCGAGCGAATCTGAAGCGGAGGCGAAGTCGTGACGCAACCTCCGCGACCGCCTGGAGCAAGCTCTCCAAGACAACTGGCGGCGGCTGACCCACCATCGCTCTGTTAGTACTGAACACAATGTCTTGTTTACCTTGATGACTAAATATCTTATTATAGTAAGGTGTTTGAATTGGTTCGGCCGGCGGATGAGTACTATTGTTTCTGTCTAGCCAAATCGTATACAATATTATTTAACATACTGCCATGTCGGTACACTTAAACTAACGAACTTATGCACTTCTAAAATTAGCTTCAGTAATGCAACGCGGACTGATTGCAGGATTACAGTAGTTGTAGACTTTATTAGTAACTTTGTCATTGTCGAATACTTTATTGATAACTACTAAGATGTTAGATTACAGCTCGTAGTCTCTATCACTGTTAGAAATAAAAGCCTGAATAAACTTATATGAAAGCATTCTAAAAAAACGAATGTTGTTATAAAGTGTGTATAAACATTTTTTTCTCCGAACATCGCCGGTGTAGTCGACCTTGGTTATGAAATACATTAGTGCATCGTGATGTCATCTCGCACAGCATTGCGCATGTAGACGATACAGTATATGATATGAAGTTTTACATTGAGCTTTTTAAAGCTCACTATAAGATAATACTATGTAGAACTAAACATTCCCATGTGAACAATTATTCAGGATAGAAAATACTCTAACATAGGTTACTACTTCTGTCTCCTTTCAGAGCCGTAAAGTCGTCTTCGGATTTATGTGGTAACAAACATTAAGTAAGGTTTTATACTTAGATTATAATGATACAATGGGTCTTGATTGTCGAATCACTAGTATGTAAAAAAAATTCTCTTTAAAAAAGGGAGTTAACAAAATGTACCAACACACGTGTCGTGGCAGTGGAATTTTACGGTTTGCTCACATTCATCCAAGTTACTTTGTAGCTTTATCAAAGGTCGAGATCAGTAGTGTGGACCACCTGTAGGTCTCCTCGGGTCCGTAATGCTCGCCCCGTTCCGGTGAAGTATCACGTCTTGCTGGACGTGCTGCTTTTTATCACACTTCCCGGTAATTCGCCAGTCGGAGCGCACTCCGCAATGCGTTACCGTTAACCACGTATACTATCGTCTGCTATTGATTACGATTTAATTTAGTTCCGTCGCCGGGTAATACTGCATTCATTCCACTTAATAACATTAGATTTTATTGCGTTAGAGTTTTATCAAATGGGGTAGGCAGGTAATATCCTGTGCGCAGTGCAGTACTATTGTTTTTTTAAATAAAACCCCTTGTGATGTGACTAATAAATTGTAGTAAATACGACATTACTCATTAATGAGTCACTAAATATATTACAAATTATGGCTTATGTATCATTTCGTCATCGGCCGCCGTGTAAACACCATAGGAGCAAACTGTGAATTTTAAATATCATTATAAAAACGATTGAAACCGTTTTCTGTGTAACAAAAACAAAACACTAACGTCGTATCAAGAACTATAAGATTATAGCTGACTTACAGTGTTAATTCTGACCTTACTGCCGTAGTTAAAGTGTTAGTGGTAGAAGGTTAATGCAGAATTCGAACGTGTAGCGAAAAAACGTGAGTACTTAGAAACACCTGCAGTTATATGGATTCAAGTTTATTTTAATAACGATATTATAACTATACATTTAAGAAAATTAGTTGTCATTAATCAGTGAAAATTAGATATAGTTTTGTTTTCATCATCAACCTTTGTCTGCCCACTGTTGGTTATAGGCCTTCCCCAATACCTTCCACAGTATGTAGTCCTCTGCCTTCCATCCAACGACTTCCTGCCGTTCGTTAAGTCGTATGTCGTGGTATTATGTTAATATGTTCTTATTATCCCACAGGAGTCGTTCAGAGACCGTCAACGACACAACTCCTTCAGCCAGGAGGGGCCTCGCCGGCGGAGGGCCAGCGCGCACTCCCTCGACCTCGAGAGGCCTGACAACATCGCTACTATACACAGGTCAGTTGGCCTCGTCACATGATAATTGTTCTCACACTAACAAGTATACGATAGACTACGTCACAGCGTGCTTTTTTACTTTAGAAATTAGGTGCAATATATATTGTAAAATAGTCAATTGACCTATCTTCTTTCAGCGTATGAAATATAGACTATGTTTAAAGTTTTTAGTGCATTGCAAAACGATTAATTATTCAAGATATTTTGTAATAAAAATATTTGTATTAATGACAAACTATTGCCTTGTAATATGACGCAAGCGAGGCGTTGGCGTTTGAATGACATAAGCTAAATATTGTTAAACATGCGACCATCCGCTCCCAATGAATAACAAGTCTTTATGTTGGGTTACTTGTCGCAGACTCTCCAAAAATGATTATTGAAAGTACGAATACTGTATACTATTTGTAACTTTTTGAATAAACTACATATCTGCTTCAAAATCTGGAATCTTTTCTTCCGATTTACATTGCTTGTTATTACATAACAGCTTGTTTCTTTATAGTACAGGATCGAAGTTAATCATTGTACAATGTATTTGGTTTCAGGGCACAATCCCTAAGCAAAATGGCAACTTTATCACTTAAAATCTCATTGGAGGGCGGCAAAGTGGTGAAAACTATACAGTTCGACCCTTCCACAACAGTTTACGATGCGTGTCGCATCATCAGAGAGAAGATATTGGAAGCGAGTGCCAGCGATCGTGAGTAGATTTTTATTTAATAATAAAACTAAGAAGATTATTGAAACCTTATATTTCTAATAAACACATTTTATACTTTGTCATTTTAAAAATATTATAAATTCAAATGAATATGACTTACTTTAGTGCAGTTTTTTTTATACGAGAACAGCAATATATGAAAATATCTACATAACATAGATAAATAAAGTTGACAATGATCATATCGAGTTTGAAACGAATGCATCTAAATGTAACATTCTCACTTTTGAAGACACCTACACGTAATATTTTCTTATTATACGCCCACAGCGAAAGAATACGGTCTATTCTTGGCGTCAGAAGAAGACAACAAGAAGGGTATATGGCTGGAGGCGTCGCGCAGCCTCGACTACTACATGCTGCGCAATGGTGACCTTCTCGAGTACAACAAGAAGACCCGCAACTTGCGTGTCAGGATGTTAGACGGTGAGTATACTGGCTACACTTAAAGTTATGATAGTTACTAAGGACTTGCAGAGATCCAGAAAGCCCTGTGACCTTGCCGCCTCCATCGCCACACACCAAGGAAAAAATGTACATATTTGTATAATAACAATAATATAATCAGAAACTCAAAATAGAACAGACCTGTAACCGAGTCTAAGTCAAAGAAGAAGAAAGTGTCATTGAGGACTGAGGGATTTTTTTAAAAGATTTTTTTAAAAGATGAAATTCCATATTATAAGTAAACATTATCTTTGTGTGTTTAGGAACTGTGAAGACCTTGTTGGTGGACGACAGTCAGATTGTGGCAAATCTTATGGTGGTGATATGTACGAAGATTGGTATCACAAATTACGACGAGTATGGACTGGTAAGTGATGTCACAAAGTTACTAAAAATAATACGACTATGACCTAATTACTGCTAATATATAGGATGCGAACCCCGACAGCGGAGATGATAACAAGCTTATAATGATGGTCATGAAAGACATTTGGCATATTGTCACGTAATCTTAACCTAATTATAGTGAAATATTTTATTTAACTAAATATTGATATATATCATGTTATCTCTTAGGTACGCGAAGAACAGAAGGAGGAGGTAGACCCGTGTGAGAAACCGAACTACGGGACATTGACGTTGAAACGTAAGCATCAGGAAAAAGAGCGCGACGCCAAGATGGAGCAGCTGAGGAAGAAACTGCGGACTGATGATGAGGGTATGTTGTTGGTAGTGTATTACCTAATTTAAACATAATTATTAATATACATAATAAGAGAATCATGACAACGGAATTTCCTAGTAATAATAATTCTCTCAGCAATTTTGTATAATTTTACTACAAAATTAAATAATTGAAATTTAATAATAGAACATTCTAAATCGTAGTGAACTGGGTGGAACCATCGAAGACGTTGCGCGAGCAGGGCGTGGAGGCGACGGAGACGCTGCTGCTGCGCCGCAAACTGTTCTACTCGGACCGCAACGTGGACTCGCGCGACCCCGTGCAGCTCAACCTGCTGTACGTGCAGGCGCGCGACGCCATACTCGCCGGCACGCACCCCATCACGCAGGACAAGGGTAACATAACATTACTCATCAATTGTATACAACACTTTTCTCTTTAAAATCTTACTAATATTATAAATGCGAAAGTTTAAATGGATGCATTGATGGATGTTTGTCAGAAGGTATCTCCATAAAGAGACGGGGGTAAATGAGCTATGGGATGACAAAACCGGCCGACTTAACGCATTTCGCTAAAATTTGTTACAGATGGTTATATAATATTGGAATCATTACATTCTTATAAATCGTTTAGTACCCTATATTTTTTAAAGAAAAATTAATTTCGTTCTCCTAAGATTGTTTAATTACAATTGATACTGGTTACTAACGGAGTCCCTGTATCGTTACCGTAATATCTACCCTAAGGAACAACTAATATAACCGTTAAATTACATGATATAAAGCTAATTCTGTTTGTAATTGCAGCGTGCGAGTTCGCCGGCATACAGTGTCAGATACAATTCGGTGATCACAAAGAGGACAAACATACACCGGGCTTCCTAGAGTAAGTAGTACAGACATCAGCTCTCAGCTTTCGTTCAATTATCCAGCTTACCGTGAAATTCCATTCTTTATCTTCTAGGAGTCGATGTCAGATTACAATGTCCGCATCAAAGGCATGTTTGGTTTATTGTGATTTTTATTGTTTCATTTTTTAAATGCGAACCTACAATTAGCTAATGTTTATAATTTATTTGTTGCAGTCTAAAAGAATTCCTGCCCGCGTCCTATGTGAAGGTGAAGGGAATTGAGAAGAAGATATTCAAAGAGCACCGCAAGCACGCCGGCCTGAGCGAGCTGGACGCCAAAGTGCTGTATACTAAGAGTGCTAGAGATCTGAAAACGTATGGTGTCGCCTTCTTCTTGGTTAAGGTAAATAATTGAAAAATATAGTAAAGTATTGTAGTGTTATTTCTTTTTGAATTGTATTTATTAAATAGAATATCATATGTTTATGTGTGAGTTCAGGTATGACGGCTGACAGAGATGTATAGAAGAATAAAACATACTGTGCCGACCTTCCGAAAAGGGCCGGGTGATGATGATGATGTTTATGCATAAAAATTATATTGAATGATGATTGAATTCTATATGTACATTTCTAAAATAGCATATTAATTAATAGGAGAAAATGAAAGGCAAGAACAAATTAGTGCCTCGCCTGCTGGGCGTTACCAAGGACTCGGTGCTGCGGCTGGACGAAAAGACGAAGGAGATCCTGCAGACGTGGCCGCTGACCACCGTGCGACGCTGGTGCGCCAGTCCTAATACGTTCACCTTGGACTTTGGTGACTATAGGTATAGTGAAAGAATTAAATTCCCTTCCCACTTAGTATCGAATATTGTAAAACAGACTCACCTTTCGTGATAAACTGAACTGTACTCTGCCCTTTAAGTATTTTCCTGTAACATGAAGAATCTAAACTAAGGGTTTCCCTTATTCACCAATTAATTGAGTAATTTTAGTTAGTCAAAAATTGAGTCTGTGCGAACTGTGTTAACTATAGTCCGTCAGCTACTGTTGCTATGAGATTAATAAAATAATCATGTTGTCCAGCGACCAGTACTACTCGGTGCAGACGACGGAGGCGGAGCAGATCCTGCAGGTGATCGCGGGCTACATCGACATCATCGTGCGCAAGCAGCGCGCCAAGGACCACCTCGGCATCGAGGGGGACGAGGGCTCGGCTATGCTCGAGGACTCCGTATCGCCATCCAAGTATGTATACTGCATTGTATTTTGATTCTTATTGTCATGTTGTTAGAGTGCATTGTAATTTATCATTTTTCTTATAGTAATGTGAATATGTGAATAATATTGTCTCGGTCTTTTAACTTTAGCTTTTTCGATAAAGTGTTATTTATAATGTAATAAATTTTACGACGATTCAAATCTTCGTCGCCTTTAAACGTTTTTATTCAGTATAATAATTAACGTAAATTATTTTTTTAGAGCGAAATTTTTTAATAAGTACAATATAATGCTATAAGAACGCAAGTCTAATTTGTATAATTTGATTTTCTCTCAGGGCTAATATCATTCAGCACGATACGTTCAAATCGGGCAAGGTGAATATGGAGTCTGTCGCCAAACCGGCGGTGCTCAGACCGGGAGCTGAAGGTAATATAAAAAGACTATTTTGTTGTACAGTGTACTTATAGTGCTTTGTTTATGAATTATTTTGCATCTATATATATCTAGCTTATATTTTATTTATAAATGTAAAGACATATACATAAATACATCTGTTCACATATACAAATGTTATCCATAGATATGGTTGTTTTAGTCGGTAACGGACTTCATGCTAAGTTAATGAACATTAAAGTCCAAAACGACAATGGACTTGTAGTTCCTACGTCTGTAGATGACCTAAGATATTTTCCGTCATTAATAAAAAAAATTAGGGGCATGTGACTCGACTTTAACAAAAGCACATTGTTTTCCAATGTACGTAAAAATACTCCCCACTAGTTTCTATTATCGCCAAAACACTTGTAAAACATTGTCTTTGTAAAAAACATTTTTACACATGTTTGGTAACTCGCTATTATATTTATTCGTGTGATACGCTGTAAATAAGCTGTTATATATTTATTTGGCTGTGATTTATTTAAAGCTTGTTATGCATTGGCGGTGTTAGGTGCTAAGCCGTTCGCGGTGGGCCACCTCACCGGCGCGCAGCAGACCACCGTCTCCGGTCAGATCATCACAGGCCACACCCCGCCCACTGTCAGTATATCTTTAGTATATTATTTTCAGATATTAGTACTATGTAGTATATATGAGTAATAATTTGTGAATGTATAGTAAAATAGTTTTGGTTAAACTTCGAGTTAATTTATAAGAAGAAATCGAAATAACTATTCCACTTCAAATCTGTTTAAATGCAATGGTTAGTGAAATCTTTGTTTTTATACAATATTGGAAGATATTTATCGTAATTTTTTGTTTGTTTCACGCCTACTTTATTAATGGAAGTGCAGTCTTCGAAATGGGTTGTGTAGGTACTTTTAGAAATATCGACTTTGTGATTAGTTTAAACCTCAAAATACAATGACAAACAAATGATATGTATTAAATTGTTTTGGAATATTTGCAGGCGTCGCAGGTCCAACAAACGCGCGTTACGTCGATACTGACGGAGCCGCAACGAGCGTTATTGTCCACTATCACTGGCGGCCGAGAGATCATCCGGCAGACTGAGGAGGGTCTCAGCAGGGTTAGTTATAAACGATGAAAATTCAAATTTAAAATTGTCGCGTATATTAATGTTATATATTATTATGCGTGGAATTTCCAGGCTTCTCTGCCAGCGCTCGGACAAGACGCGGCTTCAGTTAAATGGAAGAAAGTGACAATGGACACCAGCAAGCAAGTTGTGACGTCGCAAATAGCGGCCATGAATGCAGCCACAGCGCAAGTCGTCACGCTCACATCTGGTAAGAATAATTTAACTATTTAAAACGTCAAAGAATAACAAATGCTTCATGTTGTCAACATTATATAATAAATGTAATTCTTTTTAGGTCCTACCGAAGAAGTAGACCACACCGCCGTGGGCGCAGCCATTACTACCATCACCACGAACTTGCCAGAAATGACCAAAGGTAAAGTTTGACTATGTAATAGTCTCCTGCTATAAAATAATAGCTTAATGTTTGATTTTTAAGTTTGTCATTATCATATTTATTTCCTACAGGCGTACAAACCATTGCCGCTCTTATGGATGATACTGATGACGGAGACAAACTACTTGACGCGACCAGAAAGTTGTGTAGTGCCTTCAGCGATTTGTTGAAGGCTGCTGAACCTGAAACGAAGGAGGTAAGGGGAATAGACATGTACTTTATAATGAAATTTGTGTTTTTTTTTGTTGAATAATGGAAATTCTGCTCGAAGGGCCATTTTTATGATTACAAAATTTGATCTTATTTAAATCTATTTTATTTTTAGCCTCGTCAGAACCTTCTGAACGCCGCATCACGCGTCGGTGAAGCGTCTACTTCAGTCCTGCACACCATCGGCGAAGAAACCGAGGAAGACAAGGAGACTCAGGTAATTATCTCTAGAATCGTCAGCACACAGAAAAATAAAAACAACAAAAAGTCGTTTTTGTACAGAAAACTTAATTATTGTTACGACAATTTCTATAAAGCCTTTTTTGGTAACAAGGATAAACAGGATTATGGATCGGATTTTGAAACAATCCTCGTTGATGACGTGACATGCAGCCGACCTAAACAAGCAGAAGATGAGGGTATTTATGAAGATATAGATACAAGCAACACCTGGGGACGAATGCTGGACGTGATACAAGAGGAATCTGATAGCGATTATTACCGGAGCTTGGAGTACTGCAACGCTCACTTCAATCCCGGACGGCCAGTAACACTAAACGAAATCAACCAAAATAAAACACCTTCAACCGGAACTTCTGGTAACAACAGCGATTTTGAATCTATCCTAGAAAATTGTGAAGACTATTTAAGTGATAAAGACGATGATAGTATAAAACTCCCACCGAAAACAACTTCTGAAAAAATTTATAATCTTAAAAAGGACTTCTCCAATCACGACTACGTTAATATAAACTTCAACCCAGATAATCCTGAACATGAATACGCCAACATCGATGTAGATAGACGAACTAAAAATAAATTACTACGCGAACGTTTCTTTCTATCAAATAATAACGACAAAAACGATATTAATGAACGTTTCAATAGGTACAATAATTCTAAAAGAATCGAATGTCAGACAATTCGGAATGACGTCACCAAGACAGGACCGGATGTCAAAGTTTCAGGCTCTCTTAACATGAAAATACTAAACATAGACAAATATAATCGTACTCTTACCACAAAGGAGACATACAAAGAGATAGTAGAAGCTAGTTTCACAAAAAAGGAATTGAATCTCAAACGCGACGATTTAGAAACATTCATAAAACGCAGCGAGAAATATTATACGAGCGAATCAAGGGACAGAACAACAACAGTGGAATTGAACAATACAAAAACACCGCCTAAAGGAAAGACTGAAATTCGTATATTTTATAATCCTACGTTCTCAGCGATGGAGGCAAAAGCACTAGGTCTCTGTCAGTTCTGTCAGAAACGGTGTCCGAAGACTGAGGAGAAATGTTGCCCGGAATGTGTTTGTTTAGAGATAGAACTGGGCAAGATATGGAGAGAGAACTGGCTGAACATATTATGCGTGTTGTCTTTGTTATTCGTCTTACTGTTATTGTTGATACAATCATTATTTCCAAACGATGACTGTGTTGCCGGGGACACGGGTCGAAACTGTTTTGAAATGCTGTGATTGAAAGACAATTGAAATGATATCGTAAAAGACTGGAAAGTAAGACCTATTGAATGCTAGATTTTTCTTCTTCGCTTGCCATAAATATACTTGCCTATGCAATACACAACATATGCCATAGATTTTAATATGTTGGTGTTATTGGAATATATCCTGCTGAAGGAGTTGTTATTTTTACATCACATTTTTGCATAGAATTTATATTGTTCGTTATATTTTTTATTTAGGGGTTTTCATTTTAGTTTTGTGACTTGACAAAAGTTAAGGACAAAAACGTCCCGTAATTTTTCTTTTATGATTTACACTTGTTTTTTATTATTTTTGTTCATTATTAAGATTATATTGGAATTTATCTGGCAATTAGCTTTACGCATGACCAGGGATTTACATTTTGTTTACATTACATTGTACTTAAATAATCCGTCCATTAACATATAACTGTTTATTAAAAATATAATGTAACCAAGGCAGCTAGTTTAAAATCACAAGCATTATTTCATATCCTGGTCATGTCGAAAATGTTCCTAAAAGAATCTCATTTCTCCTCATAGTGTTTTAAGTTTGGTCTTTTTTGTTTGGACATGATTTTTATAACATGTAAGGGTTCAATATTTATTATATTCAATATGTTACTACTCCTATAACGACTGTGACCAATTTTGTAAATATGTGTCTACTAATACGGTGTTGTTTCTCAGATTTACTTTCGTAACAAATTTCATATACACGCCATAAATCTTTGTATCTCTGAAGTTGGCTAATATGAGTAAGCGAGACGAACACATTCACAAAAGTAGAAAGAGAGAGAACATGAATCGCGTTCTTCGTGTATTTTTACCTATAAAGTTTGTCTGCTTGTTGCTAACTTCAGATCGTATTAGTATTATGACGTGTGCAATATATATTAGTAACAAAACTTACCAGTAAGGCGTATAAATATCGATATTTAAAAAAATAACCATAGAACATAATGAGTCATTTTGATCCATCAAATTTTAACTTCTATGGACATAAAGAAATGATATTTAATTTATAAAATAATTAATCATGATTTAATGTCCCATGACGTAAGACACTGATATTACAAAACATAAAAGAAAAAACCTGACTAATTAAATGAGCAATATATGGTCCTGTTGCAGTCGAATAAAATTGCTAATATATATTTAATAGTACATATTCTTATAATTTACACTAAAGTTTGGGTATCATAGTATAAAAAAGCACCGCTATATTATTTTTGTTAATACATTTGCTTTTTCATCACAATCTGGGTTTTTATTTACGACTAACTGTCCGTAAAAGTGAATGTAGTGACAAAGATAATTTTAAGAAATTACTAATCAATCCCATCATCTACTTAATAAGAAAACTTACGTGTTTAACATTGTGTACAGTAATTTAAGATTGAGGTCACGAAAACATCTACAAACAACTTTTTCGAAAGTTGTCAGGGTCATTATATCGTGACCTAAGATTGGGCCAAACAACTGTCTTATATAAATTTCACGATAATTACAAAATTTTGAGTGAAACCGATTTTTATAGTACCATAGTAAGATATAGGTTAGCAATACAAGGAGTCTGTCGTGTACTAAAAATAACTCGTGCTCTGTTTTTATAATGCAAAACTGTGTCAATGTTTAATTGCTATTAATAAAATGACAGGCGCAGCCCGTTCTGTTTGTAGAGGACAATATTGCTAAGTAACTTTTTTATGTATGTTGTGTTTATAAATATTGAATTATATTTGTTCAGGATATCTTGCTGTCGCTGGCTAAAGCTGTGGCTAATACAACTGCCGCGTTGGTGCTGAAGGCGAAGAACGTCGCGGCTCAGTGCAAGGATGATCAGGCGCTTCAGAATAATATTATAGCGGCTGCGACGCATTGCGCTCTAGCCACAAGTCAGCTCGTCGCTTGCGCTAAGGTATGTAGTATTTGGTAGTAGTTAAATAATAAAACATTAAAATGGTTACATAGATTATAGCCACCTAACTCTACTTAAAAGAAAAAAAATCGTTAAGAACTTTTTTAGTATTGTTGAGTTGAAGTAAATATGTATAAAATCTTGTATCCAACATTCAGCTACTAAGTGCTTTTTATTTCTAGGTGGTTGCACCAACCCTCCACAACCCAGCATGTCGCGAACAACTGACAAGTGCTGCGCGTCAAGTCGGTGCGGCGGTGGAGCGGCTGGTGGACGCCAGCAGACAGGCGCCAGAAGCTGCCGGGCCCGGCGTGGAGCAGCTCGCCGCCGCTGCACAGAGGGTGTCAGAGGAGCTGGAGAGATTGTTGGCTCATTGTCATCTCGGTGAGTACTGGATATTGTTATTTTATATTACATTTTAAAAGTGTTAAAAAAGGTATGAACGTTAAGATTGATATCATTTAAACAGTTTATTAGGGTTCCTTTCTCAATCGACATGCACGCTGAGGTCCTTCCTTAGTTAATAATTAACTCGTCTGAATGCGGCAGTAAGATTTTGAACTTTTTGTAGAGCGACGCAGCGTGCAGCCGACAGTGATGGAACGCAGCGTTGAGAGCGTGGTGTCGGCCAGCGAGCGCGTGACGGACGCTCACGACGCACCCGAGATGGTGCGTCGTGCTCGCCTACTCGGCCAAGCCACCGCCAGACTCATCGCTGATATCAAGGTAAATTATTACTGTGATATTCAAATCACATTAAGTCCACTCGCAAACTTAACAGTCGTGTATATGCCTGATCATTATATACTAGAGCTACGATGTCTTTAAATGCGGCCACAATTGTTAATTTAAATATTCTGAACATATGTATAAAATCAAATTATTTTATTGAGAGTAAAAGGAAACAAAAGTTTTGATACAAGTGTTCAAATTTTCTATTCAATACAGACGGAGGCAGAGACGCAGTCGTCTGACTCGCAGCGCAAGTTGCTGGCCGCCGCCAAGCTGCTCGCTGACGCAACAGCACGCATGGTCGAAGCTGCCAGACTCTGTGCCTCATCGCCACAAGTATGAACATTAATTGCATTACACATTGAATAATTCTATAGTGGAATTCATGAAATGAATGTTACATGTGTAAATGCAATATAATTGTGTTGTAGGATCGTGATAAACAAGAGGCATTGCGCCGCGCTGCGGAGGAAGTGCGCTACATCACCGTGGACTACGCGCAGGGACAGGACATCGTCGGCTCACAAGTCGCCAGATTACAAGTAAATACGTCTTAAATACCATCTCTAACATCTTTATAATGTTTTTCAATATCCACCAATATATGAAAAATGTAAAACCATAGTTATACACTAATATAATGGTAATTATAGGAAAGCGCGAGACAAGCGGCCTCGAGCGCCACTCAACTGATCACGTCCGCTCACAACGCCACTCAGCACAACACCAATAAATATTCACAGGTTAGTTGTTTTCATAGAAAAAAATTAATTAGTGGTCTAAACGTCTGATCCAATGTGGTCGATATATTCAAATTTTATTTCTTCCCGGAGTGTCAAATTACCGTTTTTTTTATCTACAATTAGTTCTAAATAAGTGTTTATTATTAGGAGTCGTTGCTACAAGAGTGCCGCGTACTGAACGACCAGATCCCGCGCGTAGTGGACGCTGCCAAGGCATCGTCCGCGCGCCCCGGCGAAGCCGCCGCGCAGCTAGACTTGATATCTGCCTCGGAGACATTCTTACAGGTACTCTTAGGAAACAAACCTATACCGCCTATAATTTTTTTTTTAGTTTTCAACATTTACCATTATTTTAGAAAACCCATCTTGATTTGAATTATGGATTACAGCAACCTTGCCTGGATGGCATTAATAATTCATAGTCTGTTGTTATATTTTTTAAGAAATTTGTAGTGTTTAGATTTAAAGGAACAATTTTAATATTGATATATGTATTAGCCGAGCGGGCACGTGATCCAGGCGGCACGGAGCGTGCTGCCAACGGTGAGCGATGCACCCACCGCCAAGCAACTAGCCGACATCACGCATCAGTTCACCACCAGCTGCGCGGACCTCAGGTAATTACATCATTTATGTACTTAAATATAGTAAAAGGACAATATACTCAAACTAAAGAGTTTCATGATAACCAGATCTGCGGTGAACCGCGCGCGCATCTCATGCAAGGGGCTGGAGCTGGACGCGGCGGCGGAGATCATCCGTAGCTTGCAGGCCGAGTTGGACGAGATGGAGGAGGCCGCGCGCGCCTTCGACCTTAAACCCATGCCCGGGCAGACGGTACGCACTCACGCTCCTACATCCTTATGTTACTAGTTAGAACTAAATACATGTGCCATTATGCTTTATTGGTATTAAAGTTAATGTCACTAAACCTTTTCGTAATGAATTCGAAAATTTTGTATGACAACATCCATACATAATAATTAAAAATTTGGTAACCTCATCTTAAAGAAATATTAAAAATTGTAACGTTATTAACAGAGCGAGTGGGCATCATCCCGTCTGCAAGGCGCGTCCCGTGCTGCCGGCGCGGCGACCGCGGCACTCGCGGGCGCAGCACGGGTGCGCGAGGCGGGTGGCTGCGGGCGCGCCGCCGCGGAGCTCGCGGCCGCACTGCGCGACTACACGCCCCCACTGCGTGCTGCCGCGGCTGCCGCACACCGCGCACCGCACAAGCAACTGCGGTTAGCATTATTAATTTGAGATTATTAGTATAAAGGAAAAACTAAGTACAAGGAATATTCTATATTCTTAACAGAACAGTCAATAACATTTTTTTTTCTCAAAAAAAAAACAATATGAAACGGTGTAAATCGAATCCATTGTATTTTGTTCAGCGTTATTTCATCGGGCCGTCAAGTGCTGCACTCCTCGTTGACTCTGGTGGAGACTGTGAAGCAATACATGAACTCTTCGGAGGACGTCGACACCGCCTCCATCGTCGCTATTGCCAAAGACATTTCACAGGTAACAAGTCCATATAGTCTACTATGTTAATGGCTACTCTTATGCAACGTCAAAGAATACAATTAATGTTAGCTAATTTTCTGATATCATTTTGTAAATGTATTCATATTATTTCCATTTCTAGTAGTCTTAAAAAATTGGAAATATTAATTCCATGCAATTTTGATTTAAATTATTATTAATTTCAGAACTTGGAACAAACAGTGGAGGCGGTGCCTTCGCACGCGGAACTCGACATGGCCATGGAGAACATCAATGAAACTCTAAATATATTGAACATGGGAGAGTTCCCGCCCTCGGACAAGACATACAGGTACTATATTGTTATATATCTTGGAGGTACGGAACATCTATGAGCGTGCGAAACACAATGTTAGATGAAGAAGAGCTAAAAAAAACTAATTTTCTTCAAATACTCGGGTTTAGTTTTAAGAGTAAGGAGATGGAATTATGAAGGCTGGTGGAGACGTATGGAGTAGTAGTTACTATGACCCTGTGCAGGAAAGAGGCAGGTTCATGTTAACGTGTGTTGTAGCGAGCTACAAACGGAACTGAACGCGGCGGCGGTGGGCCTGAGCTCCGCGTCCTCCGACGTGGTGCAGGCGGTGGAGCAGCCGGACGCGCTCGCCGACAGCGGCCGGCACTTCGGACAAGCCTTCAACCGACTGCTTGGCGTCTCTATGGAGATGGCCGGACAGACTGAAGTTAGTAACGAATTACTAACACATTTTATTGAAGGCTTTACTAATTTTTTGGCTTGTTAATAATAATGTAAGTGTCTGTTGTTGTAATCTATAATTTATTTGTTTTCTCGTTAGGATCGTGAGTCTCAAGCGACGATGGTGAGCTCGATGAAGACTGTCACTGTGAACTCGTCCAAACTGCTCGGCACCGCCAAGTCTGTTAGTCAAGTAAGTTTTAATTTAAGTTACCTTTAAAATACCTATACAATAAAAGTTATTAAAATAAAATTGGTAACTTTTTTAGGATTTGACGCGACCAAACGCCAAGAATCAACTCGCCGCAGCTGCAAGGGCAGTGACTGAAAGCATCAATCGTCTTGTAAGTAAAATTTTTCAATGTATTTCTATGTTTTTCTGACAACAATAAGAATACTAAATAATCACAACCGGAGTTGGTAATTGGTCCTTTAATCTTAGTAAAAGAAATCTCCACTAAGTGGTATCTTCTTAGTGACAATAATGTTCTTTGAGTGCGGCATGTGAACATATTTATTGTTTCTTTGCCAGGTGGACGTGTGCACGGAAGCGGCGCCAGGACAGAAGGAGTGCGCGGCAGCCATCCGCAGCATCGACAGCACACGGCCGCTGCTTGCCGCGCCCACGCAGCCACTCAGCGAGCTCGGCTACTTCGCCTGCCTCGACTGCGTCGTCGACCAGAGCAAGGGACTCAGTCAGTAACACTCCATCAATAAAGAAAAATGTTTTTGACTAAAAGTTTAATTCTTATTAAATGCGTGTATTGTATTGGTGCAGGTGAGGGCATGTCTGGTATGGCGGGCGCGGTGAAGCGCGGCGAGAGCGAGCAGTTCGCGCGCTCCGTGGCCGCCGTCGCCGCCTCCGTGCAGGGGCTCGTCGAGTGCACCGCGCAGGCCGCCTATCTCGTAAGTACATTAACTGTGGAATTAGGATATCTTGATAGTTCACCAATTATGCCAATAGATGACTCCTTTGAAATTTAATGCCAATAGATGACTCCTTTGAAGTTTTAAATGTGACTATGTATAAGATGGGTTGCGAAATAGACTTTATTACATATTTTGTATCTAATAAATAGGTGGCGGTGTCGGACGAGACCAGTGTGGCGGGCAGACCAGGCCTCGTGGACCAGGCGCAGTTCGCGCGCGCGGCACTCGCTATAGATCAAGCCTGCAAGACGCTGTGCGATAAGGATAGCAATCAACAACAGGTAATGCAGATGGCGCAGTGAGCATACTGAGGAAGTCATTGAGCTGATGATGATGATAACATACAAAAACATCAACTTTGAATTATGAAGGCAGTATCTAATTCCCATAGTATTTGTAGGTGTTATCAGCGGCGACAGTGATAGCGAAGCATACAAGTGCGCTGTGCAATGCGTGCCGCGTGGCCTCGGGACGGTCCGCGGAGCCGCAGAGCAAGCGGCACTTCGTGCAGGCAGCCAAAGACGTCGCCAACTCTACAGCCGCGCTCGTCAAGGAGATCAAAGCGCTTGATGCTGATTATAGCGAGGTGAGAACATAGCTAAGTTATTCTATTCATCATCTTGATCCAAACAACACTATTATTTCCTATAAAGTGCTATTATATTGTAGACTAAAACAATTTTTAAAAACTACTTGAATTCCTTTTGGTATCCTAACCTTTTGACCAACGAAATGAAATGAAGTTGTATATTAAAATGATCCCATTTACATAGCGTTGTTTTAAGAAAATGTTTGTGTAACTTATTATCCTTGTTTAGGCGAACCGTGCTCGTTGCGCGTCAGCGACCGGTCCCCTGCTGGACGCGGTGCGCAGTCTCTGTCAATTCGCGGACAGTCCCGAGTTCGCAGCGGTGCCGGCGCGCATCTCGCCACAAGCCCGCGCCAGCCAGGAGGCCATACTCGTTTGCGGAAGGTAGATAATACTTTTGATAAAATAAAATTACATTGGTATTAGTTTCTAAAATACTAGAAAGTTTGGTTACCTTGCTTCCATAGTTTTAACTACAGTCAGTCTATTAATAGTCTAGAAGGGTGATATTTAGTATGATCTTTCCTAAAGGACTCTTTGAGCGACAATTATACTATAAGGGCAGCAATAATATTCGTTTTAACTATTAAAATATTTTTTATTTGTACAGGAACATAATATCAGGCTCGTGTTCAATGCTGGAGGCGGCGCGCGCGCTGGCTCTTTCGCCGCAGGAGCGTGCGCAGTGGCAGGCGCTGGCCGCGCACAGTAAAACCGTGTCTGACAGCATCAAAGCACTCGTCACCAACATACGGTCAGTTAACATTTAATATTAACATATTAACTGTCACACTCAGGTGCCTTTAATAGTAATAGTAAGATAAACACTTTTTTGCACTACACTTAGACACTGCCTTAGCAACCACTTAACAATTCTAAGTGTATTTTTTTTTAGTTATTGATTAATTTCTTGACGCAGTGAGAAGGCGCCTGGACAACGGGAGTGCGCGGCAGCACTAGAGACCCTCAACAAGCAGCTCCGCGAACTGGACCAAGTGGCTATACAGGCGGTGGGGCAGGAGCTGCAGCCGCGACAGGCCAACACCTTGCAAGGTACAACTAATTAAACTAAATTAAAATTATACGTCTTTCCTTTTCTAAGCGATACTTAGAAAAAGGCAGGTATGATAATTTGTTAACATAATACATTGTTGCAGGGTACTCGGAGCAGATAGAGAACGCGGCGGCGGAGATGCTGGAACGCCTGGAGCCGCTGCGCTTGGCCGCCCGCAGCGAGGCTGAGAACCTCGGACACGCCGTCGTGCAGCTTGTATGTTTACTTTGCACATTTATTACTATGATTTATTAAATTTGCGTATAATTATATTAATGTGCGTATACAAAGGTGTCGTACGCGGAGCCGCTGGTGAGCGCGGCGGCGGGCGCGGCATCCAACACGACGGAGTCCCGCGCGCAGGCCGCGCTGCTTCAGCACGCGCGCACCGTGCTCGAGACTCTGGCTCTGCTCGTGCACTCCGCCAAGCTCGCCGCGGGCAATCCGAGAGTATGTGTTTTTTTTAATATTTTACCATGTGTATCCCTTTATTACATTAATTATTAACTAATGTAGAGAAATTAAATGAAGAAGACTGTTTTAATGTGAAATCTACAGTAAAAGCCTTCATAATTATCAATTAAGATCTAAGTATGGCGGTTTGTGTAAAGCAAGCTTTTGTATGTTGTGCAGGCGGTGAGCGCGGCGGGCGAGGTGGAGGCGCAGTGCTCGCTGGCGCGCGCCGCGCTCGGCGAGCTCAGCACGCACGTACGCGAGCTCAGCTCGCAGCGCGGCGCCGTCGGACCACTGCTCGACTCGCTGGCGCGCGCTGTGGCACGCCTCACCGAGCACAGGTACAAACACAAGTTTTTATCTTTTAATGATTATTAAACTAACCATTACCTTTTATTCTAAAATTTATGATTTCCTTGTCAATCAGTCGATCTTATACTTATAGTCATAATTCACGTCGAAATTTCATAGTTCCTTAACTTACTTCAAACGTTATGAGCCCATTGGGGATTTTTAAAAGAAAACTAAAATGTTTTAACTCTTGTAACAAGGTCTTTTATACTAGATACGATATAAAGGCATATGGTTTGATGTGCTCTTACGGTTAAGAAAAACATCGTGATGTAACGTGTATAAATTTGCGAAGTAATTCAAAGACTAGGTTGACTATAACCCGGTCACCCCTAATAATAGGGTAGACTCCGAGCCTCTAAGGACGAGTGAACTGATGTATACTGTTATCGTTTCATATTATATATGATTGAAGTCTGTTCTGAGTTTAAGCGGTGTATAAATACTTAAAGTGGCCTTAACCGGCCGCCGGTCAGCTGGCGGCTGCGCCGGTATATATAGGCCGAGTGACGGACGGACTATTTGTGAACTTTATGTTGATGCCCGCATCGCGGTGCGCGCATCCACCGGCTGCGATGTGCAGATACTTGGCGAAACCGTATTCAACACAAAACACAACAGACATTATTCAAATCTGTATTAGACATATAATTATTGTATTTTTAATATCTAAATATTGTTTATTTCATTACTTATACGCTAAAAATCTCCCAAATACAACAAAAAACAGTCTTCATTGAAATTTCATAGGAAACAAAATGTTTTTTTTATCATAAGTAAATGCTATTTATGACGCGGAATATCGTTTTTGATATAATAGATTTATTTTAGAGTTAATATAATTTGTGTATAGGTCAGATCATCGGCGCGTAATTTTGAGTATCAGCTCGTCTGGCAAGTTGCCAGACGCAATCATTGGATGCAGATAATTGTAGTGACCTATGCCACCCCATACCCTATACAACACCACCCTATTAAAAAATAACATTTTTGTTACGGTTTCTCTTCTGTAATGCTTATATGATTCAAGTCGTAACGTCTACACTAATCATTATTTGATGACTAAACGTTTATATGCTGTCTTTATATAAGAAAGAATCTTTTCCAATATTATTTTTTTTTTCTTTAACAGTTACAGTACCTTTGTATGTCTGAAATAAATTATATTCCAAATGCTTACTGAAATTGTGACCAGAAAAAATCAAATATTCAAGTCGCTTTAAAATCCGCTCTGACGTAATGCAGTAGCTAATGTGTATAAACAGTCAGTCGGTGCGGATGAACCGCGGTGTTACGGACGCATGTTTGTAATTTGCGGCTGCGAGCAAAATGTGTGTACATCGTGAATGACGCGATCATTTTAATTGTCATTCATTCGTCATCAGTGGTTTATTCCTAGTTAGAATACCTTCACTTGTTAAGCTTGATTTTTTTTTTTTTACTTTAAGGATGTCACTAATCGGATCATACGATGAGACGGACTCGTTCGTGGATTACCAGACCAGGATGGTGGGAACTGCAAAGGAAATAGCACGACTGGCCACTGATATGGTAAGAAATATATATTTTGTTTATCCCAATCGACTAAGGAAATTATAGTTACAGTTAATACAAATTGTTTAGCAACTGGTTTTAGATTTCATTGTTTTTTTTTTAAGAATTAAAGAACATTATTAAAAATGTATGCTCTAGGACACAAGCAATAATCTTCGATATTTTAAAACAACATCTAATGAAAACTAAAGTTCAATAAATTATTCTTTATGTATAACGTTTTTGTTACATTTCCGTAATGTATTTAATCAAGTTACAAGGTTATGATGTCTTGGTACTGGAACCATGACCCAGAAATAAAAATACGTCAAACCCCGATTGATGTTTTATGTGTCAAGTAAATTAAATTTATAAATACGCCTTCAAATTGATAGTTGCAATTTGCTGACGTCACTAGATGAAATGCCCGTCTGATCACTAAGGAGTAGCCACTAAACATGACAGTTAAAATATTAATTAAAAAGAGAAGGTCGTTCTTATTAACAAATGTAAAATGTTTCAGACGGCGAAATCAGCGACGGAACCGAGCCGCCTCGTGGAAGTGGGCAACGAGATGTGCGGCAAGTACGAGCAGCTGGCCGGCGACAGCGTGGGCGCCTCCGCCACCACGCCCAACGCTGATGTCGCCAACAGGTCACAGGATACATTCCTTTGCCGTCCTCCATGCGTTTAAGTCAACTGAGCTTTGGCTTCTGATTGTATTTAAATTTATGAACAAAGCAAAAGTAGATACAATTGCCTTTAATCTACTGTTGGTACCTATTTATCACAATTTAACTATATCCTTATTAATAGCAATATTCATAACATATATGTGGTGTAGGATCCGACTGGCTGCGGTGGAGCTCGGCGAGGCGGTGTCGGAGCTGGTGAAGGCGGGAGGTCACTGCCGACTGTCCGCCATCGCGCACAACCAGCGCGCCGTGGCCGACGCCGCTCGTCGCGTCAATGAAAAGGTTAACATTGTTTAATAATTACTATATTGTCGACTGTAAAATGTATGAGATTGAAGAAAATTAAAATAGTACAAGGATTACAACACACACTTATGGCTGATGATTGAATTTTTTTTAGTTTACTTTTAGCACTTGAACAACATAAAAAATGTATACATAATGTGTGCAGGTGGTGGCTGTGTTAAGCGCGCTGCAGGCAGGGTCTCGCGGTACGCAGGCCTGCATCGACGCCGCCGCCACCATCGCTACCATTATCGGCGACCTTGACACTACCATACTCTTCGCCAGCGCCGGTATGTACTACTATAACGTTTTTATTATATTTATTTCTTATTTTCAACCACAAGTAGTTATTAAAATATAACATAAAATTAATATCAAATAATTACCATACCCAGGTACATTACACTCGGACAAAGAAGGAGACACGTTCTCCAACCACCGTGAGAACATACTGAAGACTGCGAAGACGCTGGTAGAGGACACCAAGACGCTTGTGGGCGGCGCCGCCGGCACGCAGGAGCAGCTTGCCTCCGCCGCGCAGAGCGCCGTCGGGACCATAGGTATTAACTACAGTCGAAATATAAACCAAATAGAGTTAAACGTCTTTTTCAGTATAAATTAATTTATTAACGTACGTCTTCTTTATACCATCAGTATTTTTAAGTTAGTTACGTCATTTAGTTTATATGCCAGTTACGCGACGATCGAGTAGACATTTTCAGTATAATTTTCTGTGCAGTGCAACTGTGCGAGGTGGTGAAGCAGGGCGCGATGTCGCTGGGCGCCGGCAGCGCTGAGCCGCAGGTGCTGGTGTTGCACGCGGCGCGGGACGCCGCCGCCGCGCTGCGAGATCTGGCCGCCGCTACCGCCGCCGCCAGCGGCAAGCACGTCGCGCACCCAGACATGCAGCGCCTCAAGCACGCCGCTAAGGTACGCCCCGACATACCCCGACACGCGCTCTCCACATACATATACACCCTACAGCCACACACCAGTGTTACTCAAACTGACATTATACACGAAACCCGCAAACCAATATTGTTTGATCTATATTTTGAGTAATAAATTGAATTTATTTAGTACTTACGTAAAATGAAATTAGGTTCTAATAACGTCGTCTGCTCTTGAATAAAATAACAAGTAACGACATTATATTAATTACACTAAAATATAGTTAGAAATGCTGTAATGGTAAATCTGTTAGATAGCAACACGTTGGTATTTGTGGAATGTACTGTTTCATGTTAGTAGGCGGCAATGAACTTACTATAATTTGCTTCATTGTGTTATTTATAAAAACCATATTCAGCACGTCATTAGTTTAAAGTAGCACAGTAATAGCACAATAAATTATAAACACACAAAGTACAGGTAACATTTTTAATGATTTATCACAATATTTTACTGGTTTTTATAAATTTTTTCATTATCTGTTTGTTTTTTTTTTGTCCTGTGACTGTATATTTCTATGGTAAAACAATGTATTTGTCAATATTGGACTTTAACCGCGACTAATTCACGGTTTTCCGATAGCGGCTGAGCGACCCAACGAAGCGCTGGAGTCTACCCATCAAACCTAATACAATACCGCGACAGAACAAGCGCCGCTCTATTACTTTTGGCCTCAGAACTGACTACAACTCTTGCGACTCTGAGACCGATATATTCCAGTCGGATCAAGAGGAAGAACTCGTCAAGCTCCTAGACTATTCCAGCCAAGATGATGATGTCTCTCCTTCTGTATTCCACGATAATTGCGAGGAGGCAATAGCATACATAGAAAGTCTAATGAGGAAAACACCAGAAAAGAGTGTTAAAGATGACGACTTGAATGTGCAATATAATTTGACATCACGCAATAGTATTTTCGATATGGACTGGAGGGTGTTGAAATACGGTGAAAATATATTCCTAGGAGAACTGAAAAAGTTAGTAGATATCGTGGTTCAGATATCTGATAAAGATGAAGTTAAACGAAAGGAGGCTACATTGAAACGAATCAAAGCCACAACAGATTTGGATAAAGAAATGAAAAGATTATCTCAAGTTATAGAAGATCTGGACTCTGAAGTTATAATTCCACTTGAACCAGCCAAAAAGGAAGTAGTAACGAGCACGATCAAAACAAAACATACCATAATCGCGTTGAAGGAAACACCGGAGGTCCTAACTCCGACACTGAAAAATACAATATTTAAAATAAAAAAAGTAAAACCAGTAAACTTGGCGCAAAGTCCAAGCCCAGACTTAAAAATATTAGAAAGCTCCCCCGTTCAGTCAGTTATTACTGAACCTTCAAGTCCAGATCAAAAACAGAAAGATGAACCGAATGAAATGACGGTCCGACCCGAATCTAGAACTAAAGAGGTGAAGATAGAATTTTGGAAATTGTTCAAAGATGACACTGAATGGTGGAAGGCATTAGCTAAAAGAAATCTGGAAAAAATGGAGGAGACCAGACGAGAGTTAGACCGCTTCAGCGGCCATGAACTGGTCTTGGGAGAAATTAAAACTGAAATTGATAAATACGAAAAGGAAAAAGAAACTTTACAAACATTCATTGAAGAGGTCGATAAGTCTAAAGCCGTCAATAAAGATTTAGAATATAACAAGAAGTATGAGGATATTGTGTTGAAACTAATTGAATTTGCAAAGAAAGATTTCATCTATAAAGGCTTTGATCCTCTCATTGAAAAATTAAAGGCTCTCTCCAATGTTCAAATCGAAGGCAGGAAGAAAAAGGTTGTCCATATCCAAGACATTATAAATATTTACAACCAGATTGACGTTTCAAAATATACCTACGAAGAATTGTGTTTGCTTGAAAAATATTACAAAGAGGTTATAAGAAAGTATATTATTGAAGCTGGTATAAAAGAAAAAGAAAATGTAATGCCGAAAATAATATTAACACCTGAAGACAATAGACATGAAAGAAAATCTGCACCACCCTCCGTCCATAGAAATGTAATTTTAAATGTTCATTCAAGTCAAAATCTTACTAAAAACGTTAACCATCATAGTAACACGTCATTGAATCGAGCAGGTTCTCTGAAGAGGTCGACGACGAACCATGAAGATTCCATGAACGATTCAAATATATTTGATATGACCCGTACGTATCCTCTACAATATTACGCCAATAACTGGTGGTCAATTTATGAAGACGTATTAAAGAACCGCGAACACCAATTCGGCACTATTGACAATTGGTGGAAGTTTTACGAAACTATGATTAACAAAAAAGATGCCAGAGAAGAAGACTTGAATAGGATCCGTGCTATAATGGAGTACAGGAGCAATGCAAGGCGCTCTAGACCGAACAGTCGAATGGAGGAGCAACTCAAAATGTTGGACGAGATAACGAACAGCAGATTCCGTGAGAGCGAAGACGTGAAGACGAGCGACAACGACTCGGTCAGATTTCCAAATAGCCTGTACAATAACCGACAGTGCACCGCGTCTAACAAATGAGTCATGCAGAGCACGCAATGGATCGCATGGTGTGGAGAAGAGTCGCTTGTCATGTTGTCTGGTGTTTGGATCATCGGATCATTGTTGTCGTTCCTTTCTCTTCTTATTTCACGTGTTGGTGTCCTAAGCATATACACTCGCACATTGCCAACGTAAATTATTCTATTGAAAAATATTTAGTTCAGTTATGCTTACGATATCATCATTCTATTCAATCATTTTCAGCTCAGTTGTTCCAATCATGAGATTTAGAAATGTGTTTAGTTTTGTTTTGTATCGGCCTCTGTGTGGCATGGCAGTCGGGTCGGACCTTAGGTCGTCGGCCAGTAACACGAGACCCTAGTACTAAACACATTTCACGAGAAACGTCAAACACGCTCCATATCACGGTTACCTGGTGACTCGGATCGTCGCTTGATAATTTTTTTTAAAAGTAAATAACTTTAAAACCACAAGCTTTCATTTTATATCACACACAGCGAAGCTTTCAAAGTCCAATATTGACGTACACACGAACAAGCTTTATATCTATTTAGTATATTTATAATTTTATTATGGTTGAAAGCTTATGGGTTTCCCGCTATAGCATGAGCTTGTATATTTTGACTGCAGATCATTGGGATTAATAAATTCTATCGGCCATAGTTTAATTATATCATTCGGCAACCCAAAGCTTTTGAAGTGTAGTAAATTGACAGTTAGTTGTTTGTTTTGTCTAACATATGTGAACAATATAACAAAAGATTTGTTTTTACAAATATAGTACTAAACACATTTTGTTTACAATCAACACTCATATTATCGTAACGAAATTTTCAAAATTAAATTGCGAGAAACATACTGAAAATTGAATTAATAGTAATATGCTTTTATATATTTCTTATTATATAAGTACTCTTAGCAACTTAAATATCACCTAATGTATGTAAATATTTGGTTTATGCAAAATTATAATCAGGGCACATTATTTTATTCGCTTTTTTGGTTAATCGAAAAATTATATTACATTTTAATAGGAAAAAAACTGGGTCTTTAAAAACGCTTCATTATTCTAAAATATATTTTTGGTATTAACTAATGGAAGCTTATATATATAATATCAATATATTCAATAGCTTCGTACTAAGTATAATATTACAATGATCCCAATTTCGTGTGTAGGTGATGGTGACAAACGTGACGTCACTGCTGAAGACCGTCAAGGCCGTGGAGGACGAGCACACCCGCGGCACGAGAGCATTGGAGTCCACTATTGAAGCCATCTCACAGGAAATTGAGGTAAATTTTTGTTGCTAGACGGGAATGAGTCGGTTTAGGCTATTAGCAAAGGAGCATCTGCGATCGACCAATTTTAAATTTCGAAAGAAATTCATTAAAATCGAGATCAGCTGGACAGTATTGTGTGACATTAAATTATTTTCTATTTCTTGGTAGAAGCGATATGAATTTAATTAAAATAATGTTATTGCAGGTGTTGATGTCGCCAACGCCAGCCAAAAGCACGGCCACTCCGGAAGAATTGGTGCGGTGCACGCGACTGATGACGGCGGCGACTGCACGCGCGGTGGCAGCGGGTAGCGCTGCGGGCGCAGGCAGCCAGGACCAGCTCACTGCCGCCGCTAACCTCGGTCGCAAGACTGTCGTTGACATGATGGTCGCCGCCAAGGTAAATATTATTCTTGACCGATAGCCTGTTCGAAGGACCGTGTATTTCAATGCAAGTAATAGGCTTATTAAGAATTGCTTCGTTTTAAAGTTAATTACAGTTCATATATTCTCTTCCGCTTGCCACAGGGAGCTGCACAAGCAGCGGAAACAGAGGAACTACGCATACGAACGCTGGAAGCGACGCGCGCCGCGGGCGAGGCGTTCCGTGCTCTGCTGCAGGCCGTGCTGGCGGCTCCCGGCGGCGCCGCGCGCTCTGCTCTGCCCGACCTTTCGCGCAGTGTGGCCCGCGCCGTCGCAGACATGCTCGCCGCCGCTGAACTACTCAAAGGTAAAATAACTTGTGTATGTTCTTATCCTGTACATTAACACTAGAGACAAATATTCTTGACGTGATACTTTATGATGGTTCAGATTATAAGTTTGGCGTATTACAGGTTCTGAATGGGTGGATCCCGAAGACCCGACAGTGATCGCGGAAGCAGAGCTGCTGGGTGCGGCCGCCTCGATCGATGCCGCCGCTCGCAAACTGGACGCGCTGCGCCCGCGCAAGCCGCCTAAGCTGCAGGTATACTGTCATATCTACATCTAGACTTTATTACTAACATTTCTGTGTATTTGTATACTGGAAAATTAACATGAAGAACAATAGCACGCTATGGAAGAGAGAAGAGTCCCGAGTGGCGCGTGTCGGTAAGATATGTTTGATATTCTTGGTTGTATGTTACTATCACCCGGGAATCAAACATATTACATATCGATCGTGACCCAAACCATCGGCGAAGATAGAAGTTTACTCATGAAGATTTGTGCATCTAAGAAATCATTGTATTTATATTGTAATATATTTAAATCATAATCATGTTTCAAGAAATATAATTGTTTGCAGGAGGCCGATGAAACGTTGAATTTCGACGAGATGATCTTAGAAGCGGCCAAGTCCATCATCACCGCGACGTCAGCGCTCGTGCGCGCCGCCTCCGCCGCGCAGCGGGAACTCATCGACCAGGTATGCCACATTCGCAATAACTTCCTGTACTTACATAGGTCTAAATGATGATAACAACGACGACCGCTCTGATATATTATCAAACACCCATCTACCCTATGCAAGTGATGTCACATGTTAATTCTGATATTACTGATTACGAGATAAATTATCTAAATAAATATCAGTGGTATTAACTATTTTTAATGTGAAGGGCAAGGTGGCACGGCGGCCGGCGTCGTCGTCTGACGACGGGCAATGGTCGGAGGGGCTCGTGTCCGCCGCGCGGCTGGTAGCGGCGGCTGCGCACGCGCTGGTCGAAGCAGCCAACGCGCTCGTGCAGGGCGCCGCCTCTGAAGAGCGACTCATCTCCAGCGCGAGGCAGGTCGCCTCGTCGACTGCGCAGCTGTTAGTCGCATGCAAGGTAACATTTTATTTCGTCTATACAACGAGTTGAACTAGTAGCTTTCATGCCAAATAAAGTTATCACTTTGGTCTATCGACCAAATGATATTTTTATCAATTGACATGACTTATTCTCAGAGAGAGACAGACTGTGTAAAATGTAATAAGCGAAATATGGTTAAGATGTAATAAGTTTACTTACTACTTACTTACTTAAAAAATTATACATTGTATGATGTTACAGGTAAAGGCAGACCCGTCGTCGGAGTCGACGCGTCGGCTGCAGGCGGCGGGCGCGGAGGTGATCCGCTCCACCGACAACCTGGTGCGCGCCGCGCGCGACGCCATACACTGCGACGACGAGCGCAGCCTCGTGCTCAACAGACGCATGGTCGGCGGCATCGCGCAGGAGATCGACGCTAGGTAAACAAGCTACTAACGACAAAGAATGCCAGTTAAACTGTTTCAAAGTTTTAACATTCAAATTCAAACATTTATTCAAACACAAATTATATCTCAAAACAGCTTAATAAGCCACGAAATAGTTATGTTGTGATATATCATGAATATAAGAAATAAGTAAGTTCTATTTGCTTTATAATCATTATAGATCGGAAGTGCTCCGTATCGAGAAGGAATTGGAGGAAGCCCGCGGCCGGCTGACCGCCATCCGACAGGCCAAGTACAAACTGCGCGCCGGAGACACGTCCGGCGACGACACTGATACAGAACTGCAGATGGGATACGCCAGCGACGCCTCCACGCACCACAGGTTAATTCTAGAAAAACGAGTGAATACCGGTTTAAAGACGATGTATGTAAAGAGGTTTAAAGAGATGTGTGTATGCGATGTAACATCAACTTCTAAATATACATTTACTTTTGTTAAATATATGTTAATGTAAAATAATACTAAAAAAAAGTATTTAACCATTACAGATTCAAAACACCAAACAGCAGTTTCGCGAACACTACATACAGTCCCAACAGTACATACTCCGCGCAGAACACAACCAACGTAACCCAGAACACCACCAACATCTCGCACCACGTGACCAGCCTCAACCAATCTGTGCACGGCGCCACTAGCCCCGTCCACCATGCGCCGAGCCCCCCCCCCAGCCCCGCCTCCCCCCCCCCCCCCCCCGCCCTCCCCCCCCCCCCCCCTCCCCCCGCCCCCCCCACCCCCCCCCCCCCTCC
>JAODUI010000011.1:1525858-1545776 GCA_027563995.1 Papilio gigon | reverse complement strand
TTGTTTTTTTTATAAATTCACTTTATCCCTGAATGCCATATTAAGAGAATTAAAAACAAAATAAAAAAAAACTAAATTAGCCGGACACCAACGGCTACCAGAGGGAGGACAAGTACACAGCGCAGAGCCCCACGTTCTCCAGCTTCCGACCGCCGCAGGACGACACGCCCAAGAACTACGAAGGGTTTACAACACGGTAAGTGATATCAGTGAGTTGACTGGTCGAAGTTCAGATTTCGAGACATCATACATCATTTGTATAGTAAATATAAGATATAACCCATCTTTATCTTATCTAAATCTTATTACATTAACTGTACAAATTGCGATCGCCCAATACATAAAAAACAAAACCATATTTCATACATACATCACTTATACATAGTCATCAAATTAGAAAAAAAAATATTTCAATCGGAACTCCGACCAAATTATATTTCACAAGACTGATAGCATTTTAATAAATTAATTGTTTCCACGCTGCCCTCGGACACGGACAGATGATCGACTTACATTCGCAAGCCTGTTGTATAAAGTGCCTTCACAACCATCTTATGATTCGTGCCTACCCTAAACTATATTGTATTCTCATACCAATGTAACAAATTCTTCCAAATTTATATTGTCAAAGGTTTGTAATGTAAATTAAAAAAAAAATTTAGGATATGGAAATTATGCTTTTGTTTATATTTTTCAATAATTATGTCATGTACAAAAATAACCTAATGAAGCAATGTCGATGTATAAAACGACAAACTGTTTAGACCGGTGTTTTCCAACACGGGGCTCAGTCCCACAGGGGGGCATTTCAAAAATGTACTCGATACGATTGCTCCGCACTATTTGAATGCATTCTAGATATCGGTGCCAAATTTTACAAAAGAAATTATTAAAAAATGCTATGAGAATCTTAGAAATGGTAAATCATGGCTTCTTAGCACAAAATACTTGGAAATGTATATTTAATGAAATAATATTTCGAACAATTGCATAATTTCCATTTATACAAATATATCTATACTAAAAAATCATTTATCATTTTCATGAATTCATGCTTTGTTCATGTAATCTTTCGAAATTGTAATTTTATAAATATGAAGATATAAAATAAGTCATAGTATGTAATTGAACAATTATCTGGTGTTAGTTTATGATAAAAACAAATGGTTAATTAGCAATATTGGTCATACTGCGCTCGGCGTTAATTGGTCTCCCTTAGCGAAGATTTCTCATACTAAATCTACACTAAGGTCCTTAAGCCCATATACTTTGATTTTTTAACTGAACAGTAAGAACAGATAAAACTGTTCATCTGCAGTTTTCCAGTTTAAATTGTTGCCTACGCTCGTAGTGTTAACTGTACAGTTTGATTGTTCAGTTAAATTAAAATCTATGCTTTAATGATCACTTACGAGCTGAGTGTGTCAAGATTCAAACTTCCATAAACAACAATGAAATCATTTGTTTATCATAAACTAGAAATGCTGGAGTGCTCCAAGTCTGCGAGAAGCTAATGTAACGCATGAAAAGCTTTAACGCTTTCAGCAGATGACTGAATCATATAATAGTTTTAAGTTAAATCTATTTACTTGTATTTTAGTTTTTAGGACTATTAATATTGTGGAGTTCCAACGAGATCCAAGACTCTTTACTTTGCTGATACGAATCGCTTTTATTATTTTAATGTTGTAACATAGTTTAGTCTATATATTAATCACTGACATACCTTTCTCTTATACAAGCTTTTACCCACGACTTTGAGCGGAATTAAAAAAAAAATCGATCAACGAATAAATTCTATGTTACTCACTAATAGTATAGCTGTCTTATACAAAAAGAAGCTTTGAATTTGGTCAAGTCGTTTTCGAGTTTTTTTTTTTCTAATATACATATAGAAATCCCCATCTTTTCTCTTCATAACGTCAGTATCGATGTGGCAAGAGCAAAGTGCGTGTGATATAGTGTTAACTTGTCAGAGATCAATGTATGGAAACTGAAGTCTTTCTAAAATTTTTAACTATAGTTACTATATAGTCTATATAACATTAGCAGTAACTAAATACTGAAGTAATATTTCGTTTGCAGAGGAAATACGAGCAGTAATGATAGAACGATGAAACACGAGTAAGTCGCTGTAATAAGCTTCGGCTTACGTGTATATGTTCCGTGTGCGCTTGCGCCGCCGCGACATCCCGTACATCGTTCTGTACATATCACACTGTCATACGGCTTATAAGTGTTATGTTTGCAACCGCCAGTGCTTCCCAAACTGTGTTTCAAAATTAATCTATATACTAATTAAAAAATACACAACAGCCCTGTAATTATTGCAGTGTTCAACAGTTTGAAGTACAAAATTATGCAATTTATTTGAGGTGACGAAGCCATTTTGAGAAATTGGAATACTAGGTTACATTTACGTCTAGAACTAAAATATTACAATTTAGATTACGAAATATTAGTATTGACATAAATATATGTCGATCGTGTCTGAAGGTTGGAAATCACTGGCTTAGACTAAGAAGTAGCGACTAACAACTAATGATTGTTTTTCTCTTCCTCCCTTCCTTAACCTGCATGCGGGTGATTAACCTAACCGTATAGGACGAGCGTGACGGAGGAGACGGTGGTCGTGAAGTCGTTGCAACTGCCGGAAGTGCGCACCGCCTATCTGGTGTCGGATGACGCCGCGCACCCCGCGCACGCCGAGCGCGTCTTCTACAAGAGGGAGCGGCCGCCGCCCCCGCCGCCGAGGCGCATTTCCCTCCTAAAGTACGAGGACAACGCTAGTTAATTGGGTTCGTTCTGGCTCTTCCATCCTTTGCGCACCGGGCAGCCCACAGACACCACCCACCTTCACCAGAAACGTAAACTGTTTGAACCATCAAGACCTCACCCGCCATCTTTGTCATTTCGCATTTCAGAGACGACATGTGCTAAAATCCTCTTTCATGTTCTCGTCGATTGGCCGATACGCTGTTTAATCTCACATACCCGATTTCCGAGTAATATTTTTTTTATTAATATTGTGATTAACTATTCTTCTAACGCATGACGCACGCCGGTGTCGGTTAACGCCTTCCTCTCCTTTCGGTTGCGGGAAATTCATTGAATTATAATCGATTGCCTGCACGACGGACTAATCAGTAATCGAATTGCGAATATTACAGTTACGAGACCCGACTCTACGACACACCTCGACCCGTTAACGAGTACGTTAAAACTGAGGAACAACGCCAATACGAGTCCAATCAGTCCAGCCAGTATCAGTTCACTAAGCAGGAGCAGCGGTACGGGTATGATTCACAAAAATTGCCCTCCCCCCTCAGTCCTAAGTTCAACGCTAGGGACTTAAAGTTCGAAGAACCTATATACTCCTCCCTCAAGAAGCCAACCACACCTAAATCTCCGTTCGATGGAGTCGGACAAACCTTCTCTGAACACCAGAAATCCACTGAAAATATTCCGGGCGGTATCAAGCATTCCGAGTACACCGTCAAAAGTGAATCCTATCAAAGCTATCCGAAGACGGAGATCAGCTCGTCTGAAACCAGACAGGATGTTAAATCTCCCTTCACAACATCCACGCCCACCAAGTACGAGAGCAACCAATTCTCAGAGTTCTCCAAGAACTCAATGGACATAGTAAAAGCTCCCACGCCAACGTTCGAAAGAATATCTTCACCGTACGGCAAGGAAGTACACAGCTACGGCGGCCCGAACTACCACGAGGAGACCACCACGGAGGTGAAGGAGATCCCGAACGGTACTCAAAAGATTACCACCACCAAGATCTATAGTTCGTCCCCGGTGAATATGACCAGTACCAGCACCAAATACGAACCGATCAAACTTGAAGGTATCGACGAGCTATCCAAGTCATTCGACAACGATTCCCGATACAGCACGCTGGATTCGCGTTTTAATACATTGGACTCGAAGCTGAGTTCTGACACGAGCCGGTCGTTCATGCGACCCTCGGAGTTCCAGTCCTCGGACTACCAGACGACCACCAGCGTTTCGAAGGTGAAGAAACCTTCCGATTTGGTGAAGGATATCGATAGCTTGGACAAGAAATTCTCCAAACAAACGATCACTTCAGAAACCATAGAGCGCAAGTCCGTTATGACCAGCTCGCACAAATCCGAAACCAGCTCCACGGTTACTAAGAAATTTGGCAACTTCTAAGCTTGGCATCTATTTAGGCGCGTGTGTCGTTAACACTTCTCTAACGCTTAAGTTTATTTATTTATGTGAAGAAATGCATTTTATATAAAATTCAATAGTTGTTACAAAGATATATACTGTATATTTTATAATATATTAATTTCCTTGTAATTATGTGTTACAATAAACGCTTTACACATATAAAAAAACGGTAGTTAAAAAATATGTAACACCAAATTACAAGGACTTAGTTTTAAGATATAATCAGAGGTGCTATAATACTTATTTCTAGACAAACGTCGCAATGCAGCAGTGCCTAACATACCGCGTGGTACAATTATGCTATTTTTTTTTTTGTATTTTTTACAGATATATTGTGGTTGACTTTTTTATGATCTTTAATCGGGAAACATACGACAAATGTATTCACTTTACAACCCATTTCAAATTGGTAATTCACGGAATTTTAAAATGATCTGTTCAGTTTTTGAACTAGTGAATGTTTCCTCCGTTATAATTCACAAAGTGCTTATCCCATTGTGGAATCTTATTATCGAGGCCTTTTGCTATTAAGTGTCTTGTATTTTGGCTAAAAAAAAATATTTCAAAGATACGCAGCTTTGGAATTTAAACAAATGTAACTGCCAACTAAGGTTTGAATTTTCTATACTGTTTTCTTAGCAAAACAGAATCGATAGTACGTAAAAATTGAAACCTATAAATTTTATATTTGACTATATTTAAAATAATCATTGTGCCTTCAAAAATATTATATACATATAAATTTATACAAACATTAAGTACGATTTTGTTAATTTCTATTTTACAATAAACTTGACCTCAAAACAGATTATGAAATGTGCCATAGACAACTACGTAATAAGTTATGTTAAATATATTTTTGTTATAAAGTCTATTATAGTGGTAGTAATTGTTCGGTGCAATTTTATGATAAAATAACACGTTTGTCTAATTAGTTAACATTTTTTTTTTATATTTACTTCTTTGCTAAATTAAATGGTGCCTAAAATATTCGATCTCCGTTTTTTTTTTTACTTTTGCATGTGTTTGAATTTGCAATCTCTGTCTACACGTATTTTAACTGTAGAAGTTGTAGTTTCCTCTGCACACAACTGGCAACTACGTTGACAGCTGTCATTTATTGGTTTGACGTATTTAGTAGTGTTTCGTTTTTTCGTTTCGTCTCGCGTTTGACATGGGTTTTAATAACCTATTAACATTTACGCATGTTTTTATTATTTAACGGAATGAATTGATTATTATATACTGAAAAGTTAACAATACATATATATTTATAAACATACGTTTTTGTGCCTTAACCAAATTGTATTTTTTCTTTTTTGATAAAAAAAAATAATGTTATTGTATGAAACTAATGATTAATTATAGGTTATAGGAAGATGCCCGCGAAAGCGATTCGTCCACTGAAGGTATTGAAACACCAATTCAAATAGGTTTAGATGTGTACAATTTACAATAGAGCAGCGTTTTTTTAATAGAAAAATATCTATTCGTAATAAAATATAAAACTTGTTGCCAGCCTGTAGCTTCCGAAACGAAGTTATTTGCTGGCTTTCGAGGAGTGTTGCCATAGTGCAAAATTTCGAATTCTACAGGTTGGTTTGTTATAATAGTTATTTCTAATATAAGTAAAGTAAGGCTAACTGTCGTGTCTTAATAATTCGTCTATGTAATCGATTTAAAATAACTTAGTAACCTAGTAATCTTGATATGTGAAGTTGTTTGATGTCAGAGTAACTAGATGTTTATAGTACATGCTGCTGTAGTACTGTAGGTGCTTAGTAAATAAGATACATAATATTATATTATTATATTACATTAATCAATATTGTAATTATGTGGTTAGTAATATATTCTAATACATTCTCATTTTATTGTCAACAAACGCCAAATAATCAGTTTCATTTAGTGTTTTATTAACATGTTAATTTTTATATTGAAGTTTTATCGGATTATATAAATCAGCTGGTAGCTCGTATTTAATATACTTAGTTGGGGCATTTTGTGGTAACTACACGAGTATGACTTTCATTTGTATGAAATAAAAAATGACTAATTATAAACACTGTAGTTCGTTTCTCTTTTAATACCTTCTATTCTCCAACCACACAATACTACTACAATATAGTATAATTCCTAGTGACGTAGTAAGGTGAGTCGGACCAACTCAGGCTGCTCCTATAGTTGACATCGTAGCCAGCGAGCGCATTCCTCTGCTCTGTCGTTAGATCGAAGTCGAATATGTCGATATTCTCTTCTATTCTAGACTTTGTTATCGACTTTGGTATAGGAATGATGCCTAGGCCATACTGAAAACAAGTTTTAGTCATTAATATTCAAATGTAAATTATATACCTACATCATTAACACAATCTTTCTACGCGAAAATTTTCGCAATCATAGTATTTCCCGATCGACATGGTTCACTAGTTTCACAATCATTAAGATATGAATAAGAGTACCAAGTATCTCAATATTATCTGCGGGACTGTCTTGTTGTATATAGTTGCGATCTGTCGCAGCAGAGGGTCGTCCACACGCGGCCCCGGCGCCCCGGGTAGCGCGCGCTCCGGGAACACGGACCCGAAGGGCGTATAACCCATAACTATGATATCGTTCCTGCAACAGTAACGCAGGAGCGATGGCTGCTGGATGTTGAGGTTCACCTGCAATACGTTAAAAATGATTGGCAACGCTCTTTGATAATGGTTCACCGTTCAGCCGACTTAACTGGCTTTATTTTACACGAATAAATCGAGACATGAAACGTGTGTACAAAATGAATAATACCTACTCTGCCTGTAAATTGTCGCGGTTAGTATTGGTAGAAGAAAACAAATTTATAGAATCAAAATGAAATAAAACGATAAACCTCAATCTGCGCCACAGCCGGCTTGATACACGAATTTTTAATGAGCCTCTCCAACATGTAAGCGTTGAAGTTACAGACGCCGATGGAGAGCGTGAGACCCCGCCGCCTGGCGTCCTCCATGCCCTGCCACGTGTCAATGTAGTCAGTCAGGTCGTAGGTGCCGTTATCCTGAAGTTATTATACACTATACGTCTTTTTCATGTAAACGATACACAATGTTCAAAGATCGTTAATTTTATAGAACTCACAAATCGGCCGATAGGTAAGTGTATGAGATACATGTCGACATAGTCCAAACCGAGTGCCTCCAGGGACGTGCGCAGGGCTGGCACCACGTTGTCGCGGCCATAAGAATTGATCCAAAGCTGTAGAATGAAATATAACATCACTGCATATTTCTTTGAGATGATGAGTGAGGTAGCAATATTGTTAAGATAGCGCGTATATTAGAATCGTTTAAAACTTACCTTTGTGCTTATAAACACATCTTCTCGTTTGATTACACCTTCCCTGATCTTTTGCCTAACTGCGATACCCACCTAGAAAAAGTATTTGAATTTGTAACACATAACAATAGATGCTAAATTGAAGATTGATGTGATACATGTTTTCGTGGAAGGGAAGTAAAATTCTCACTTTCCCATCATTTTCTTTTAGTTACAAAAAAAACGGAGAAGAATAGTGTTTTTAAGCAACTTGCTCTGTAGATTAATTACGACCTCATGTATTTTGTCAGCTGGTACTATAACGAAGGAGCCAGCCACTAAGACTTCCGCTTACCGTTTTCTCAGTGCCATAGATGTAGGCCGTATCAAAGAGTCTATAGCCTGCGTCGATGGCCCAGCCCACTGCCCGCACTGACGCGTCCTCGTCTACTGGATTAACTATTGTCTAAATTACAAAAATAGCAAGTTCAATTATATACATTATATACACGAATAATATAAATATAAAAATTAATAATGGCAATTATGGCTATTAGAGGTACAAAGAAAGATGGCAGGAAAAAAAAGAAGTAATAATATATGGATAAAAACTAGCAATATTGTTTATAATATTAAAATGTTAGTAAAAATAAGGATACAGACTAAATTTGAGAGTCCAAACCAAGTCCCTAAGCCGAAGCTCGGCATACGGCGACCGTCGTTCAGCAGATACGTTGGCGGCTCAATATTCGACCCGTGGACACACTAAAAGTAAAATGATACAGGTAGCTAATTTTTTTTTTTTCGATTTCTAAACATGATTCATCAGAAGTATTACTAGAAGTAATGCACATTTTAAATAATAAAAAAAATGAACAGATTACGTAAAAAAACAATTGACACTTACTGCAAGAATAGCTATGTGGAGCGTTAATAATATATTTGAAAACATGGCAAAGGTGTTTCATTTATCCTTTTTTAGACACTGCGAATGTCTATTTATAATAAAACTGGTGTTAATTTATTTAAATTAATGAGAAGTAATTATTGATATACATATCTTACTCGGTTAAAATATGTAATCGGTAGCAAATTGAACATATTTCGGCAGATACACAAACTATGTGCAATCGAAAAACTGGCACGCGGGCATTTTTACAACATTATTACTAATAGAACATCGTCGGGAAGGCTAGTCAGTACTAGTATTGGTACTCATGAGTGTATGACGGAAAAGAAATCAGACGACAATAGCCAGCCAAGCAAAGAAAAGGCGACTTGGTCGTATATTATTTATATATAAAATTAATCATATGTGCAATAAAGAACTTCTTGAATAAGTATCTATTTTTGACTGAAACGTCTAGTGAAAGCGTTTCACAAAATTAAGGCTCTCTATCAAAGCGGAAGGCGCACCGCCGTGTTCCTCGGTCCGGTGGGACGGCGCCGGCTCGGAAGATTGCGCAAGTGTTGCCGTGGCCCAGTTAAAAAGCAACGAGAAGGAACACACTAAGAAAAGGGGTGACTTGCTCATTTTCAATCAAGCTGGAGTAAAGCCAGTTGGTTGACTTCACACTTTAAATTTTTATTCTTTTTCTATTTAGTTTTATTTTATCTGTAAAATTCATTATTTGTCTCTAACTTCACTTTAAAAACAAAGCAATGATAAACGAGTCGGATGGCTAATAATAAACAAACGTTATAAAACTGTGTACAGGATAAGAATTTAATTTAAATTCAATCGATCTTGAAAGAGTCTGTCCAGTTTCCCGCCATCTGCGGAACTGAGAGGTACTCCGACCAACAAACAATGGTCAATAAAATGTTTGTGCACTTTTTGTTGCTCACCCTGTCACTTTCGGCAACTGTAAGTTTGATTTAAAACATTTTGCTAACAGACTATTTTTATAACTAACTCGTGAAACGTTGGGACCTAAGTTTTAAATTTACAATTATTTTTCTAGTCGATTTTATTCAATAACGTATAATAATGTAAATAATTTTTGGTGGTCATTATTGTAAATATAAATAAAGTTTCTTTCAAAGCGTTATAATTCTTTTGTTAGCTTACTAAGTAACCGTCCTTGTAACATCAGTACCGGTTCACCTCAGCAAACTTAGCAATGGATTATTTCGTAGTCATGACTTATGCAAAAAACTTGTTCAATTCATCAAACGTACTTAGTCAGTACAGAAGTAGTGCCTGTTCGTTATGATTGTCAAGACGAATTTCAAGCTGGCTTCACACCTTTAGTTTTTATTAAATCGTTAGTAGAACAGTACTGTTCTTAATTTTACTTATACACATCGCTACAGTCTGTACGAACGTCTATATCAGGCTTTATAATAAAAAATAATCTCCAAGTATTTGCCGAATTTTTGTGTCACCAACACGTTAAAATCATTTACGATATAAGTATCTTAGACTTATTGTCGTTGAAGAAATATTTTTATGATAAGAATGATAAGAAAAGTTTAACTAATGACCAAAAAGACGCATCCGACGGTGATAGCCTTTTGTACTGTTTATATATTTAAATAATATCAAACAAACAAACGAAATAATTTCTATACAGAACATCACTTGTATTAAAAGATCAAAACGTGAACGCTTTATAATTAAGAGTAAACACTTTTAGCCATAACCTCTCATTTATTATATGAAGTCAACTTGTCTATTCTTACCATACAGGTAAACTAGTTGTGATATTGTTGGAAATAATTTTTTCGTCAAGACCGCCGTCGGTACAAGGTCTACTGGTTTTACTTCATATCCATACGCTTTTTGTCATAACAGATTCATATTTAATAATGAACTATATTTAATACAATTACGTTCATAAATTAGTTACTGTAGAGTACTGTGCAGAGTTAGACTGTTCAGTTAAAACTGAAGGTATGTACCAGATTTTTAATATCGAAGCGAGGATTCCCGGTTAAAAGTTTGGTATCTAAAATAGTGACCTAATCATTGTCGTGGTAAAAATATATTTAAAAAAAAAACTAATTGGAAAACCCAACAATCATTCGCCTGAAATGATTTCCAATTTACTTTGTAATCTTCAATTATACAGTTGCTTACATAGGAAATTATAAATCCACTAGCTTTTGCCCGCGATTTTGTTCGAGCGGAATTAAAAAAAGACAGTCTGTGTTCTTCAAAATCAAGTTTTACATCTGTACCAAATTTCATCAAGATCCGTTTGCCGTTTTGGATATCACATATCTACGTAATTACAATCATCCATCCATCCGTGTAAACTTACGTCTTTATAATATCGGTAAGAAATTATATAGTTCTCTAAATATGTGATAAATTTTATTAATATCAAGGTAAAATTTACATCATACATACAAGAACTATGTTTCTGGAGAGACCTGGACGTTTACCATGAATAGAAAAATAAAAATAACAAAACCCCAATTGACAGGTGGCGTCACCTTCTGGACCAATACAAACATTTAAACTCAACGATGGACGGGACATGCCCGGCTTTGGACTTGGCACTTGGCTGGGCTTTATATCGGTAATAAAACAACATACATACCAACGCGTCCGTTCGCGATGTTCCACCTATGAACTACACTCTCTTGAATGTTTAGTGCGTACTGAGTCGACGACGCGGGCATAAAAGCCACTAGGATGCAATTTTTAAATATGTTTTTGAGAAAAAAACGTTGGTCAGTGGTCAGAGCATGTTGACCACTATTTACTTTTTACTACTATACCGGTTTTTGTGCTCCTCATTCGTCAATTTTTGAGAAAGGGCAGAGTTTGCGAACAAGGTAATTTGTTTTTAAGTGGAACACCGCAAACGTTTGCTTGTGTACATGTATAATTAGTTGTAGTTTTTTTTTCTCGTCTGGAAGGTTGTGTTTTTTGCATGTATGATTATAAGTTACATTGTGACTTGTGGCCTATACGATCTATGTAATTGATGACTGGTTTTGTGTATCTACATTGTTTTAATAAAGTGAACAGAATTAATTAATCTAAGATACCTGGTACATATGTACTTAAAAGAGATGATATGAGTGAAAGTTAGAATTTTTTATGACGTCCTTTGTTCGATGTTTTAAAGTTGTAACTTTTAAAGACAACCAGGACAAACAAGAGCGAGGAAGTTGAGAATGCAGTGAAGTGGGCCATCGACGCCGGCTACAGGCACATCGACACCGCTTCAATCTACGACACTGAAGACCAGGTGATAATAAATCAATTATTAGATTAACCAAACATCATCATCATCAGCCCTCTCCGGTACGTAGGTCACCACAGTATATACTCTTCCATACATCTCTATCAGCTGTCTTATCTGAACTCACACTTGCTATGCATATCGTTTTTTACGCAATAAAAGACCTTCTTCGATCTTTCTCTACTTTTATAGTCATTCAATCTCATCAACTTCTTGACTATTGTCCTTCATCTTATTAACTTATACGCAAACATCTTATTTTATCTGGTCATAGAGAAAGAAATGAAAATATGGCATAATATAGCAAAAAGTTTTTATTAAAATATGACGTTTGTTGATGTCAAACTTAAAATAATTACAATTTTTGTTTATGGTAAATACAATAATGTGACACATATTTTTTTGTTTTATTTTATTAGGTTGGTAATGCAATAAACAAGAAAATAGCCGAGGGCGCTGTGAAGAGGGAGGATTTATTTGTTACGACAAAGGTAAAGGTTTTAGAGAAATGTTTGAAACTACATATTTCCAGCCATTAGCAAGAATCGCTGTCGAGTTATTACATCAACTTTTTATTAGCATTTTTTTTATCAAGAAGTTTTTACTTTGTTTTCAAACTTTTTTAATTGAGCGTCGTTTTTGATTGGATTAATTGAGTTTATTATTATAGTTTATAATATATTATGTTCGCAGCTATGGAACGATGCGCACGGCCGATATACAGTGTTGCGGGCATTAATAAACTCGCTAAAAAAGCTTAATTTGGAGTACGTGGATATGTATTTAATACACTGGCCCATTGCTCAATACGTACGTAACATTTCATCTCAATAACCTCTTGTCTCTATCAAGTATTGATATTTCCGTTGCTTGTTCCTAGTCGAACGGTACATTCTACGATGTGGATTATTTGGAGACTTGGGAAGCGATGATTGAAGTCCAGAAGAAGGGTCTCGCAAAGTCCATCGGCGTCTCGAACTTCAACAAGGATATGTTAGAGAGACTCATTTCTAACAGTCGAGTGAAACCTGCCAATTTACAAGTTGAGGTAAATTCCGTTTTGATATCATCCTCATCAGCTCACTATACGTCCCCAACGAGGGGCTCGGAGCCTGCCCTGTTATTAGTGGTGACTAGGCCATATTCCGTTTTGATATACATTATTATAAAAAAAATGCAAAGAAATTTACTCAGATAAGTTGCATATTAAAATAAATTAAACAAAAATATAGTTATTATTCTCTCCATGATGCTTGAATGTAAATTTGACAAATTGGGTTTATTGTAAAAATTAAATACATTGAAATCCGTGAAATTACTGTGAATAAAACTCGAGTAATTATTTTTAATACTATATGAAAAAAAATGTTTATTTTAACCGTCAAAAAAACTATTTGACTGCACAGTTACAAACTAAATTTATGTTTTTAAATATGGAATTAATTAAATATATTATGCCTGGATTAGTAACCGCGGTCTTTCTTGTCATCATCAGTCTAGTGTCTTATAAATCCCGTTCTTTCAGGTGAACCTCAACCTGCAGCAGCCAGAGCTGCTCGCGTACTGCAAACAAGAGAACATCGTGGTGACCGGCTACACACCTTTCGGTTCCATATTTCCGAACAGAGCGCGGGTGGACGCGCCGCCGCCGAGAGTAAACGACCCCAAGCTTGCGGCGATCGCTCACAAATACAAAAAAACTGTTCCGCAAATTGTATTGAGATATCTGGTGAGTTTAAAAAAAAAACATTTTTTTTTTAAATTACAATGAGTCCAGATTAAAAATAAATGTCCTCTATACAGATAAACATATGTAAATAATCATGCTTAATTAAGTTTAAATATTGATATCAGAGTCAAGTAATATTTTACTAATATCATCATCATCATCATCACCCGCCCTTATCTGCCCACTATTGGACATTGGCCTTTCCTAATGCCTTAATAATTTGGATAGATAGATGCCAAAGACATCTCAATAAGACTTGGCACAGAAGTATAGAACATAGTCTGGAAGAAAGCGCGCGGATTTCTAAAATTTTTAATATCTCGTAAATTTTTTTTGACAAAGTTTGCACGAAAACTGGTATTAAGATAAAGAAATATAGTGAAATAAATGAAGTTATACAAAACAAAAGACGGGTGCGACCCTTTTTTACTTTTCATCACATTAATATTTCTTTTGCAGGTGGAATTGAATATAATACCAATCCCGAAAACAGTGACCAAGTCTAGAGTGGAACAGAACATTGACATTTTTGATTTCAAACTAACTCAAGAAGAACGGGACCTTTTTAAAAGCTACGACAAAGGTTATCGGACTATCGAGCCTAAGATGTGGGAGGAGTCACCGTATTACCCATTTGAAAAGAAATAAGTATTAAAAAAAATGATTTCGATGTATTTCATACTTGATAAATGCTCTAATTAATGTAATAAATTATATAATGAAAATAAATAACTTTTTTATAAACTTGTCAGTTTATTTTGAATATCTTAATCTAACTTTGGATGGATGGATGTTACAACGTATCTCCAAAACCGGTCACGGTCTCTTTACTAAATTTTGTATAGAACACAGTATAGAACACAGTCTATAGGCACATAGGCTGCTTGGTATTTTTTTTAAATTGAAATCCGGCACAGACGAAGTCGCGGACTACACGTAACTTGAATATAGCATTATTCTATGCACGACGCACACGTGTACTACAACCGTCCTTTGTTTGGTCCAATAAAAGAAATCAACGTAGAATGCTTAATAAGTCAATACGTAAGAATGAAACAAGGATATCTGTCGTATAATCAATTCATTTACATTAATTTAAAATACATTAACAGTACATAGAAATAATAACATGCAGACGAATAGAGGACCTCTAAGAAGAAATATTGACTTATAACCTTTTTGTAGATTTATAGAGAGGTTCTTTAACATGTTCGCTGTGCCACCAAATTTTCTGTACTTTCCGTCCCTGCAATAGGAGGTGGTATCCGCTCCGTGACTAGACGTTAGTGTGACGCGGCCATTAGACGCCACCTCCTTTAACAAAGTACCCTTCGCCACCACAGAGAAGTACACGTTTGTCCTTGCCGCACCACAGGGAAGTTGCATTAGGGATGATTTAGGCCTCGTTCCGCAGCGAACGTGTTAAGATGCTATTTCATAGATTAATAGATTAATTCCTTATTATTGTTTATATTGTCTACGTCTATTGCAATTGGATTTTATCACCAGTAACCAGATCATCAATCATCATCAAATCATCATCTCTGCCGCTGTTCTATTTTAAACACGCGTGAAGAAGTATTTATTGACATTTCTTATGACTAATAAGTATCCCTTTAAATAAATTTATTCCCCGAGTTTCTTTTACTCCTATATTGCATATAAAATATTATTTTACTTGGTAATAAGACTTAATCAGAGCAAAAATGCTTGCTCTAATATGTTTACAGAAGCAATCGATTTACTAACATACTCATATCCTTTGTCCTTTGTTACCTCGCTACTTACAATGGAAATTTAATGACTTCCGTTCCGTAGGTTAGATCTTTAATAAACAATCCGATCTTTTTATTTTTCTGACGCCAGTTTTTTTTTTATTAGCGAATACAAATAACATCATTTTGTTTATTTATCAGCCAGTAATGTTATTTTTATTTTAATTTCACAAAAAAACTATTTAATGTAAGTTTTACACATTGTTAATATCAATGATAATTAATAATCGTGAAAAATATATCAGAATGTATGGTATGTGGTCTATGGCTTGTAACCAGCTAGTGCAATTAAAAAAAAAAGTCGTAATGGTCTAATACGTGATGTCTGGCAGAAAAATATGTGATCGGTAATCAATTCAAATGGACAAATACGTTTATTTTTATGTTACCGGTTTCTGCTCCTACCACGGATTTTTGTACAAATAATAAACTTTACGAAAGAAGTTTTTAAGCTTTTTTTTGTAATTTTTTTTGTGGTATAAGGTGACAGCTATATTCACCAATATAGCGATGTGAATGCTGACCATAGAAATTTGTATTTGCAGATGCGAAATTGTTTTTCTTAAGCTATTTAAAGTACGTGTAAGTATACTACCCACTTAGTTTAGTTTAGTTTTAATTGTCAGGTTAATTGTGTAACAGTTTTACCTTTTTTTTTTTTGGTTACGTGGCGGAAATCAAAAGTTTAACAGTTTTACCTACGTGCAGTTTTAACTGTACAGTTACACTGTATTTAAAACTAAGGTGTGTGGTGGACTTCACAGGAAATTAATCTCGCTTAATATTTTAGTAATATTGTGATCAAACTCGCTCGAATGTCGATATCGAGTTGCTTAACCCGTGTTAGGGGTTGAGGTCATTGTCGCGATCGCTAGCAGTGAACGCCGCGTCCACATCTCAAGCCGACGTTATGTGGTACAAAATTGATTTTTTCTTGTTATTCTCTACAACAATCGTTTTTTCTGTAAGTATAAATATTATATATACTATATACAAAATGTATTCTTTATCGGTTTTTAATTCCTATTTTTTTTTGGTTTGTTTCAACAGTCGTATTGACTGTTAAAATATTTTCAATCGATTTTTCATATTTGTGTCGGCCTTATTCTTTAGTTGACACACTATACGAAATGTATTCAAATATGTAGATATTGTTAGCTTGCTGATAATATTTATAGACGAAATAATTAAATTCGAGTATATTAGTATGAAAGTCAAAAAGATTGTAATATTAACAAAAACATTCATTTATCGTGCATGACGATAAAACATAAATAATGAAATATTAGTTTTAGATATATTTCCGATCACACCGAGGCTAAATATTTTTGATTAATAAAAATAAACAATCCACAATTTCACATTGTTAATTTATTTAACTGTCATTTGTCATACATATTGTTCTCTTTTCTTTTTCAGAATGGCAACATCCTAGCTCCAAAATTAAAACTAAACGATGGTAGAGAGATTCCCGCCTTAGCTCTGGGCACGTGGCTGGGGAACAACACAAAGGTACTTATAAACAAATATTCTTAGTAGAAAGCTTACTACTTACAACAAGACGGGTTCACGATATCTACAATTTAAGTAAACAAGACACTGGGTATTTCTATAGTCTTCTTAATAATAACTTAATAACAAACCTAAATGTTCATAAATATATTTTCTCCATTATGGCCGCGTTGAGCCTTCTTCAAACGAAGTGGAGCTGGCGGTGCAATGGGCGGTCGATGGAGGCTACCGCCACATCGACACCGCCTGGGCTTATAAGATCGAAGACCAAGTTGGCAGGGGACTCGCCAGCAAGTTTGCAGACGTGCCGAGGGATGAAATATTTGTTACCACTAAGGTAAATAAAATTCAGTGCCTCGATTTACACGTATAAAGTGACCAATTAGATGAGTTAGCACTTCACATTGTGAAGATGATTGTTGTAATTATAATTAACGAAATTGATAAACCATCTCGTAATTCAGAGACAAAGATTGTAAATGAAAATCTATAATCATTGTCTTTGGACTATCTGACACACATGCGCATTTATGTTCTTTAGGTAACGTAATAGCAATTAACTTAGTTGTAAATTTGCAGCTTTGGAATGATCGCCACGCGCGGGCCGCAGTTGTCCCAGCTCTGCGGGAATCTTTACGCAAACTGAAATTGGACTACGTTGACCTCTATCTCGTCCATTGGCCGGTTGGACAATTCGTAAGTTTTTATAACTCATTTAGGTCCACTAATAATTATAAACCAAAGACGATAGATTTTTGTGTTTTTTTTTTCTAGGCCAATTTAACCTATGATTTGACGGATTATCTGGAAACTTGGCGCGGTATGATGGATGCCAAAGAGCAGGGGCTCACCAAGTCGATTGGCCTGTCTAACTTCAATGAGCAAATGATTGATAGGATTCTGGACAACGGGTTGGAGATGCCAGCAGTGCTGCAGGTTGAGGTTCGTATCATCATCAGTCACAAAAAAAAAATAGCTACACGCTGTTAAAACTCATATGAAAAATACTGACTCCGGCATCAGTCTCGAATGGGAAATGAGAATTGAGTATGTCCATATTAACCAGACGGATATTTTTTAGGTATATTGTTGCCATTATAAAAAATATTTTCATGATTGTTACAGCTAAACTTGAATCTACAGCAACCAGAATTACTAAAGTATTGTAAAGAGAAAAATATAGTAGTTATGGGCTACACGCCTTTCGGCTCATTATTCTACAGCAAAGCACAACCGAATGCCCCTCCTCCCCGTGTCGATGATCCCGCTTTGGTTAAGATCGCTGAAAAATACAGCAAAACTGTGCCACAGATCACGCTAAGATATCTGGTAATTAGAAAAATTCATATACATGTCAATTTATGCCAAATGACGCTTCCAAATTTAAAATATTTAATAACTTCTATTTCAGATCGAGCTGGGCGTTATTCCGATACCAAAATCATTGACAAAATCAAGAATAGAACAGAACATCGATGTATTCGACTTTAAATTGACGGAAGAAGAAAAAACGGTTTTGAAATCGTTTGATCGCGACTACAGGACTATACCGCAGCTCAAATGGTTGGATAATCCGTATTATCCTTTTAAAAGACCACTTATGTAGCAAAAACGTGTTATATGAATGAAATAAACTTGTATAACTGATTCTAATATTTTATTATTTTCTGTGGCCAAAAATGGCCAGATTTACGCAATTAAAATACTTACTAAACTATAAATTATCTATTTGTTCTCCGTCTGAAATTGACATCCAGAAAAAATCGTCAAGATAAAGAGATTAATTACCTAATTGAGATGGTTAAAACTCTCATATAAAATAAACAAAAAGATACATTTAAAGAAACATATTTGTGTGTAAACTTTTCGAACCACTTTAGTCATGTGGCAGCACTAACTATTAACAGTCGACACTCGACTCGACATGACACTCTTGACAATTAATATTTGACATAAATTCGTGAGTCGTGTGCGATCTATACCGTGAACATGTCTTCGACAAAATTAAGTTTATTATTATGTACGGTGCTTAGTGTAATTTTTAGTATAAACACTCAAACAGTACACAAACGGTTTGAGTATAAATATTCCTTTAAACCACCATATTTAGCTCAAAAAGATGGAACGGTTCCGTTTTGGGAGTACGGTGGCAGTAAGTACATTTTATACTTGTTTCCTTTGCGAAATATTCACCGTGCGAAATTCCTATAGCATTCTATTGCTAAGTAAGTAAATAATTTATTCGTTAAGTTGTGTTTTTTATGTTATAAAAATTGCATTTTCGGGAAAAATCGCCTGTTGTTGAGGTAGTTTTAATTGACACCGACACGTCAGTGAAATCTGTCAGATTAGAGTGAGATGGGTTTATATGTCTTGATCTTGTAAGAAAGTGACAAAAGAATCGCCTTTGATTCTTGTTTTTAGTTCCACGACAGCATTCGGTATGGTTACGGTTGGTGTTAAAATTAACTAAACATGTTAACAATAAAAAAAGTATTCATATTCCATAATGAATATTTCTATGACTGTAATTTCACCTGTATTTTTTTACTAAATCCAACAAAGACACGATGGATTGTACCCGACGAATTGCTAGTAATAGTTTTTAATTTAGATGAACATGTTTAGTAATCATTCAGAACAAAATACACTCTTGAAAGTTGTTATAATATCAAATTTATGATTACCATATTGTAGTAGTGGAATGACTAATATTGAACTTAATTTGCAATTCTCCTATTCTTTGTATTTCACCCAATGTTTTATATTACTGAATATACATTGTTTTTGATGACATTCAATTAACTTATCTCCAATTTTGTTGTATAGAAATGTTTATTAGACTTTTTCATGGACACAAATATATTATCTATGCATATTAGCATTATTAGCATGAATGTGTTAATCTCAGGATCTACTTGTTGGATTTGTAAAATTATTTTCTTGTTGGATAGTCCACTTATCAAAGGTTATAGGCTATATAACACCACACTATTACCAATAGGAGCGGAGCATAAATGATAAATCTTGCAAAAACAAAATTTCACAAAACAAACTTATGTTCACAGTTATTTATAATATATATATTCTATTGAAGCAAGTAAATGATGTATGCAAAAATTTTTTGCTGACCAAATCATTCTTCTTCCACTTTATTGAGGTTAAATCATCAATATTTTGCAACATATACAATAAAT
>JAODUI010000011.1:1512839-1525758 GCA_027563995.1 Papilio gigon | reverse complement strand
TTTTTTGCTGACCAAATCATTCTTCTTCCACTTTATTGAGGTTAAATCATCAATATTTTGCAACATATACAATAAATAATGAATAACCCACTTTAGTATGTTGGATCAACAATTCATTACAATAATATTGTATTTTCTACTTAGTAATTCACTGTGTCAGCATGATTTATATATTATACTGTGCCTGTGCCTATTATGAAATACCTTCAAATATCTGGGTGTGCAAATTACATTGTGTTGGATAGCTGAAGCCCTCACATATTCTGATGCTTGATGCTAAGACTGACTGCCTTAAAGCTGGCCTGACTGTTTTCTACCTAATGCAAATTGACATGTTAATTAATAAAAATATCATGTAAAAACTTTAAAAACACAACTATAATGAGTAGTTATGTCCTAAATGCCTGGCATTATTGTAAAGTTTTGAAAAAATGATAAATAAAAGAATAAATGAAAGACCTGCATCCAAAGTCGCTGTTTTAGCATGTTAGGTGTATGAGAGGAGGGCATAGCGCCCGTTAAAAAAATGTCTAGCATTAATTATGTTATCATTTACTTCTTATTACGGAACTTCCCTATAACATAAAGTACACAAAATCATATCAATATTGACAATATGCTAATTTAAGGTAGGCAATGCATCTGTAAATGTGAAATGGTTAGTGGTCACTTTGTTATTTTGGTTAAGATTTTATATATCTTCTTTGTCTTCGTCATGTTTGGTTAAGACTCTATTCTTATTTGTAACTATATAGTAGGAAATAGATATGACAATTGTAAAATTAATTGAACACATATCATAATGTTGAAAGCTGATACAGTCATCTGTTAACATTTATAGGTAGCATTCAAACATATCAGTAGGGAATGGATTATGTTTGATAAAGCTCATAAATTAGGTAGTTATCAATGATGTAGTGTAGTGTTACATGTAACAACATACTAACAGTAAGCAAACTGTATATAAATTATTATGAATTTGTTGATGTGATTGAAGCATCAATAGCCCAGTTATTGAGTACTAGTGATCTAGTGGTTGTGGGTTTGTATCTCACTATTCAATTATTGTCGGGAACCATATCCTAACACAAGTCTAAAGCTTAGTTGGGTTGGTAAAACAATTATTAGTAAATTAACAATAATCTATATATATAAAAATGAATTGCTGTTCGTTAGTCTCGCTAAAACTCGAGAACGCATGAACTTATTTATCTTATCTTCGTCTTGGAATGTTCGTGGATGTAAAAATAGCCCTTTTCCACTTCCCAAACAAACGTTTTTTCCGAGGAGGAAATGTTTTTTTTTTGTATTTCCTAATAAATCCAAAAATTTGTTTATTTATGTCTACTAATATTAATCTAAAATAAAATCATTCAATGACATTTAGTTCACCTTTTAATATATGAAATTAAAGTAAACTATTTTAAATATTTACATAATGTTTTACAACTGTAAATTCTATATGTAACGGTTGGATTGTCCTGATAAGTCAAAAGTATACAGCTCTATAACAGACCTACAATACTATTGACTTTGGAAGTAACACTAAAATTCATATTTAGTTTATGAAACAACGGTTTTAAACCATCAATAGCTTCACGGTTAAGAATATGGATGTACAATAATGTGGTTCAATGTTAGAATCCTCGCTATACAACTATTGTAAACCATATCTTAGCACAAAACTAGAATTTAGTTTAGATAGTACAATGGAATATAACTAGAATGATTGATGAAGACAGGCTTTCTCTTTGTATACCTTCTAAGTCAATGTTACAGATTATTTGTAATTTTTTTATATAATAGTTATAAGTTTCCATCTATAAAAGTTTAACTTGCCCATACAGATGCGATAGCGTCAGGCGAAAGTGTCAGATTGGCGCCGTCGCTGCGAAGTCAGAAGGGTGCGATATGGACCAAGCAGCCGATAAACTTCGACTGGTGGGAGGTGGACGTCATGTTCAAGGTCACCGGCCGAGGAAGAATAGGTGCTGATGGTCTGGTAAGCAAGTTAACCTCATTTAGCTATTATTGGATTGCCAATCCCCTAATGGTTCAGACAACGGAATTGCAATCTAGCGGTCATAGGATAGAATCACAACATTTTTACATACATCAATAAATTATTGATATTTGATTATCAAAACATTTGTTTCCAGGCGTTCTGGTACACGACGCAGCGCGGTGACTACAATGGCGACGTGTTCGGCTCGTCAGACCGTTGGAACGGGCTCTCCGTCATGTTCGACTCCTTCGACAATGACAACAAGCACAACAACCCCTACATCATGGCGGTCGTCAACGATGGTACAAAGAACTTTGACCACAAGAGGTAAGCAAATACATACTCCTTAGGTCGTTTTTCCTAAACAGAAGCTTGGTTTTTGTAAGCATTACCACAGTGATACTCTCTTGGCGTATAACGTGACGTCACAGACTATTCGAAAAAAAAATATTGCAAAGAACAATTCTCTTTTTGTTTTTTTTTTCATAAAATTTGTTAAAGATAAAAAATCAAGTCCACATAATATTTAAATTAACAGATTAAAAATATAAATAAATGTCACAGTGTTGAAAATTATCCAAGGATTATGGATTTTGCATATAACGTGTTTATTGCATTTTAAATGAGTGCATTAAAACACTTTTGCAAATTGCTATTTTTGTTTGATTATTACACAACTCTGCTGTACCTAATTTTAGACAACAAACTACGTTTGTATCGAAATAGATATGTTAATACATTCAATATAATTTACATGCGAACATTTTCATTTAAAATTATTATTATTGTTTTATTTTATAAAAGTTAATTTGAAGATCCAAATTCACTTGAAAATGCCTGCCCACTTGACATAACCTGATCTAATTATCTTCGTTGATATGCTGAAATTATTGTTTGTGTCAGTGACGGGTCAACTCAGTTGCTGTCGGGCTGCCTGCGCGACTTCCGTAACAAGCCGTTCCCGACGCGCGCCCGCATCGAGTACTACCTCAACACGCTCACTGTTTACTTCCATAATGGTGAGTGTACTGCGTACGTCATTATCATCAGCAGTCTGCCCACTGTTGGACATAGGCCTTCCACAGTATGCGGTCCTCAGTCTGCGTCCAAGAACTATGTCGCTTTAAAAAAAGTAAAAGCATGAATAAAGCGAATAAAATTGCTATTTGATATAAGTCAAGCCCGTCTAACTGTTCAACCAATAAATTGAAAACATGTAAAACAATAATTATATACGTTTTCACGCAATCTTTCTCATAGCATTATAGTTATTATTGTTTACGTAATAAAGCTTAATGTTTTATATCAATGCAGTATTTAAATATATGAATCTAACTCGAATTCCGTCAAGAAACATTACAAACTGTTTTAGTCAGCAAATGAGCTTCATACGCCTGTAAATAAAGTTTAAATTCCTTTCTCTGATAACATTATGACATAATAACATAAAGTTTTAATTAAATTAACCTTTATTTTATATAAGTTAAAGTATAAATTTGATCAACAGGAATGACCAGCAACGAGGCGGACTACGAGCTGTGCTTCCGCGCGGAGAATGTGGCGCTGCCCCGCGGCGGGTACTTCGGGCTGTCGGCCGCCACGGGCGGGCTGGCCGACGACCATGACGTCATACACCTTCTCACCACGTCACTGCACAGCACGCAGCAACAAGGTTGGCTGTAGAGTATTTTTGTATCAAATCATCGACAGTCTATTTCTTCCCACTGCTGGGCTAGATCTTCCCCAATACCATCAGTAAATGACTTCTAACTTCAGAATACCACTCTTCAGCGGCAAGAGTTGCGAAACCTATGAAAAAAGATAAAGATAATGAGAGGAGATTACGAAGGAGGAGGAGGTAATCTGTTCACATGAAATATTTTTTGTCATGAAATTACTTTGTGGATTCCCTCTCGCGCCCTCAGGGTGCCTTTCATCATCAGGTCGCTTAACCCACTGAGAATAAATATGTAATTCTGTCTTTCCCCTGATCTCCACTCCCCTGTCAGTTAGGGAAGATATACGGACCCCGTAAAATATTTTCAAATCAACATTGAAACTTGCAGGTGGTCAGCAGATCAGCAACGACGAGCAGCAGAAGCTGTCGCAAGAGTACCAGGAGTACCAAAAGAAGTTGGAGCAGCAGAAGACTGAGTACAGGAAGGAGCATCCTGATGAAGTATGTCCCTTCTATTTTCTGATACTAATACATAAAGCGCAAACTGTTTTTACTTTTTTTAAGACCTCAACATCCACGGTACAGAATTGAATAATTATTTTTGTAGAAACAAGACCTACTCTTAAGTCTGGTTTTACGCTATATATTATCACGCTATTAACCTTAGGGGCAAGTAGATTGGAAAAAAATGTTAAACGAGACGAGGATAAAAAAAAATCAAAAATCGCTATCCCGGTTTGAGATTTCCTTATACATTATTATTATTAAGAGTCCTATTTTTTTATAGTATATATGTTTTTTTTACATCGTTGCTTGATATTCTGTTCCAGGTACGCGACAAAGACGGCGAGTTCGACGACTGGTTCGAATCTGACGGCCAGCGCGAGCTGCGCCAGATCTTCCAGGGCCAGGGACAGATACACGACATCCTCAGGGACCTCAACAAGAAAGTTGACGAGGTAAACACTCTATTATTTCTATACTTTCAGAAGAAAGAATGTGATGTAATTTAAATTACATCATAAACATACTGCTCGAAGGACCAACAAGTTTACGCCTGTGTTTCTATGATAGCGGCGAGGCATGTAAACCTACACTAATATTTGTTTTATTCCCAGGTGATCGGCAAGCAGATGAACTCATTATCAATGTTGACAGCCGTGTACAGCCAGTCGCAGGGCCAGCCCATACAACCCGTACAGCCCGGACAAGCTCCCATGCAGGTAAACAATACTTACCAAGGAAGTTTTTAAATTAGTTATATCTATTCTATAAAGATGAAAAGCACAAATCTCGAGAGATAAAAAAATTGCCTAAAAAGGTTCAAAAACAACATTTATATACTGCCATGAAGGGTATACAGGTAGACGAAGACCGAAGGTGTGGATGTATTGCGTGAAAGAGGATATACGGAAGAAATGTGTGAGTTTAGATATCAGCTGACAGAGATGTCTGGAAGATTACTACATACTGTACCGACATGTACGGAAAAGGGCAGGTTAATAATATACTGCCATACAATCGATAGCTAATAATACTTAAAAGTCAATTTAAATTCTAATACCATAGCATAAAGACGAATGTTGACTGTTGGTACGAAGTTCGCCGGTCAACTAGTTGTCAATTACAAAGAAAGCATGAAATAATTAAAAGTCTAATGTCCCAGATGCCAGCGCTGCCGATCGGGCGCCAGGACTGGGACGCGCTCGTCGCTAACAACCAGCTGATGATCAACACTATAGCTGAGCTCAAGTAAGCTATCTCCATACAAACATGATGTAATCCATACACGCTTTATTGCCACTATTTTAACATCTGATAAAAAGTATTACAATATAAGTCTAATGGGGACACAGTTGTAATTTTTGTATTTTTTTTTATGAAATCGATTGTTTTTTTTTATAAATTACATAAAGTGGGTAAAGATTTATAAAAATAAAAGACAAATGATAAATAACTCCTCTGTTGACATACGCTAAACTTTTAATACCATCACCAGTATTTGTCTGCCCACTGCTGGGCATAGGCCTTCTCCAATGTCTTCCGCAGTAATCCTCCGCCTCTATAAAATACATATTAAATTTAAGTCTTGTATTTTTTATTTTACTATTGATTTTGTGCCTTTTTAATTTTCAGAGGTTTTATAATCGACGTGTCCCGCAAGTCTGACTCGCTGCTGGCCATGGGCGGCGCGGGCGCAGCGGGTGGCGCGGCGGCCGGCGCGGCCATCAACCCGCAGTTCCTCAATGAGATGAGGGATAATGTCAACCAGGTCAAACAGGCCGTTAATGGAGTCGCGCAAAGGTGAATATAATTGTTATTAAATTATATGTATTTTAATATATAATATAAATTTATAATGAATTAACATTTAATTGTAATATTTTTTGTATACAAATAAACTAAATAATGAATTCCTCTCGTAGATTGGCGCAAGCCCCCCAGGTGGCGGCGCAGTCGTCCTGCCCCGACGTGTCCTGCGTGGGCACCACCACGCTGCTGATGGTCGTCGCCGCACAACTCACTGTCATGTTCCTCTACACGTTATACAAGTATGTACTACTTTTGATCTAAACTAGATGGCGGTACTGTTGTTTTAGAACGCGGTGTAGAGATTTACTTTTTTATTTGTTTGGTCTGTGATTACTCGATACATTCCTGATCCTTTTAATTCCTTAATATTATTCCAGTAATGATTAAAATAATTTATTAATTCTTATTTTCTAGATTAAATTGTTTATTTATTATAAAAAAGTGTTATTTTATAATTTTAAAAACGTTATTGTATTTTTTTTTCAGAGAAAGAAAAGAAGCACAAGCAAAGAAATTCTTCTAAGTCGTGCGTAGAATGATTGTTGAATTCACAGTACTTGTAAACTGTACGAGCGAATATATTCAAATACCCTCAAAATATTATCACTAGTTATAAATTACTGTCACAAATTAATACACAAATATGTGAAATTAACTAACAATTTGTACTTAAATTGTGTAAATATTTAGCACAAAGTTAACATTGATGATAAAAACAAACAAAATTAATTGTAATTTAAAACTATTTTTGTTAATAGAATTAAGCGAAACACGTCGCCAGGTCTCTCAAATACTCCGTGTCAACTACAGGGTAAATAAAAGACGTAAATTATGTATCAATTAATTTTCTGACAAGAACAAAGAGATTCAATAATACTAGTCATAGAGCGGACGTTACAAGCTTACCTTTACTTTAGTAAATTGTGCAATGGTACAGTTTTTTGAGTGTACTTCGTTCTTTAATGTCCCGTCTATTAATGTAATGTCTTTGGCACACAAATATTATGTCTCGAAGTAATACAAACAGGTGATTTAATTTTTTTTCTTTAGCTATATCTTCTAAATACATTATTTCTCTTAATTTGCCTGTATCGAAGAATTATTTTTTTCCGATTTACTCATCCCCCCCCCCTATAAATTTAATAGCGTGATAATATATAATCTAAAACCTGTGTAAGTATAGGGCTTGTTTCTACGAATTAAAATATTCAAATCTGTGCCGTGCTTGCTGAGATATATAAGAAAGTTAAATAACGCCTCATGTAATAGTATATATAAATGTCTCGAAATTATGTCTTTAAAATGGGCAAATAAATGTTTCTTTGCCCTACAAGACCTGGCTACGTTTCTAAATAATTGTTAGTAATACTAAATTTGCAAATCTAGTTATAATTCGTCAAATATATCTAAATGTTAGTTAACCAAAAGAAGTTTAAAGTGCGTCACGCCATCTGTTGCGTGAAGTCGGCAACAAACCGTTGCGCAGTATATCGAAGCGTCTCTCTCGCACTCACCGGTCTCATGTATATCGTCTCGTTCACATAAACTGTGCACGCAGCTAACTTCAAAAACGTTGAGTGTTTAACTTAACCGTGTAATTCCACTGCCGAATTTGTAAACCGAACCATTTTGTTTTTAAAGAATGAAAAAGCTTTTTTTTATAGTATAACGAAGAAAGCCAATAAGGGGGTAGGTTTATTCGCCAAAGTAGCGAAATGACCCCCTGTCCGTTGACATGCAAATTTGCAGATGCGCTGCCTACCTTGAATCGACAAGGGACGCACAGAATGAGAATATTTTTTTCCTATGCGTCCACTCCTCTGCTAAATTAATTTTCCTTTTCCCATCATTTCCTTATAAGAAGATGATGGGAAGGGATGTCTGAAATGCTTCCATGTTTGGTCACTCACACGAACGCTTGTTCCGTCAGTGGAAATCCAGAGATTATATAAGTAATGTGAATTTAACAATAGAATATTTTTTTACCAATAATGTGAGTTTGTATGGATAAGTGAAACTATATGATTCCTGTACATAAATTATATTTATAGTTTTTTCTCTGTTTAGTAAATTTTACTAATTGTCAGAGGGTCGTTTCATTGTGAACTCGGAACAGTCCTGACAGCTTTCAAATTTATAATATATCGATGTTCGTGCATTTCTTTTGTGTAGAAAGTGATTGACGTTAAATTTTATAATTACATGTTTTTTTTTTCTAAACCTTTACTTTTATTTCACAAAACACGAAACATTTTTCTGTCAAAAGTCGACTTTGAATTTTTGATCGTAATTCTTCTACCGAAGGCTCATAAAAATAAATAAAAAAAATAAGTGTTATAATATGTACCGTTTATTTTATTTAATCTTAAAAACGTAACATACAGTGATAAAAAAACCAAATCGTAACCTATTTACAACTGTAAAAAAATTGTTTTAATTACAAAGTAACAACAAATTAAAACATTTATAATGGCTTGTTGATAACAAAAAACAAACCTTAAATATCTACGTAAAATAATGCAGCAGATCGATTCACTCGTAAGCAATACCTAATTATATCGAACCATATCCGAGTACAGCGCCATCTAACGATTCTGAAAAGTCAAGTTTTATAAAGCACTCTTTGTCGGTTCACAACTGAATCGATGTAAATATTTTCGTGTACTTGTTAAAATTTTATCAAAAATTTTTAACATTACATTCATTTTATAGTCATGGGAATTCACAGCCGAATACGAAAAAAAAAATATTGTAATTTGACATTTGTAAGAAATACAAAAATGGACATTTCCTTATAAAGTTATAAGTTTAGATTCACTTTTCAATAATGTAAACAAATTTTAACGATTTAACTAATAATAATTAATAATAATTTAAAAATGTTTAATAATTCTCGAATTTTACAAATGATTCCGCGTCTATTCGTTAGTCACGCCGTGTTTCATTAATTTTCATGTCAAAAATAACACATTCAGCTCCATTGCGTTTAAAAACTTTTGGATCATTCCTACCAAAAACTCCACACGGACCTGCCCTTCTACAGAGGGTCGGCACAGTCTACTCTTCCATACTCACCAGTACCGTAAACTACGTGACATATTGTTGTCTCTATTATTTCAAAGGAAATGAGGGAGACAGCAATATGAGTGACGTCACTTCAATAATTTCGTACAATACCGTACAATAACTTCCTAAACATTGCTCTCAAAATAATGACAAGCATTTGTTACTACGATATTTAGCCTTAATATTTAATTGGTGTTCTAAACAACATTTATTTGTCAGTATTCCTCTCGCAGAATATCTAATGAGAAAAATTGAGCTACCTCATTAATTTATATAAAGCGACTTGTCATTTAAATATGTTTTTTTATTAGTCATGTCTACCATCATACTAGAAGCAACATTAATATCGCACTTAAAATAGTTGGTCACAGAAAGACCACTTAGCGACTTTGAGTGTTACTTTACGTAACACACCTGCTGGCAGTGTTTAATTCGTTAATATATTTCGCTGAAAATTATTCTCCATTCCCCTGATTTTTTTATTATTATAATTTACATAAATACTGTTTCAATTTAAACAAAATGTCCGCATGTCAGTTGTTCAATGATTACATCAATTTGGCACATGTTTGCCAAACTTTGTACTTTTACCTTAAATAGCTACGTCGACTAATTTTAATTAAATCTATTTGTACAGTAAACATTTACAATACTATGGTGTTATTGATCAAGGCAGCCATTTCCCTCTTAATTATGTTATTAAATATATTTTTAATTGAAGTCTCAAATTGTTACATTAATTATAATTGACGACTCCTATATGAAGCATACAAAAAAACTCTTTTTTTTTTTTAGTTTTAAAAAGAAAAACGACATGTCAGTTAAAACGCCATCTATCGATTTTCTCGTGTAAATATTTAAACTGAACTGCTTTACCGACTGTTCATAACCTTACACAAACATTTAATTTTATCCAGCAATTACTAATTACACAATCATAATTGCACCAAATTATCAGATTGACAATTTAAATAGACTTTTCATGTTAAAAATAGTTGTAAAATGCAACGTCCTTCTGCACACGGAGTCGTTTAATTGTGACTTTAGTGTGGAATGGACGTACCAAATGTAATTTAGGAGGATCTTTCAATGACTGCGGCAGTAACTACATTACCAAGACGCAGCAGTTGTGGTCTTTACAGTCTAGGTTATAGGCTCATAGTCCATGTCCCCGCAGTACTCCGCCAGGAAGTCTAGGAACAGCGTGAACTTCCCGGTGGCGGCGCGCGACCAGCGGGACGACACAGACTTCATACAAGTCGAGAGACTTTCCAGAATATTCTATAAACAAAGGTTACAAAACAATAATAATTTACCGTAGGTAATCATTATCATCAATCTGTCCTTTTACCTAAAGAGGGTTGGCAAAACACACACTCATACATGTTCATCAAAGTAAGTAATTTAATAGACAGTAAAATGGGTTCGTCTTTGAGTAAATCTAATTCAGACCATAACAGAGGCGTATAACAGATGTTGCGGGCCGTTTAATTTAAAAATTATTTTATTACTTTTTTATTATTACGCTTAACACAAAAAACAACGAAAAATCAGTTTACCTGGGGCCAATCCTGTCTGTACACAGCGAGACACTGCTCCGTGAGCGAGTCCTCACTTAAATAGTCGTTCTTCAGTAAAAAGACGAGTACGGTCGCCAGCGCCCGCCACACCTCGCTCGCGGTACACCGGGATTCACTCAATAACACTATGTTCCGTGGACATAGCACGCGCTCGAAAGCTTTGAGTAGTGGGTTCTCTTCCTGACGGTCAGCCTTTGATTGATCTAATGTTGCTGTCAATTGTTTAAGTCTATTTATGATATTATCCTGGTAAAACTTTGCACTTCAAAATCTTTTTACTTAATTAACTTTGGCTGTTAACAATTTACAAAATAAATATGTAATTAAAATGAAATTATAAATAAAAAAAATTGATGATTGAATTTCAAATATTTACCATTCTTCACTTCGGCGCTAGAATTCATATCAACAACGACAATAACTTTTTCCATATTAATATTGGTATTAGCGCCATCTATCTTTTGTCCAGACTCATCATCGCTGACCGGTGTGGGTGCTCTCTCATCGTCCTCGAAATTTCGGAACTGAGGCGACAATTCTGCCCTTCTCTCCGGTAACAGTATTTCTTCAGGAGCTTGTTTTACTCTGTCAGGACAACACGTGTTCCAAATGGCGTCTAATTTGTTTAGGAATGATTCGTTCACTTGCTCTGGTTTTCGACTTACTGTAAAATAACCGAACAAGTATTTAGTAGTAGCCAAATTTAATTTAAAGCCCCATCTAGCGATCCAAATTAAAGACTACATATTTAATTATAGTGCCATCTAGTGGTGACGAGATGTCAAATTGGTTAGTCAGCGCCATCTAACGGTTCTGCATGTAAGATATTGCAATTAGACGTAAGCTGTTTTTATAATTGATATTTTATATGACTTTACTTACTAAATACGATACAGTAGTCAACACTGAGTTGTAGCAGGGCGCGCTGTGTGGGCGGCCGACTGAAGATGTTAGTTGGGGAGCAGGCCAGCGCACAGGACGCGAGGAGTGACGTCACGTCGTGCGCCTCCTCGTAGTCCAATAGTAGACATATGTGCTCCTAGTGAATGAATGACAAACGAATAAATGAAAAATTCTCATTTTCGCTCTTAAGTTCGCCGTTGACTGATAATTCTAGAAGGAAAACATCACTCAAAAAGTTACCTTCAGGTTGATAACGGCGGAGGCGGGGCTGACGTGTACAGCATCAAACTTGTCGTCAGGCAGCAGCATGTCGGCGAGACTGTGAGGCTGTGGCGGCACGCTCGCCGCCACAGCCTCCCCGATCACCTGCAACGTCTTCATCTCTTGCTGTATATCTTTGCAGAGGACGGCTGAAATATTATTTTTGTTTTTTTTTTAAGAAGTCATTTTCTGTGCGTGTCAATAAATTATTATTTAATCATAGGTAATATATTTCTATATAAAACTAGAATGGCTTCCTTAATGATGGAGTTTTGAAGAAAATTACCTATAGCGTAATGCTTAAGGGTTCGGATTTCCGACCCCGCGGTCCAGGATTCGAATCTCACTACATGACTATCGTAAATCCTAGCACAAATCTTACTTTGAACGTTTGAATAGATAAGAAATATTAGACAATAAATAAATTGCTGATATTCTAAACATTAGAAAATTAAAAAAATATATATGTACTGTATTATGAAATACATTTTGTGTATTTTACTTTCGGACGACTATTACGACTGACGGACATTTATGAACTGTGAGTGTGACTGACCTGTAGTACTCCAGTTGTCATTGAGCCATTTATTGAGTCTGTTAACACAGCCCTTGACAGCGAGGGAGAGGAGGGGAGAGGGCGCCGCGGGCAGCAGGGCCGCCAGCGCTGCGCCGGCGCGTCGTTTAATTGACGCCGTACCCACTGATAGGGCTTCGCTCCGTAGCTGCTGGAGCTCCGAGTTGTATAGTGACTCTAGAGACTTTAAGAGAGCCTCCTGAAAGATTAATTTTTAAAATTTTTATACATTTAATACAGTCTATACTCAGAAATACTGTAACTCTTATTCGTCTGTGAGTTCTAAAAGTTTTACACGAGCGTCTATTAAGACGGTGGCTACATTTTAATATACTTTAACTGTAGCACTCATAGTATCCTCATAAAGGAGACTCATATTGTACAATTGCTGGAGTGGAGGCCACGGTTGGGGACCAGGAGTGTGGGTCGTCCTCCCTCCAGTTGGACCGACGACTTGCGTACGGCAGGAAGTCGTTGGATGCGGAAGGCGGAGGACCGCATACTGTGGAAGGCATTGGGAAAGGCCTGTGTCCAACAGT
>JAODUI010000011.1:1498731-1509525 GCA_027563995.1 Papilio gigon | reverse complement strand
CGCATCCAACGACTTCCTGCCGTCCGCACTAAGTCGTCGGTCCACCTGGAGGCAGGACGACCCACACTCCTGGTCCCCACCGTATTTGCATATGGTAATGTAAAAATATGAAAAACACAAACCGGGTATTTTATTGATATTTTTCTGAATTAGCTGTATATTTGTACCACAGATTCTTTATTCCATAAAGTGTCTTATAACCTGAAAAATATTGGGTCTGTAATGAAATTTGTCAAAATTAGCATCGCAGATATAACTGACATGAATTATTTAAAATTACGAAGTTTTACAAGTAGGCTTTTAATTAAATCGATTGTTTTATCTGTATAGAAATATTTTTTGGCGTTTGAATACATTTTTATAAATCATAATTTATTTACCTTCGTAAATTATTTTGGCAGAATAAGACTAGGTTATTTGCGCCTTGGGTATCCAATTTCCAATTCACTTGATCCCCTTCTCGATTTCCTTTTAGCTAGCAGCTTTTAGCAGTTCAACCTGAAAAATTGTACGGCTAATTGTTTTCGGACTTGAAAATAACTCTACAATGATGCGCGCCGGAAGATCTCAATCTCTGCGTTATCTCCTTTCCTTCCTAGCCTCAATACCACTTTTAAATAACAAAAAAAAATAGGGTAAAAGAGTAGTTTAGGTCTGCCTACTCTTTGTCAAGGACCAAGGTGTACCCCAGTTTCTTCAACGCGATGTGAGTGATTGGGTCTACGTTTATAAGTTGAGTACTTCTTACATTATTCTTTTTACTCCTGAAACTTTAAGTTAAGTAATGAATGTTAGTGGCCAGTGCCCTCCGCACATATGTACAACTCTAAAAGTAACAATGTACGTACCAGCCGCGGCCGCACCCGGGCTTGCCGCCGGGCGGCGGCCTGCAGATTGTCTTCTTCTTGCAGCAGCCCCCCACGGTCGCTATGAGGCACAACACACACCACCACAGCGACCACAGCAAAGTTCTCTGTCACGGGTTTATATCGGTTTTATATTTTTTAATTCCCTATAGTCTAATGCAGTGGTCGTCACTTCTATCCAAGGGCAAAATATGTAAATGGTATTAGTGCGGACCGCACATTCAAGGACCTAAGTTATTGACATAATAAATCAACAATTTTTTTCATTTTGAAGCAATTGTAAATCTTCATTTTCAATAAGGATTTATAAATATTAGAATATTAATGGGTTACACAAATATTTATCTCGGATAAGAATCGATTACACCGGCACAATTCAAAGATTAACAAAACGAAATATTGAAGAGTAGTTTGACAACCACTGGTGTAACGGTTAAGGGTACAGATTTCAAATCACAATGTTCGGAGTTATAAATAAAAAGATTATATAGTGGAAATAGTTCTAATGTCTCACCATATTACTTTCACTTAGTTCGATAGAGACTAGCGTCATAAGCTTTAAGGTAACGGTGCGACGTAGGGCGTGGCGATCACCAGTACTTGGGTTTGCAGCCGCCCGGGCAGCGAGGTGGGCGGCAAGAAGATTTCTTCTTGCAGGCGAGGGCGCCGACCACCTGTCCAAACACATCACAATAACCATGGACCTAAAGACGTCGTATTCAGTATGTGAAATGTAACAAAATTATTGAATAAAACAAACATACGTCAAAAACAAAATTGTAGATAATGAGAAATTGGAAAGTAATATAGGTACAATGTATTTAAAGAATATTTCCTATTGTACCATTGCACTTTTGAACATTTGTATTTTAAACTTAAGTAACAGGATTGGTTCAATAGTGGCTGCTTTTATAAAAATGACAGATTTTACACGAGCTCTATAACAAAAAAAAAATCAAAATAACATAAAATTAACAAGATATTGGATTATTAAAACTAGTAAACGAAGGAAAAGTGGAAGGGAGGAGAAGGACGAAAGGAAAAGATATAATGAAGGCAGAATAAGGCGTCGATATATTGAAGGAGGCACAAACAGTCGGGGACGCGTGCTTATCCTATAGGCTTTTGGTTAGTTGTCAACAAAGAAGGTTAGGTTTTCTCCTCTAAAATTGAACTGAAGCATTTTGAAATGCTGCATTAGTCTTGCATATTGAAATTAAATTCTCGGTTTATTTTCAAAAATCTGTGTAGAATTTTTAATGGCAATTGCATCTTACGGTATACTTTTCTGAATTCATTCGTCACTTTATGTCTGAAAAGTTCTACGTCGAAAATATAGCATTTAAACTGTGTTTAGATTACGTCAAAAGGTCGATCTTTACTTTCTTGTAAAACAAACAGTATCTAAAGATCTTCTCAAATAATTATTTTACTTTGAATTTGCCTCTTTACCTTTACAGAACTATATTATTGTGTAAAGTAATAGGTAACAGACTTGTTAATTGAAATGATATGAGGAAACTGAGATCTTGAATTTTTTTAATAGTACTTTTGGTGTAACATTTGACATTGTCATAGTAGTTTTTGTGATTTACATGAAACTAGGAACGCACCGAGAACCACACTATTTAGGGGCATCTATGGGTCATCTATTGACAACGGTGGTAACCGTTTGAGTGGTGGTATCACAAGTGTGGTATTTACCTGTAATAAAAGACACACTAGCCACCAGAAAGCATCACTCGTGTACTTCATATTTGCAACTAGTCGATGGCTGAATCCGGACAGGATCACTACATGATGTTTATTGTTTATATTGTTAAATTTTCACTATTAATTTTGCAATTGACATTTCGGAAAATTTCTTTTGTTCTGTCTGACCGTGTCAAGAAGAATTCATTGAAGCATCTGATAGATATGCGGCCAGCGTCACGAACTAGATGACAAATTATAATAAAAAAAAGTTTTCAAATTCCTAATTTTTTTTCCGATGAACTAAGAAAAAATGAATAACTATACATTTTACGGTATTATACGAGAAATAACCTTAAATTTTTTAACCAAAATTTATCATGGGTTAGCTTAAAAACAGCTGTTTGAACGCCTTGTACGTAAGAACATGTTGGCAATTTTAAATCCCTTTAGCAAATTTATATTCTCTTTGTTGACGTTTTTTAGACGTCGAAGACTAAAATGTCTATGGTCATAATATTATACAATATGAACCAATGCCTACTTTTAAAATTAATGTGAAATGATATAATAAAAACACATATCCGAAGTAAATAATATATTTTCTACAAGATATGTATATATGTTAGCAGGCGCACGCGCGCCCAGGTCTGCAGAACAGCTGAGCGGTGAAGCAGTCTCTGAACGCGCGCCAGTAGACCCTGCAGCGCGCGCAGAGAGACTCCTCGCCCAGCCGCTCCGCGAAACGCCCCCCTACACTGAAACCCCTCAAGTCGAACGTCCTCTCGTTGCGCAGCTCGCGGTCCTCACTGCGCGCCCGGCGCGGCTCCGCGTGGAGTGTTTGTAGACGCTTCGCTTGTGCGTACAGCTTGAATAGAATAAATGTTTAGAAATTTCATCTAGCGCTCTAACTAGAATAAAATAACATGTCTAACTTGAAATTTAGAAAGGCATTATTCCAATACTAACTGACAATGGATCATCCAGGTCGAAACTTGTTAAATGATTACGCGTCGTGTTGCAACCTGAATTGAGATCCCGCTGTACAACCCTGGACAAAAATTAAAATACTTAGTTATGTTTACATATCAAGTCATTTCCTTCATCATCAACACCCTGTCTGACCAGCTCATGTTTCCATTGTCCAGTTCGATCTATCATTGTGTAGTTTACCATTTTTTTTAATGGAAATTAAGGTACCTCTCGACCACGACCCCACCTGATGCCAAGTTCAGTAAGTGCCTATTCACTCTACTCTTTGTCATTTCCTTCTTAGTCATGTAAGCTGTCATATTATTTTTTTGTTGTGATTATTGTCTTAACATCTCTCACCTTTCTGTGGCAATATTAGGCCGCTTCTGTAGCGGAGCTATTTCTAGAAAGTGAGCTCTAGTGACGGCCAGCCTGCGGTTCTCGCACGGCCGGACGTCCCGCCGTCGCTCCGCGCGCATCAGCCGATCTTTCTGACGCATCTGCTCCCCCGAGGGTATCGGCGTCGTGCCCGTCGCTTTCGTTTGTATTTGCAAATCCACTTTCCGTTCCGTCGGACGTGGGGTTAGCAATATCTGTGATAACAACTCACTTTACATGAATACTCTATTTTATAATATTCATATCTACCATTGGAAAGAGATGATTCGATAACGCTGAACTCAACAGTGGGTATTATATCTGTAGTATTGCAAGCTTTGACCCTTCACTCTTCCCTTAGAAACCACATTCACATTCCAATAATAACTCTGACCAAAAAAAAGTCACCGCTTGTATTGTCTCTATAAAGAAAACAATGTACCTGAACTGTAGGAGACAACTGCCTTGACGTTATGCAAGTGTGCAGATCGGGCTCTGTCGCCACTATTTTGTCAGACACGGACACAGAGCCGGAGGAGACCGCGTCACGGTACAACGACAATGGTTTTGTACTTAACGTCAGCGGAGGCAACGGACGACGCGCCGCAAAGAGACGACTCAACTCGTCCAGTTTGTTCATTATTATCTTATACGTTTTGCATTCGTCCGTCTGGAATTTATACTTGGATTTGTGAAGTGTCCTTAAAAAAATTACGTTTATTACGAACAATAAAAAAGCAGGAACCTTACCCGATGCTTGTCCTTATGACGTTCCCTCGAACTACGGCTACTAGATGAAATATTGCTAGATTCGATGCTCGTGGTCGAACACTCGGGCTTCGGTCGCTTCGGCTTCGGTCGCTCCGGTTTCGAGCGTTCCGGTTTTAAGCGTTCCGGCTTCGATCGGTCCGGTTTCAACCGCTCCGCTTTCGGTCGTTCCGGCTTCGGTCTAACGCACTTAACACGTTCGGTCCGGCGCTCATTGCGTCGTTCGCCGTGCCTCTCGTTGCGCCGTTCGTTCCGACGCTCGCCCAGCCGCTCGCAGAGCTGTGCGACACGAGCAATCTGCTCCTGCTGCTCTCGTAGCGCCCTCTCGCAGGCCGTGCGGAACGCGAGCAACGACGAAGCGGACCCCCGCCCACGAGCCGATTCCCTACACCTATGCGTTGTTACGTCTCCGCTCACTCGCCTAAAAGAATTTAGAAGTAAATATTGATACATACTTTAGGAGAGTAACGATGAGGATACTAGCATAGCTTGTGATTTTATAAATGTGTGTGATATGACCTGTGCGAGCGATGCCTGTGCTGAGGGTTGCTACCGTCGGAGAGGCCGGAGTCGTGGGAGAAGCGCTTCATGTGCGGGGACTCGCTGTTGCTGCCGGCGCTCGCGCTGCTCGTGCTTGCGTTGCTGGCGCGCGCCCCGCGGCCTGCCTTGCGACCAAACCCGCCCGCATCCACTACCAAGCGTTCGCTACAAGTAACGGTGCTGTACACTACAAACTGATCATCAAAAGGTCTTCGAGCCAGATTAAGTGTTAACAAGCCTCTAAATATTGGCGCTTCTTTGTTCCTCGCATGCTAGGATTAAACGCAGCTGTGAAAGTCATTTATTCATAATAAAAACGTTACACGACTGTCTAAAAATAAAAGTTACCGTCGGTCGTGCCTGGGCGAGATGCCTGGTCGCACTGCGGCTCGCATGTAGCGGTCTAGGTCGATGATGTCGGTGGCGCCCGGCAGCCGCCCTGAACCAGACGACAGTGACGAGCGCGCGGACATGCCCGCTATCTCTACCCGTAATACGCTGTTCAATGTACAAAGACTGTTCTTATAATTAACCGACCATAGACAAGTTTTCATTATTCTTACTACATCAAGAAACCTCACCAGTATCAAAACAAAATGTGAAAAATATATTGAAGTGAAAAATACATTGAACACGACATATCCAATTGTTTTTATTGTTAATACTTTTGATTATTAGAAGGTTTAAAAGTTTTTACCTTTGTACTTTAATGTAAATTTGAAAATATATTTTTCGATTGAATCTTAATACTTAATTAAGTTCAGAAGTCCAGAGGTAATGTGCTCTTTGTTTGAAGTACTTAGAACTTATGAGATAGTGTTCAACTTAGAATGTAAACAAAACTGACACAATGCAAGCTGAGTCTCATCACCTTTGTAAAGTAATGCTGTTCCCCGTGACTGACCAATTTATACTGTGTTGTTGACGTGTCGTCACGTGACGGGATATATGTCCTCAGCACGGGGCTCTGGTCTGCTGCGGCGAGTACGGCCATCGCTGATGCTGGGAACTCTTCATGCCGACAGCACCTGTCACTTGTCATATTGACGTGTGACTTGACAAACGTTTCTTTTTAAAAACCAACTGTCAAAACTCTCTCGTAGGTTGTCTATGTAACATTAAAAATGCCAAATTACAAAATATTGATCGAAGCATTCCTATACATATTCAAAATCTTGCTTGTTGTAGTGTGCATCATGAGATCGGGCCTGCAGAACTAAGTTGACTGTCAATCACTTTGGTAACATTAAGGATTGAAGTGAGGTTAGGAGGAAATTACAGTTTTCGCTTCGTTTCAATTATATATTAATAATAGAGATAGCTCTGTTATCCACTTTCACGAGTTCGAATCCTTACCACCGCTGTCAGCGCCAAAATATCGTAAATGAAATATGAACCAAATACCACGGCTTTTGGCCTATCCTTTGATAAGTAAACAAAACATTCAACAAGTTTGCAAGACAGGTTAAAAAAAAACTTCAATTTGCAATTAATTAATTTAATATTTGTAACATATATTACAGGATGTAAATGATATAAAGAAATCATGTACAAAAATTAATACATTATTATTAATATAACTATGAACTTTATAAAAATAATGTAGGTACAAATTGGTAATAATTGAACAAACAATATGACTTTATACGACTTCCATATCCTTCCATTTATTTATGTTTCTATTCACCCCAGGAAATTAAGACTCCAGTTTGATGACTTGATTGTATTCAAATACAATAAACAAAAACGTTTATAACCGGTTTACATTATTCCAGTCCAGTAGTCGCGATTGACGCTCGCTCATTGGCTCTCTTTAATTTTTTCTAGTACATGTATACATTATTCCAGCGTTAATTTGATTGCTACTGATTTACTGGACTGGAATAATGCGAACCGAGCTGTATAGATTTTCATAAGACATTATTGTAACAAAATAAAAAATGTCTACATTCACGCGCAGTGAGAGAAACGTCGCAACCCCGAAATATATTTTATTAGCACTGATGAAGGAGCTTCCGGTGAGTTGATACCAGTCGGTACCGACATCGGACTAATACGTGACATAAATTGACATTTAAAGACCATTTTTTTCTCTAATGCCTACAATTTTATTGCATTGTTTATTTACTAAAGTTTTTGTTTAGTATATTGTGTACTTATTATTGGTTTAGTTGTCCAAACATTACAATTCAAAGTACAACTTGAGTTGATAATGAAAAACCAAACTTACATACATTTTTGATTAAAATACCTTTTATAAAGGTTAAAAAAAACATTCCAAATATTATTAACAGAAACATAACACCAGTTATTTCGTAAGATGGTCGTAAAAACGAATTTTTCATCTTACAAGTTATGTAGGAGTCATATTTGCGGTGCGGACCTTGATATAAAAATAACAATTAATTCTCGAATATAAAATATGTTATAATTTTTTTTGAATAATTTATAATAAAACAAAATAATCATTGGTTTTAAAATCGGATAATTAAAGCTCTTTAGCATCTTAAATAACCAATTCCTAGAACATTGAAAAATATATTTATATAAATACTATATATATGGAAATAAAATATCAATAATGCATTTGATCATATTACAATTGCACAGATCTAAAGATAACGATTAAAGCACATATGCACGTATTATATACATATATTTGCTGCATCAGGGCTTACAAACCTGCGGGCCGTAAGTAATAGGCAAATTTTAATAAAAATTAATAGTGTTTTTTTATTAGTTTAAGCACTAGACATTCTATTAAAGCTATTGAAGCGATCAAATTGTGATGTTTTTTGACATATAAGGTGTGACTTCCACTGTCGTAATACCAAATATTGCGTTCTCCCTCATTCTTTTAAGAGAGACAGAGACGACAGTATATGTCTCAACAGTTCAAATTATTAGGCATCTATGACAAATGATTTTGAATTAGCTTATTTTAGCAGCCCTGTTCAATCAACTACACGTGCTTGTATGGGCACCTTTACAAATGTTTGGGCCAACCGGCCAACATTCCAATACGCCAGTGCTATCACTAAGCACGCTATTACCGGCCTTGTGTTGTACGAACTAAGGTCGCGATTCGCGTGTCTGTTTGTGTTTAGCATTTGGCGTCGGCGTTACGTCACTGGCTGTTCGCTAGCTCGTCCATACGACATCTGGAAAACAACGTTAAATATATAAAAAAAAAACATGATTAAGAAATTGGCGGCCCTTAATATAGATATAGTATGAACTGACACTAAGAAAACGCTTAAATTATCATTAAACGATACTGATGCGGACGGCTTTTGGACGCATCCAACTTCCTTCCGTAGAAGACGAACCGCATACAGTGGAAGGCATCGGAAAAGTCCAGCAGTGGGCAGACAGGGACTGATGATGATGATGACACGGATTACGGCAATTAGGTTAATTTTTTTTTCATACCTTACAGCCATTTCTGCAACCTCGAGGCTCGGATAGTCGAGTTCTTTGACTAGACAGAGCACCGCAGACAGCAAATTCGAATTCTAGAAACAAAAAAAAGTTTTTGAAACATTTTATTTAGATGCGAAAATAGCGATAATGTAAAAAAAAGAATATTTCACTGGAAATGAAACTCTACATGTATTTTCATAAAGACAATAATCGAACGCAGCGCGAATGAAATGTCATATGCCTGATTATGCCGTCTATGTGGCATGTCGCTTAATATCTTGACGGGTTGGAACATCGTACAAATCGCTGCGGAGAACGAGGAGTGTAGAGGGGGTAAAGAGACGCGGAGGGGGTGGGGGCACAGCGGGCCGATGACTGATACACGCCAAGATATGTCAAGATTTATATCGTTGTATTGAAAGTTCGTATTACTCACCCTGGTGACCGGCCGCCGCGTGAACCCGCGGTGCTCCGCCATCACCGCGGACGGGTACTCCCTCTCTCTTCGCTCCCTCTCCGTTTCTCTTTCCCGCTCCCACTCACGTGGTTGGTACGTTTCCGACCTACAAGACAATACACATAACATGATTATAAAATTGACAGACTGTTTTTTTTTACTATTTAAAATGCATCCAGCCAGTTAGGTTAGCTGACAAAGGAGGTTACATAACCTATATTTGTCGCAACCATGGTGACGTCACACAATTATATCACACAAGTAGTAATACTCTAATTCAGTACGTCATGCCTGCAGTTCGTGGTAAGCATGTATAAGGTTGTAATCTACTAATGCTATCCCACTAATCTGTTTTGTAATTTTTTTATCAGTTTCTTACCTATCAGATGTGGACGCCGCTCCACCACAATGCCTCCATTCACCATTAGCAGCGTATGTGTACTCCTGAACAACAAATCACATTTATTAATGAATATAATGTACAAATAAAAAAAATGTTAATTTTGTATGGTAGACATGACATAGCACAATCAGCTCATAAAATGAATGGTTGTATGATAGTTTGTATGACACATTGCGGCACAAGTCAAATGGTCTAACAAACGATTGGTGTAGATTTCAGATACATAAATCTACACTAAAGGACTTTGTGAACAATTAATTAATGACCATGTGCGGTATACTTTGAACACTGAATGACTCTGAGTGCGGTAATGAATGTGTGTACGTTACCTTAACATTCTGCGCGGACACAGAATGCCTCAGTGATGCGGCGTCGGGCGAGCGCGGGCGAGTGCGTGTCTGCAATACAAAGCTCTCGTGATGAATTTTGAATGTAGCCAATTTTGTATAGCAGCTATAATGTTTAATGAAGGTACAATGTGCGTCTCTAAATTAGCAATGATATCAGTGACGTAACGATAACGCACGCGTTTGCGTATACGTATAAATTACGTGCGTATCCTGTAGCGTGATGCACTATCACAGTTGAATTAACATTGGCTCGTGTAATGTATGTATGATTCTTGTTAGATAATTACTATTACTATATATAAAAGTATATATATATATTTTCCAAGTACATAGCGCGTGCCAATTTGTATTGAACTATGTATTCTTATGTACAGATATAATGAGAAAAAATATCCTAATCCTAAAATTGCTTCAGTACCCATCTTAGAGAATGACATTATTCATTGTGTCATCTGACACTAAACAATAAAGTTCCATATTTATGGATACGAAAATTTCACTCATTTAATACGATCATTCATTGACAGTTCGGGTGTCTTCGTATTCCGATAAAGATCCGAGTTTTACCGAAGGAAGATAATTTCTCACTACATCTGTACAAAATTAGTTGAATATTAACTGATAATCATTGCTTACTTCATAGTGTGAGCTGGTCATAGCCGGGTGTTCGTATCGTTCGTCCGGTTCGGGAGTCGGCGCCCGGCGTGTAGGCGATAGAGGGCACGGCTGTAATACAATGCTACACTTAATACCACACACAGTCACTTATCATTCTAGATTACATAACTCATTTGACTGAATCTTTCTCATACAAAATATATCCTAAGGTAGACCAGTTAATGACTATCATCATCATCATCAACAGCCCCTGTTGGACATAGGCCTTTCCCAATGCCTTCCACAGTATGCGGTCCTCCGCTTTCCGCATCCAACGACTTCCTGCCG
>JAODUI010000011.1:1463040-1479596 GCA_027563995.1 Papilio gigon | reverse complement strand
TGTTCGATGTGAAAGCCTTCAAGAGTAGAGTAACACAATAAATAAGAGTAGAGTTACACGTACCATCTTTCGACACCAGACCATCACAGCATCATGGTGGTCAAGCGTTATTTTCTTTTTCTTTAATAAAAAAATAGTTTATTGCTACGTCATTTATGCTTAGAATGTAGTTACTTCATGATGCATCTTGGCTGATAAAAGCGAAAACAATACTAAACTTGATAAGATAATATTATCAACGCTTGTATGAAAAGCAATAGAGAATTTAGATTACTAAAGATAACAATGTTCTCGGGCGTAATTTCTATCACCTATTCTTTTATTTCTGTGCTTACTATATATTTATGATTGTAAACCACAGCACAGTATTTAACTAACTAAATTAAGTAGACTTGTGCAGCGACCCGAAGCGTGATTTGGCCTCCGACAATAAAAGTCTCCAACTAACTCTATCGCCGCCATCACAACCCAGTATTTAGGTAGGCGAATATCTTGACGCTTAAAACGTCGTACAAGTCGATACGCAGAACACAGTTTTATGTCTAGCGGGGTGTATAGGGACGCGGGAGGATGGCACTCCGCAAAAATGACTATAAGGCTCCGAAATTATTAAAACGGACAATTTTTTTTTTGTTTATAAGCTTTATACTCAAAAAGACAATAATTTCGCTTATATGAGAATGTTTTTTTTTAATTTCCATAGATAGATGCGTCGTAAGTTCTAAAAACTCAACAATAGCTCTATAGTTACAATAAATGAAGCAATGCTCTTGATACATCATAAAGAGATAACAAAATGTTTAGCGAGGCAGTGTGGAAACACATTTATTTGTGATTCACACAGAAAGGAGGTCAGAGTTAGTTTTAGTTCAGATGAGAGGTGACAAGCAACATTATATGTAATATTGTCGAGGTCTTTGTTTTCAATTTGTATACATTCATATTTTATAACTATAAATATTATTTAAATAGATTTAATTGAAGTATGATGGAGATAACAATGAATTAGTGAATTTTAGAGTGAATAATTAGCATTTTCATGTAGATATTTTATGGAGCAGTGCTATGCCACCCTTTCATTTCTTAACATATTTCTGGATCAAGGACCTGGGTTGAAGTTAATTGTTTTCTTTCTTTAAAATTAATAGATTCAAGGTACTGATGCCATTTCAAAATGTCTTATCAAGAATGCTATAATGCTATAATATATATATATATTTGGATGGATGCTTGTCATTATGTAAATCCAGAATGGATCTGAACCATCATTAGAATACAGCCTAATATACACAACTTATCTTTTTTTAATTGTTAACAAATGAAATCACAGACTAAAACTAGTTTGTTAATATTTGTTTGCTTTGTATATGAAAAAAAAAACGTGGGTAGCTGAGATGGGCTACTATTGAATCACAGGTAAATACAATATTATATAAATATAAATAAATAATGTACATAGTCACAAAAAATCTATGGAAGATATTGTAAAACCTTAATAGTCAAATACCACAATTGTCTTGTAATAGCTATATGACATCCTACACATAGTGACTCATTTATTACACAAGTGTTTGCTCACATCTGTAGGAATGTAATGGCCTGTTCACACAATTCTTCAATGGAAACAAATTCATTACATTTGCTCAGTTCATATCATTCTTGTACCATTTAAATTCAAGTAATACTTATTCCAGAGTTGGAATTATAAGGTGAAATATTACGGTATAACTATGGCAATTATCAAATGAAAGGTAAAAACTAATGATCTCAAGATTCGGCGTCATCATATGGTTATAGGTTTATAGAATTATAAGAAGTCAGTTAAAATATGTAACTCACAATAACCAAGCTCCAAATATAAGCATAGCAGGTAAAGGAATTGATAATAATGATAGCCGACAAAAATAAAATATTTAAAAAAAAATTAACACCGTATAGTAATAAAATTTAATGAGATATAGACAGATAAACCCTAATAAATTTGTGAGCAAAAGAGATTTTACCAGACATTTAGAGGTAATAATACAGTACTTAAGTTCTTAGGCAAATTACTTTAAAAAAATATTTCAAAGTATTTAAATAAAATATATACATTTTAATAATCGCCGTTATTTTGTTTCTTTTCATGCTATCAAGACAGCTGATTAACAATGAAGTTCCCACGCAGTGAAGAAAAATTACGGGACCGAATTAAAGCCGCTAAAACAAGGTTAATGCACGCCAGTACAGTTCAAATATTATTCACAACTGCTTTCTAACTCTACCAGTACACCCTGATTCATGACTATTTACTTACCAGCAGTTGAGTTTCTTTATCGCATATAAATCCGATTGCTTGGATCGTGCGATCACCATCTCTTCCGTAAGTCGAGCCATTGTAATGCACTATTCACTGCAAGCACTTGTCTGACCGATTATTGTAAAATCACAATACACAAAACGGATTAGATTGTAGAAAAGTCGTTAAAGATCATTCTGTGTTCTGTCAAGAAAGGTAAAAAAAAATTAACCAGACAACCGACACCACCACACCTCAAGCGAAGAGAAAAAACTAAATCTGTCAAAAGTGAAAAATGAACAAAACAAAATGTAAATTGAAGATAAAAAAAAACATAGACAAAAACCAGAGACTATTCTGTTTTCTCCATTAGGATTGCAAATGAAACGGAACGTGGAAGCGGACTTGGGCAAATTTTGATGAAATTAAGACAGTAACTGCCAAACATATTTATCTTTTATTTTATATATTATTTGTAATTGTATCGATATACTTGATTAAGTATACTGAATGGCGCTGAAATGACACTATTAAAAAAACACTTTGATACATTTCTGAAAAATTAAATGCTCTACAACTTCATCGTTTGACATAAATGGAGTTGACATTGACGTTTTCCAATATATTTGACAAGTATTTTAAGAGCGATACCCATTTATTTTGTTTTGTAGTATTCTAATTATTTTCAGTTTATTAAAACTTAAAAATGGATTCTAATGAAATTCTTGATGACAAGGACAGTGGACCTGAAGTTCAGTTGAATTTTCCTAGTTCTGTAATGAGTCGAATTGAAGAATTAATGGGAGGAACTGAACAATTTGACAGTGATGAAGTAAGTTGTACATTTTATTGAATTTATGGTTACAATAACGTAAAAAAAAATGTATGTATTTTATATTGTACACAGTTTGACGCAGTAGCATACATAAACCGAGTATTTCCGACTGAACAATCGCTCTCTGGAGTAGAGACAGCGGCTGCGCGCTGTGAATTCCGTCTGGCGTCCGTCCAGCATGATATACAGCGGTTAGTTAGGGAGCAAGCTGCACAGCGGGATGCTGGTCAGAAAGCCTTGCTTGAAGCACAGCACTGTATCGGTGAATTAGCTTTGCAGGTATGTATAAAATATACATAGTTTGTTTTAGTTTCAGAAATTCAGGTTATTGTTGTTTAATATTCAGATTGACACCAGAAAAAGACATTCCAATTGAGATTAATTATATGGCATATAAAAAGTTATAGGAAACTCCTTATGTGTATATGTATAAAATAGTTTTGTAGGAACTAGTGGAATTTGGTCCAAGTATTTTTTTTAAGTTACTCAATATTGAGTATAATTGAATTGGAATGTAAATAACTCAGGTGACAGAGATAAATAAGAAAGCTGAACGCAGTGAGAGCATGGTCCGTGAGATAACAGCTGAGATCAAGCAGTTAGATTGTGCTAAGTGGAATTTAACGGCTGCCATCACAGCTCTCAATCATCTGCACATGTTAGCTGGAGGAGCGGCAACATTACGTGGCTTAGCACAGAGACGGCAATACAAGGAGTTGGTGTTGCCATTACAAGCTATTATGGAGGTAAGGGAAGTTTTATTAACATGTAACATTTCAAAAACTTTAATTACATTGTTGTGATCACAATGCAATAATCAAGAGAGAAGCTGAGTGTGTGTGGTCGACAAGCTAATTCGTCAGTTTGAAATTTATGATTATTACAATGTATTTGATTCTTGCTGTCAACATTTTAATTACAGGTACTCCAACATTTTGAGTCATATAAAGACATCCGAGAGCTAAATGCCTTACGTGATGAAGTGCATAGCATTCGGGCCCAACTGGCAACGCAAATACTTGCAGATTTCAAAGATGCTTTTACAGGTAAATAAAGAATCTAATTGTCTACTCTATATATTGCTTTAAATTCTTATATTTCTTGGAAACATTCTAAATAAGCTTAAAAAGCTTGTGTTAGGATTTTATGATTCAGGACTATAGATGAATGGTGGCATTCAAACCCACAAATGCTAGATTGGTAGTTCCCTTAACTATGAGGTTATTAGCGCTTTGTATTTCAAACAACAAAATTTCTTTGTTTACCCAGGTAGCAAAAGTGGCGTCTCCCAGCGGACACTAGCGGAGGCTTGTGGTGTAGTCGATGCACTAGACCCTAAGGTCAAAAAGGAGCTGCTCAACTGGTTCATTTCTATGCAACTACAAGTATGTTAACATTGTTTTTTTTTTAATAATTCTATGCTATGACATCTGTGATTTTTGCTTAAAATAAGGAAAGAGTTTCGTTTTACAATGCACTTTAATTAAGAACTGGCAAGGCAGAATACAAATTCAGTGAAATTTTATTTTCATAATATTTTTTTGTATATGTGTCTATCAACCCTACCTTCTTTTGATTTGAAAACTATGACGTCACCATACGCAGTTTTACGTCACTGTTATATCCGGTATGTAATGGTAATTCCCAGGAGTACCAGCACTTGTTCTCTGCGGAGCAGGAGTGTGCCTGGCTGTCACACATCGAGCGGAGATACGCGTGGCTCAAAAAGCATCTTCTCAGCTTTGAGGAGTCACTGGGAACAGTCTTCCCTCACCCTTGGCTGCTAAGCGAGAGAATTGCCAAACAGTTCTGTAAGGTACATAGTCTAAACCAAGTTAAGCTTCCCTTAGTAACCAAATAACTATTGTTAGTATTGTTAGTTAACTTTAAAATAGTAAATGCAACTATTTTTTCATTCTTATATAACACAAAAAGTTGTAAGTGACCAAATTCATATATGACTAGGATTTTTCCTAAATTAATTCGCGTAAAAAAAAATCAAACAAAAATCATGTAAAACAATTTGTTGCTTAGTTATGGAGCTTTATAATGGAAAAATAACTATAATAATTATTTAATAACAAGCGCCAATAGCTTAATGGTTAAAGGTATAGATTTCCGTTCACGGGTCGAGGAGAGGAATCCCGCCATTCGAATGTCGTGGACCATATCCTAGTACAATAAGATCTTAGTTGAAGTGGTAAAAGAATTATTAGTAAAATAACAAAAATCTGGTATTATTTAAAAAAAAATATTTCGGTAGTTTTTGACTTTATTAATTTCCTACAAATGTACAAATCTTTATAATATAAGTGATGAAAGAATTATCGTTTCAGATAACACGATCGGAACTCACCAATATAATGTCGTCTCGACGTAACGAAGTCGACGTGAAGTTACTTTTGTACGCAATACAAAAGACGTACAACTTTGAAGTGTTACTGCACAAGCGGTTTGTTGGTAAGTATTTTTTTTTTTAAATCCACTATAAAAGGTGGAGGTTGTCAAGTATCTATAAAAACTACTTATTAACATATTAGCCGGGTTAATCCGAAAAATTATATATGTTCATGTATTTTCAAAAAATTGCTGGAGTGGAGGCCACGGTTGGGGACCAGGACTGTAGGGACTCCCCCCAGGTGGATCGACGACTTAGTGCGGCAGGAAGTCGTTGGATGTGAAAAGCGGAGGACCGCATACTGTGGAAGGCATTGGGAAAGGCCTATGTCCAACAGTGGGCAGACAGAGGCTGATGATAATGATGATGATGTTTTTTCACTGACTACTTTCAAGTCCATCAAATGCCCTTCATCTTCTGATGTCGTCATCGTGATATAAACACTAATCCTTGGATGATCCTCAAGTATCAGTGGGACTTATTTATTATTCGATGAAGTGATGATGAATTGGCAATGATTGTTTTGAGACACATCTGTGCAGACACCGGATATATGAATATAAGCCGTTTTATGTTTATTTTAATCATCACCGGCATTATCAGCACTTGCCTGTCCACTGTACTTAGATTTTCACCAAAACCTACTTTATTATCGATATATTTTTAAATTATTATTCATTTTAATTTTAGTTCTACGTATGTACTATAGATTACTATTATTTTGTTTCAGGCACCGATTTCACAGGAACGGAGAATGTAGAAATTAATACAGATAAACAAACGCCCTTTGAAGACACCAAAGAGGTTGTTTATTATGAACTATTCACACTTTGTACTTTGTTTTTTTTTATACTTTGTATACGTCAGAGTACAGCGACTTGATAGGCCAATTCAATGGAAATGAGAAATTATAACAAACAAAACTAAACATTTTATCATTTATGAGTATTATCAATTAAAAGATTAAAATACTCTAAAATAAATCCAAAGACAATTAAGGACATTGTCAGCTATGTATACAAATATATATAATAATAACTGTATATAATACGTTGCCACCGACTCCTCCTGCTTGTTGACATTAGTCGTATAGGCACTGAAGGAAGGTGGTCCAAAGTAGTTTATTTTTTCAGGGTCCAACAGAAGAAATGCCCACAAGTGGGTCACCATGGGTGGGCTTGATCGGCGGTTGCTTCGAACCTTATCTCTCGCTTTATATCATCAGCCTCGACACGAGTCTACGTTCTTTAATGGACACATTTATACAGGTGATTATTATGGAGGACCTCATACTGTGGAAGGCATGCCATAGGAAGGGAATCCAGCAGAGAGCAGTTTGATGATGATGATGATCCTTAAAAAATGTCACAGTATTTTACCGATATATGCCACTCTCATTCTTTAAATGGTCATTAAAGATGTTATGACGCAGATTTGTGTAGGATATCGACACTGAGGGATTACTCAGGTAACGATAAGCTTACAACCCTGAGTGCGATAGTACTTGCTAGAATTATATCGTCAAGTGTCCAACATTGTTTTTTTTTAATTCTAAATTAATGTAATTATTAATATTATTCCGATAATTGTAGTGGTATAATAAAAAATAAATATTTTAGGACGCAAAATCATCGGACACTGGCAGCACGGGCGGTGTGAACAACAGTGGCGCTGTGATCGCGAGCTGCGCGGACCTGTTCCTGTTCTACAAGAAGTGTCTGGTGCAGTGCGCCCGGCTCACCACGGGGGAGCCTATGCTGGGTATGTTTAAGAGCTTTGTATTATTTTTTGTTCGTTTAATGTAATACAGTATTTCCAAATATTATATTCAATCCCATAATTTATAATATCACTAATATTAGCTGTGGCATATGACTTTGTCGCGTAGAATTAAAAAAAATTATGAATAAAATGAGTGATCTGAATGAATTGGATAGAAAAATATGAGATAGAAATAATAAACGAATATCCAGATCCGTCTAGTCGCTTTGAAGCTACGTACTAACATCCATCCATCCATCCATCTAAACTATCGCATTTATAAAATTAGTAAGCTATTAAAACATTTTTAATGTCACAGAATTAGCGGGCGTGTTCCAAAAATACTTGCGCGAGTACGCGAGCAGCGTGCTGCAAGCGGCGCTGCCCCGCGCCGCGCCCGCGCTCTCCCTGGGCGCGCTCAGCGCCGCCGCCAACATGCCCAGCCTCGTCACCAACCTGCACACGCTGCTCAGAGACGAGACCACCACGAGGTAAAACATCATATAACATTAATACTAAAATGAACATTAACAGCACAATAAGCTGGTTCATCTAAATTATTGACCAGCTGCTCTGCACTCACAGTGGTTTACAGATTTCTATCTAAATGAATATGACGAGTTTTCTTCCTGAATCATTAATTATACATTCTGAGTGTTACAGTAAGTGTGGTAGTTCATTGTACTTGCTATTTGTTATAAATATTTATTTAATATTTACAACGATTTATAATTGAGCGGTATTTTGTTGACTTGTTGAGGCGCTCGCTCTTGTATTTGCACTGTGGCGATGCGGGAGCGCATCGCTTGTTGCCCCGACAAACGTTGGGGGCGGTGCCGTACGGTGCCGGATGCGTCAGTGGGGGCCACAAGCCGCACGGTGTGACAACAGCACCCTTTTAGGCGCGAACACTTTAATATGAATTATGAATGAAAATTTCTTTTATTGTCAAATAGCTGTAAGTCTAGCAAAAGAAATGAATATATTAAAATTATTATTTATGATACTACAGGTACACGAAACAGGAAATATCAAAGATAACCAGCGTGATCACCACATCGGAGTATTGTCTGGAGACCACAGTTCACCTGCAGCAGAAACTGAAAGAGAAGGTGGCGCCATCTCTCGCTGACAAAATAGATCTAGTTCCCGAACAAGATTTGTTTCATAAAATGATCAGCAATTGTATACAATTGTTAGTACAAGATTTAGAGCTGGCCTGCGAGCCGGCGTTGCAGAGTATGACGAAAATATCATGGCTGCACTTCGATAACGTAGGCGATCAGAGTTCCTACGTCACACAAATAATAATGCACTTGAAAAATACAATACCTAATTTAAGAGACAATTTGGCGTCATCCAGAAAATATTTCACACAATTCTGTATAAGATTTGCTAATTCATTTATACCAAAATTCATACAAAATGTCTACAAATGCAAACCCATTTCGACAGTAGGCTCTGAACAGTTATTACTGGACACGCATATGTTGAAGACCGCGTTACTAGAATTACCCTCAATAGGTTCTGATGTCAAACGACAAGCACCGGCAACTTATACAAAAGTTGTCATAAAACTAATGACGAAAGCCGAAATGATTTTAAAATTAGTCATGGCACCTCTAGATGGTAACTTAGAAGGTTTCGTTACGCAATTCGTTCAACTTCTACCAGAGAGCACTTTGGCTGAATTCCACAAAGTACTAGATATGAAAGGTGCTAAACTATCGAAAAGTCAAATGAGTTCATTAGACGCTAAGTTTAAAGATCTAACTAAGTCTGTTAATAATGAAGGAAATAAGTAATATTTAATCCATAGATTATAAAATTTAAGTAATCTGTTGCTTAAAAAGATGGCCGCTTAAATTGACAATTCTGAATGTATTTTCTTTGAAAACAATTAAAAAAAATCTTAACTATAAGTATGGATAGTTCTATTGTTTATTGTATATTGAATTTTAATTAATAAATAAATATTAATTCAGTTAAAATTAATCGACCTAAAGTATTATAAATAATAAATATTATGAATACATTCCAAATAAACACATTGTTTTTAATTTTGTGATTTATGTTTAAACTTTAAAAGTATATGTTGCCTTTAATAGGAATGTTGTAAGCTAACTACTGCTATGGTAATATATTTATTCGTCATGTCGTATGTGAGAAGACTATACAACGTATTTATGATTAAGATTACTTTGAAATGTATAAAAAATAGATAATGTAAGTTACATAATATATCTCATTAAATAATAAGATACACACCTTGTTCTAATAAATTTATCCCCATAAATTATATTTAAAAACTTTAATGATGAAAAGACAGCCGAGAGTGTTGCCAAATATGTAAGTATATAAAGATTGCAAATGGCAATAAGAACGCAAATTGTACATACTCACTAAGATCATAAGAATTATCTATTTTATACCAATAACACTATTTTATTAAATCATCAATTCATTTAGTCTTTACAACTCACAGTTGAAGTCCAAACTTATTTCCGTGTAATAATCAGACAGTTTTAGCTTGAAAAGTTTCGTTTCTAGACATATTTGGTAATATTTATTTATCCAGTAGAAGCTTTTTTTATCTAACTAAAGGAGATGTAAAACCATTAAAAAATTTCATGTTTTCCAATGCCCATTGACGATGTAATAAAAATCCAAAAGGAAGATAAGGCTGAATGAATTGTTTATGTTTGACTTTCCTGTTTAAAAAGTAGAACTGTAAACAACGAAACGTCAAAGTCAACTGTTCGCCGCTCGGGACGTGTAGTTTGTAAATTTATTTAGAAAAATTGAAAAATGCATTTTCCCCTTCGTAAATGTTATCATGTGATTAAAATAGGGATCTTTTTAGTGATAATTGTAACGATTCTTACGTTGTTCGAACAATGGCGTGGTGGCAAAAGATCAGCGCGCGCCCAGGATGTGGATGTGCTTGAAGATGAATATGAGAAACAAGTTCTTGAAGATGAGACGCGAATTATTCCTGGGCTGGGGGAAGGTGGAGTGGCAGCGCGTCTTGTAGGTGAAGCTAAGCGTCTGGGAGAAGAGTCTGAAAAAGCATTAGCTATTAACGTATACTTAAGTGACCGGATCGCGTATAACAGAACTTTAAAAGGTAAGTTTTATAGCGGTAATTTCTATAAGTAAGTCCTGTTAGAACGGGAATCACTGAAATGGAAAAATGTTAATTGGTATGCTCAAATATTATTTTGTATGTATGTGTATTTTAGAAGAAATAAATTATTTTATGAAAATCTGAATCACACTGAAGCTTGAGTTCTTGTCTGACTAAAACCTCCGTAGTTTAAAATAGATTCTTTACATACAAAGACTTAGTTAGACTTTACAAAGACTTAGTTTACGTTATTTATCAATTTTGTTTAATCTGTGTAAATAAAAAAAAAATCAAGTTGCATGTTCATGCATGACCATTCCCCATTTTTTTGTTATTAGGGCAGTGTTGTAATTTGTAATATTTAAGTACGAAACATAATTTTTAATTTTAATTAAAATGTATATATTGATAGTACAAATGAGTTTTTGATATGGTTAATATTTCATTAAATAGTACCATGAAATTACTTTTCACAGCCTATTATGGACCTGCTTAACATAATTATAAACTACCATAAACAGTAATTGTATTTTCTGAATTGAATTTAAACTGTTCAAGAGAATGCAATAATTTCTTTTGCACAATTGGCCCAGTAATATGCCACGTTTTATATGATAAGTGTGCATGCCAGATACCAAATTTTAGTAATCTTCCCATCCCAAATTTTTCTATTCAAGAATTCGGCAGGGAAACAGATGCATAGGTAGGGGAAATATACTCTGTGCTCTACCAGTGTTGATTAAAAGTAAGCAAGCCATCTGCATAGGCATATTTCTATGGGCATCGGACAACATTCGTGAACTCAAGTAAAACATAGAAAAATGCTTTTCTAGATATTTTGCATGTCATGCATAAACTATATTTTGAATGTTGGTATATCTAAATAACATCTCTCACACAATTTTAAAAACCAATGATAGTAAAATATCTTTATATTTGATTGAAAGAAATCCAATTGTTTTTATGCTGTAAAGGAACTTATTTGTATGCCAGTATTTTATATTTTAATCTTTTGTTATTGCCATTTTTTAAATTGTAATATAATTAATTTCTTATAGACTATCGTAATCCGGCATGTCGTCGTGTCCTCTACGATGCGGAGCTTCCATCTGCTTCTGTGATCATCATCTTTCACAATGAACCATATTCCGTTGTGGTTAGGACAATATGGAGTGTGGTGAACAGCGTGCGACGGTCTCAACCGTGGTATACACGAGCTAACTACATGGAGAGATCTACTGGGAGGACTATGACATTAGGTTAGACTTATTATAAAGGCTAAAGTTCAGACTGATGGATATTTGTTAGTATATCGAAACGGCCAAATCGATTACTGTGTGGAATACATAAAATGTCTATGGAGTTTCTGTTTTAATTCTGCACGAAAGAAGTTATGGACACAACCTAGTATTTCTGTGCTGATAGCCTAATGGTAACAGTTGAGGTGTAAAGTCTGCCTATTCAAATTATGGTATGCCAGCCCAGCACAAGCCGAGAGCTAACTTGAAGGTATATAAGAAATATTAGTGTAGTATCAAGTCTGCTTATATTGTAGTAAAAAAATATATATTAGTATTTACTGCTATTTATTTATTTATACATTGTTTAACAGGTTACCCCGGTCAAGATCCGAGTTCACCGTTTGTGTACTTGAAAGAGATAATACTGGTTGATGATAATTCTACGTTATCAGAATTGAAGGGCAAGCTGAGCCATTACATACGCACCCGACTACCACCGGACTTGATACGTATTATAAGGTTACCAGACCGGTATGTATTTTTTTTTATTTTTTTCAAATTTCGAATCGGGAAAAACAAATGAGTTGCGATTAAATTTTTCATAATCAGTACAGAAAAGCGGTTGCAGAAATAGTATACCAATGTTAGCTATTTCTAGCTTAAAATCTGTTCGGCATTATCGCGTTGTTATGAGAATTAAACAAGGGTCGAGATAACGAATACAAACTCTTTGCACTACGCTTTTCTCGTTTTCTAAAATAGTTTAATTAATAGAGGAGTATTATTTGTGAAATTTGCTATGGGTTGTAAGTTAAAAAAAAGTTGAAAATATTAAAAAAAATATAGTGGGAAAGAGAGATAAGATAGTCTTGCTCTCTCTAATATGACCATGGTAAGGCGTATTGCCTATTTAAAAACACTTAGTGAAAATTATAACGTTTTTCACCAAACTCAGCGTCGGTTTGGTACAAGCAAGGCAAGCGGGAAGTCAGGAGGCGAAAGCCGATGTCCTGGTCTTCTTAGACTCACATTGCGAAGCTAACGAAGACTGGCTTAGGCCGCTACTACAGCGAATAAAGAATAATAGAACGGCTGTGGTTACACCCATCATTGATATGCTGGAAACAGATAATCTGGAATACCAACCCGGCAATATGGATTTTGAGGTGACTAGATTTGAACGTAGAACGATGTTATAGTGTAGGAAAGTAAGTAGATCAATTTGAAAAAGATATAAAGATAGTATGGGGTTTTTTTACATGAAATCTAAAAAATATACTTGTAATGGATTTCATTGTGTGGGTACTTTTTTCCTTGTAAGTAAATAGACAAGTCTGTTTAATCAGCCGTCTTATATAACAATGAGTATTTATTGATATACTAATTTATATCGCATTCGAATACAATATGCGATGCCTATGTACATACTATATTGTCTACAAATAAAAAAAAAATATAGAGGATTTTAAATGTCACCTTGGATAGACGTTATAATGACTTTAACAGGTTATTTGATATTGTAAAGATCAATTCAATTATATATATATTATATGAAAAAATTATAGAAAAAAAACAATTATTTTTTTTATAGAAAAATGACATTTTGTCTCAAACAAAAGGTGGTTGGATTTTGGAAAATTGCGTACAGTCAAATATTGTGGTACAAATACGTTGTTGGTCTATATTCATATCAGATAGTCCTTTAAAATGAAGATCGGGATATAGCCTTCCAATGGAACAGTATTCCTTGTATATAGAGTTGGTCTGACTCGAGCGCGGCTGGCGGGCGCAAGGTTCGCGACGGGCGACGTGCTCGTGTTCCTGGACGCGCATTGCGAGGGCCAGGCGGACTGGCTGCGGCCGCTGCTGCAGCGCGTCAAGGTGTCCCCGACCAGTGTGGTCGTGCCCATCATCGACGTCATCGAGTCGGGCAACTTCTACTATAGTGTGCAAGACCCAGAGGCGTTTCAGGTGCGGGTTACGTGTAGGGATGCAACAACTATTTTTTTGGATATCACAAAGTTATACTTTATTAGGGATGTGGAAAACATTTAAAAAAAGCATCCTTTGTTAGTTTTATTTTAATAATTTATGTGTTTACGTAGTACGCTCGTGTCAAATTGATTGTGTCATTTTTAGGTTAGTTTTAGACTCTAAAAGCCGTGCTCAGTGACTGAACGGGTTGGCACTAGCTTACTGTTGCTTTTTCATAGTAAACTACGTTAAGGGATTCTGTTAATGCGGTGACCAAGAAAATAGTTGTTACAATGTTGCCAGTGTCGTGATTCACGTGTTCTCCCCTCCCCGCCCCCCGCCCCCCGCCACGCTAGCACGCGGGTCACGTTTTGCACATTCTTTTTTGACTATTTATTCCTTCGATTGTTTTCAGTTCGCCTTCCGTCCGTTTAATATCGTTGTTTTATTGGGCCTGGATGTTTTCGCTTTCTGTATGTTTGTATTTTTTCTTGTGTGCATTTTCTTTTTTTTGTGAATAAACTAATTTAAGCGCTTTTTTCATGTTCAGAAAAAATCTAGGAATCGATCTATTTTTAGGTTAAAAGATATATGTTATAGCTTTTGTGATTTGTTATGTTATAACAAAAAGATTAAAAGCACTATTTTTTAATTTCTAGATTTTATTGTTGAAGTTACGAAATCTCGTACATTTAATGCAACAATTAAAGATCTAAAGAAGTCTTGACTTAAAGAATAGGAAATGGCGTCGTTTACAGATATCTCAATGTAAAGATATCCGCAGGCAGGGTCTGATGCGCGCGCGCATAACGGGCGCCCGGGCAGCGCGGGGGGACGTGCTCGTATTCCTCGACGCCCACTGCGAGGCGGGCTCCGATTGGCTGCGGCCCTTACTTCAAAGGATCCGACACAAGAGGGACGCGGTCCTGACGCCATTAATCGATGTCGTCGACCAATCCACGTTTCAGCTGGACGCCGCTGAACATTTCCAGGTCTAGCAATGTATGCCTGCGCTTCTGTCATGTCCCTTATTCGGCAAAATTTTTAAACCTCGATTTCTTATAAACGTCCCTAAATTAATAAAAAAAAACGCATGAAACTAACTAATACCTTATTAACTTGAAAGTAGATAAAAATTGAAATTAATATCGGTGTGCACGAACGAATTGAAAATGGAACTTGAAAAAGAGTAATTATATGTTCCCATTGTTAGAACCGAGAAAATTATTGTTCCGATACGACCTAATTCTCACAACACCCACTATACTATGCGTACACAATAACATGACGTCTTGAGTTTGTAGATCGATTTGAATGTGTATTATTTTCTAAATTGATGAAATAATAAAAAAAAAATTGCATCGAGGAAATATTAGCCAAAGTAAGAGAGAGACTTTGTTTAAATTCATTTGATATTTTACTATCGTTGAGAATAGTTAAATTTGCACTTTATTTAAAACCTTGTACAATACATTTGGGTAATACAAGTTAATGAAATTGTCTATACTCGGGGATCTATGGTTTTTTGTAAGTTACTAATAATAGTAGTTTATTTGTTACTAATTGTTTTATTAGCACGTAGATAAGCTTTTAGTATGACGTAATTTTTTCCTAACATTTTGCACTTACACGATGCCTAATTACTTTTAGATTTCCTCTATTGTAACTGTTTTGTTATGGTTATTGGATAATTTAGTGAAACTGTATGATATTTCTTTATGTGAATGAATGTTTTATGTTTAAAAAAATCAATGGATTTTGTTACCAAAGTTTAAAGTACCTAACAAGCTTCTTCTCTAAATCTTGACTAACGAAGTCTTTGAGTGTAGATTTTTTAAGAGAAATGTGCACAGTATTGTTTTGGACTGAAGCGAATTGAGTGAAAGTAAATCCTTCAGCAAGAATCCAATGTTCTAGGTAATCAATTTGAACATGTTCTTTATCTTATGTTAGGATTGTACTGATTTTATGTTATGTTATGAAGATGTACTGATTTTATGTTATGCTCAGGTCGGGGGATTCACTTTCATGGGACACTTCACGTGGATAGATGTGCCGGAGAGAGAGAAGAAACGTCGAGGCTCCGACATCGACCCAACGTGGTAATGAAAACGTTCTGTGCGACTAGATGGTTGATGAGTTGGTCGACTAGTTGAGTCGACTAGTTGAGTCGACGTCAAGTTGTTGGTAATACTTGGTGAAAAAGTTGAAAAGATGGCATTTTGAAAGGCTGGAATGTCGGATGTATTGGGTTAAACCAACAAAGGACCGAAAACAACATAAAATTAGTACTGTTACTAAAAATATATTTTAGCATCCAGTCATTGAGTGGTCACTAAGGAAGTCCCTTAGTTCAAGATTTTATAGACATACACTTAGCGACATAACCTTTATACGACTATGAGTGGCAGTAAAAATAAAAAATGTTCACTGCCGCACTGCAAGAAGCCACGCCCACGTTGCAGTAAAATGCTAAAGTGGGCGTGGCTGTTATGCAAACAGGTCACCGACAATGGCAGGCGGTCTGTTCGCGATGAACCGAGCTTACTACTGGGAGCTGGGCGCCTACGACGAGCAGATGGCGGGCTGGGGCGGAGAGAATCTAGAAATGTCCTTCAGGATATGGCAATGTATGTTATATATTTTTTTTAATAATATAAATTCGAATTAACCGTTAGTTATTTCTTACCTTCTTCTTCTAAAAATATTTAGTAATTTATTCTCAATATCAGGCGGCGGTACGCTGGAGACGATACCATGTTCGCGAGTGGGCCACGTGTTCCGCAGCTTCCATCCATACGGACTGCCGGCCATGTCGGACACGCACGGTTCGTACTAATAATAATAATAATAATACTCACCGTCACCTCGTGAATGCCGAAACGGAAAAGAAGAGAAAATATCTGGACCTGGCGCACGAGGTTTCCGACATGTGGGGTGGC
>JAODUI010000011.1:1419057-1462940 GCA_027563995.1 Papilio gigon | reverse complement strand
CCGATCTGCCGCTCGCCCTCCGCCACGCCGCCGCCGCCCGCGCCGCGCGGCAGCAGCGGCGGCACTCGCTCCTAATACATTCAATATATATTAGAAAACAAATTGACTATAACAAGAACGTCCTTGACAATATCAGTTTTTAAAAATTGTATTAATTTAAACAAAAATATATTTCAGTATCTACGTATTTTTCCAGTGAAATATGTACAAGTTAGAATTTATTCATTTTAAACTCTATCGACAACTATTAAGGGTAAAATTCCACTGACTAATCACATATCATTCTCCATAACAGAGATAACAATGTTTCGGTACAGGTTGTTTGATCAATGTAAACGCAATAACGTTACACTATATAGTACCGGTTCCTGCCGCCTGCAGCCGAGGTGGTCTGCGCTCCGGGAGTAGAACACCTCCGCGTCGACAATAGCACTGCGCGGGGACAGCGCCGGCGTGCGACGTGTTAGAGTCGAACAGTTACTGCTAAATACATAATCAAATTTGTAAAAAAAAAAATTATCTATGTTTTTTTTTAAATTAAAATTAACTATAAATATCAACTAACCGATCATGTCTGGGGGAATGATTATCTCGGGGCGAAGGCGGCTCGTCGCGTCCACTGCTCCTATATAAAAAAAAGGTTATATTAATAACACGGTATACATATATTCAAATATTTTAACTACTCAAGGTTATCTGGGACCACCCTATTATTTTATACCTCTTTACACATAAAATAGTGTTCTAATACTAAAAGCCAAGATATATTACAATGTTCCAATTATCCCTGAATATATTGTCTTGTGAACTTACCGTGCATTCAAGACGACAGTGGACTTGCTCTTGTCAAACAAGGCTAGACCCTTGTCGAAAAGACTGAGCTGTCCCAGCTGACCCAGAGAACTGCTGGAGCCGCGCTCCAGACGGGGACTGGTTAGAGAACCTCGTTCCTCGTTACGACTTCCTGATGAAATAATTCAACTTTTATAAGCATTCATTTCACACATTGTAATCGACACTAAATAAAACTACTTAACGACTGTGAGAGCGCCATTAAGTCGAAGCGTTGAAGCCATCTTGTTTATATGTACTAAATGGTTTATATAAACATTGAACCTAGTATAGTATACCTCTGTCGTCATGATGCAGCTGCAGAGAGGCGACGGAGGCGCCATCCCACGTACTGCCGCTAGTCGGCGACAACTGCGAAACACCTATGACACACATTTAAATTGTGATAAAATCTTTTCTCACTATATCTATACATATCGTGCCGACCCTCGTAGGGAAAAGGGCAAGTTGATGATGAGTAACTCATAGTCAACTTACTGAGATTATCATCAGCGCTGGATGCACTGGATGCGGAATGGTGCGAGGAGTCGTGCGAGCGGCGCGACAGCTTCACCGGTTTCAGAGACAGCTCGGGATACCGTCGGGGCTGCAAGGAAAAGTTATGTCATGACAAGAGAGAGGAAGGCATTGGGAAATATCCAGCAGTGGGTAAACAAGGGCTGATGAGAGAAGGAACGAGGGAAGAATAGAATGATGATTGTCTTTGAAAACAACTAAAATATGTTTTATAGAGGTGTTTTGGCATTGCATGTACTTACAAATTTAGGCATTTGTTTAACAGGTGGTCGGGGTTCGATTTCCAAACTCTTGGCGTAAAGATAATTCGTCACTTCATTGTCATCCATACCGGGGAATGGCTCCAATGATTCTAGAAATGCCTGCAAAAATAAATAATAATTAGTTTACTGTTCAACCGATGCTTTAGAAGCCATACTACTGCACTCAGTCGTTAAATCTAGCTTAGTATACACTTAATATGAGAAACGCACCCTAAAGGCCTCCTAGTGAGATATTAACGACTGAGATAAACAATATTTTAGTATTTGCATATGTTGTTTAAAAAACTGACCCTCGTTTTGGACTCTATCGTGAGGCAGTAAGGTTGATTTTGATACTGTTGAATCTCTCCCGTTATCTCCGCCACTTTACGACGCTTTGAGAAGTTTATTAATTCAGAATTTGGAAGGAAATCTGTAAAAAAAAAAACAGCCATTAGTAAAAAATACGCAACAAACAAAAAAATAGTTTTTAAATTCCATGCGGACAGAGTCGCGGGCTACAGCTAGTCATATTATGAGTCACAAAATGTAGATGGATGGATGTTTGTGAGCAGGTAACTTCAAAACGGTTCTGGATGAAATTTGACATAAAAATACAGAATAACATAGACTACGTTTTTTTTGTTCCGGGCGGACAAAGTCTATGGAAAATGATAAATTTTAAAGTAAATTTAACACCTACCAAGATTGCCTTCCTCTATATGCAGTATATTTGTCAGGTACATGCCGAAGAAAGGGACGCAAGGCGGGTTTATACTGCGCAGCCGCTCCTGGTACCTCCTGAAGTGGTCCGAGTTCAGTTCGCGGAACTCTTCTAGTGCTCGGATCAGTCGGAGCGGCACCATCTGGCGGAACATAATAAATAAAAAAAAGTTAAAAAATGTAACCGTATTGATTTTTTTCTTTTCTTTAAAGTTACTTTAATTTATTTAATACCACTTACAAAGACAAATAAAAGAACTACGGGAGAACGAAAGAAAAAACAACACAATATTGGTAATGGCGCCATCTATTGTACAGCATAAAACAAAGTGATACCTGAAAAGTGGCTCGCAATCGATGCACGGAGGCACTCCCGCAGGCCGCGGCGACCGCCAGCACCCCGTTGAAGTTGTTCAGGTCGCGCAGTGCCACCGCCAGCTCGAGGAATCGGCACACCACTGCAGCGCGCTCTTCCAAGTTTTCACTTTCTACTATCCACTTCTCCATCCATCGTGTAAACTGGAAAAATAAAGACACATTTAAGCCTCTTTTACGCTAGTCGTCTAGGCCTAGGAGGACATCTTAAAATATATTACTATTACAATTATATAGTTACTTACATTAGTTGTGTGTTTAATTATCCTAAGGAGGTTGGGGCTGGTTTTGTCTTTGTCCTTTTTGGTCCACACTGCCCCCACGAGCTCTGATGGTTTTACCTAAGAACATATTAGTATTAAATAAAATCCAAATTTACATTTACATAATACATTTCATAGACCTATTAAAACTTTTTACTGGTTTCAGTGAATTCTGAATAATCCTACATTTCTTCAAATTATCAAACTTTCTTTTCCGCAATCGTAAACGTTCAAGTCCTCCGTGACTGACGTCGATGCAATCCCTCTATGTTAAACAACTACACCAACCAGTCTATACAGCTGAAATTCAAGCAGCGTCAGCTGTCTCGCGAGTTCCAACGGGTGCAGCACAAGAGGATGCCACGCGTGCTTCTCCGGATCCGCCACGTGCCGCAGCACCGCAGGCGGGGCCTTGTCGAACACGTGAGATACGCCCCCACCTAACTCTAACTCCGAGTTTTGACCACTCTGTTGAAAGAAAATAATATGAAATTTGACGCATTTTGTATTCGCAACCACAAAAAAATATATGACGAAAAACAGTCATTTTAGCATTTTTTATTAATATTCTAATAGTTTTAGAGTAATTAAGGTTTTATTGTTTAAAATGATTAAAAAAATTGCTCCTATTATTGCGTTTGTATATAAGCGTGTTTGCCTTGACGAGGGGCACTGCTGTGCCCACATACGTAACAATTAGCTCCCATGTACCTTTCTCTGTACAGTTTTGAGCACGCTCTGCACCCACTTCCTCATGGGCTTGCCGTCCACGGACTCGAGGAAGTCCCGCAACCGCTCCAGCAGCGCCGGCTCGCGCTCGAAATCGTAGAAGTGTTGGTCCACCCAGTGCCGCAGAACGTTGATTACCCTGACAACATAGTTATTGGTTAAATTATACATCTTTCAGCATATAAAAAGGTTGTTGATGTCAATATTGCTACAAAAAGTGAGCTAGTCACCAGCTATATATAAATTATTATTTAAAATTTTTAACTGATCTAAAGAACTCAAAAACAAAAAAAAAACACAATCTATTGTTCAGAAGGCGATCAAATAATTTTTAATCCATTTCGTAATAATTAAAATAACTTTCGGATCAAACTTAGGGTTTGAATAATAATTTCAGCGGAAAGTAGGAAGGTAGTTTGATTTGAGAACTATATTTCTTTGTTTCTCATTCGCCCGGCTCAAGATCGGTCATCTTTCGCAATGCATGGGGAAGGTCTACATCCAGCAGTGGACTACCTTAGGCTGATGAATTGTTTGTTTACATACCTAAACTTGACGGGCTGTTGAAACTCCTTCCTATATCTCTTCCAGTCCTCGCGCGCCGTGTTCTTGCTCAACTTCTCAGCGTCGCTACTCGCGGTACTCTCTACACAATCTATTAAAATAAATTATTATATGTATTAAGATATATCATACTTATTAACACAACATGTTAATAATTTCGACAATAATTCAGACCGATTAAGTGGGGACTGTTACTGGAAGGTATCTTTTATATGCGGGAGTATAAAAACCTACTTGTTTTTAAAATTTGATGCTGACCAAGTCGCGAGCAACTACTGGTTATATTTTAATATTGACACACAAGGCAATAATAATTCTATAATACTAAATACATTACCAATTTCAATATCCAATATAGATGAGTTTGGACTAATGTCTTTCTTCAATGGCTTGGTCCTTACGACTAGCGTGCGCAAACATTTAATTTTGTTAATAATCAACATTGTTAAAAATTTAATAAAACGCGTTTACATTACATCGTATATAAAAAGTGCCCGTCTCACCAAATAATTAAACACCAATTTTGTATGATGTCCCTCTGTTATTCATATTAACTGCATGGTCACACAGAATTGTATCGTGTAATATTCTGATCGACCCAAATACTTTACAATTTTTATATGACAATATGAATTACATTATAAACTGTAAATTAGAAGAAAAATCGTATACTCTTAGTCACTAAAAAAACTTTTTTTAATCAGCTTTCGTGATTGGATATGCCGATCATTAATTCATAATTATTTACTGCTTGTATTTTAGTGTTTTGGATTTTACATACCTGTTCTGGGCGCGTCATACACTTCACTGGGCTCTGGTATCTTGAAGCGTTCGATCAGTAGATCCAACAGTTCACATGGCGAGCAGAACGACCGGTACGTGGTAAGGAACGTTCGTACAAGGTTCAGATCCGCGTAGATGTGATACGTTAGTCTTTCCACTAGCTTTAGTAGTGTTGCTCCCTGGAAACGGTAAAATGAAAACAATTTTAAATTAATCCAATCAAAAACTTATTTTAATTATATTATAGTTTATAATGTCTTTAATTAATTAAAATTTAGATACGAAAAATACTTTACTTAACATCCTATACAGACCAAGTAAGTTGATATTTGTCATATTTATGCTTAAAGCATACATACTGTATTATTTTACAGTTTCAAGCTTTTGCTAATGTTTGTAGGTGCGCATACTGTGATAGGCATTGGGGAAGACTCATGTCCAGCAGTGGGCAGATAGGCGTTGGTGACGTGTTTGAAGATAATGTTCGTTTATTCCTTCTCTTGAAACTAACCTTAATGAGTGGCACGGGTGATGTGTTCGGCGAGGCGCGCTCCTCCAGCACTATGTTATCAGGCGAGTCGGGCACCGCGAACCGGTACAAATGAACAGGCGGTAGTTTTAAAGGATGCCGCCTCTCTAAATCTAATAGAATGCTGTAAACAAAATTTACTTTGTAAATTCGACTGTACTAATAAAAGAACAATCTTGTTTCGAACTACAATACAAACCTGTCCAAACTTCGGTCTAACATAGGCTTAGTGTTCAACATAACAAGGTCGCACATCCAGTTGCGTTTCTCTGCACACGACGCCGCCGCGAGCAATACCGGCGGGCCCACGCGCGGACACAGCTCTACCATGTGACGGCCCTCTGGTGAAACAAAACATCACTTTGTAATAGCGCCATCTATGGGAGAAAGTTGACTTGCATACTGTTTTATCGACATTCATCTAAAACATAGTAAAGATTAACAGAGCGGGCATTTACATGCCAATAATTCTGTAAGCGATACACCATGTAAAAATTACAATAAGTAATCTAGCAACTCAATGCTGCCTCCTGCCATTCGCTACTCATAGGCTTATGCCTAAAGTTTAGTTGAAGTGGCAAAAGAAATACTAGTAAATTAACAATAATTTGCTTAAAAAAACATGCTTTACGACGTCATAATTTTAATTTATTCTCGTTAAAAATTTATTTACCGTCAGTGTCAGGTCTATCCACTAATTCAAGTTTCCGAACATGTAATTTTTCTTTGAGTTTCAGTTGCTGTCCACCGCTGCCTCCTGCCGTGAGGCTGCTGCTATTGACTGCCACCTAAAAAAATATAAAAACGATTTAATGCATTTTATATGAACTTGTCACAGAAAGCAGGCCAGTTTTTATAGTCGTGACTATAGAATTATTGAACAGATCAATTTTAATACAGAGATGAATCGTCTAGAGCAGTGGTCGTCACACCTTTCTATCAAAGGGCCAAATAGGACAATGTGAGGTATCACTGCGGGTCCCATGTTCGTGCACCAACTAATTGAAACAACCAATCAATTTACTTTTCTTATGAGCTGTTATAACGCGGTTCCCTCTCGTATATAATTTTTATAGAACTATTTTTTTATTTTGAAGCAATTGAAAATCTTCTTTTTCAACTTAATATTCATGGTTACTAATAAAGGTTTTCTTCGAAACATGTATATTGATGGATAACACAAATATTTATCCCGGATAAAAATTGCTCCCATGGACACATTTCTAAGTATATTAAAACGAAATATTTGAAAGTTCGTCGGGTCACACTAATAACTGTCGCCGGCCGCGGTTTGACAACCACTGGTTTAGACTCGTGACCAAGTACTATACAAAGCTTCTATACTAACCAGACTAGTAATAGGTTTGCATAGTAAAAGTAAACCGTCAAAGAGATATGCCCGGCGTTCTGCTATCCTCTTGCCGGGTCCAATCTTGGAAAGAGTGTCCTCTGAAACAAAAAAAAATACTTTAATCGCCAGAAGCGCCAAAGGCCTATTGGTTAGGAGTACGGACTAACGATCTAGCGATCATGGGTTTGAATTCTGCAACGACTATTGTCGTGAACCATATCCTAACACAAGTATTTTCAAGCTTACCAGGAATGGTTACAATAAATATTAGTAAATTGACAAAAATCTAGTAATATTTCATATAAAAAAGAAGTGTAATATTTGAGCTGACCTCTAATGAACTCATTACACCACTGTCCCACATCCCGGTTGTCCCAGTTGTCCACCAGCCGCGCCAGTTCGTTGCACTTGTCTATCGCCTGCTGCCGTCTCGTTCTTGCTGCCGTTCTCAGTGTTGCCTCCCTGAAATTACATAAGAATTTTTTTAATAAGGCCTATTCTACCAGTTAACATCGATTGAAAACGAAACTATGTGAATGTGTATTTTGATTTTTAAATTATAAAAATAATATATTGAGTATTTAAACGCAACTGTGACGTCACGACGTGCCGGAACTTATTGTTCAGTCGATTACAAGAAAGTTAACTTACATCTTTGGGCCATTCCCTAATGCCTTCATTAATAACTTTTTAATAGGATGAAGATTGCATTCAACCTGAAAATATAAGAAAACAGTATTAATATAATATTGAAACAAGGTGAAAGGCGTGGGTAGGCTTGCCTCAAGGACTGATGATCTGGTCAAGTTTGCGAGAGTGCCGTGGTCGAGGACCGATCGTCTTGGCGATCTTTGGGAGACACCTCCGCCCAGCAGTGGGTGACATGTGCCGATATGATGATGATAAAAGGATGTTTTTATTTACGTTATATTCTACACTTCGTACTTACTTGTTTGAAACTCTCTCTGTCCTCCGAGGCGGGCGCTATTTGTAACAACGCAAGTACGTAGTTGTGGTACAGAAACACGTGAGCGACGGGGGCCAGCAGCAGTTTGGGCAGGTAGTACTTGACTGCTAGACGGAATCCGTGACCTGCCGTGTCTAATCTTTCTGATAACTGTAAGAAGAATATAGATTTTAAAAATGTGACTGATCGGAATCTGTATATAGTGAAAATATAGGCGAAATTACTGTTGTTTTGTTTATTTATTACTGCTAGAGTGCATAAAACAACGTTTATTAGATTTTTTCTTTGTCGAATTGTCTGTAAGTTTGTGCTTGCATATCTCGGAAACAACTTAACCAAATTCGATGCAGTTTTTACTAATTTAGTAAGACCAGTTACATTTAATGCTTGGTGTTTGTTTCATCTGAATCGCAATATGAGGAAAAAAGATGTAACTATTAAAAGTTTGAGAGATGTATGTATGTACTTACCACTGGATCATCAACAATATTCTGCAGCGCCTCTCGCGACTCCTTCCTTGTTACAATGTTCGCGTACCGGACGTAAGCGCGGAACTCTTCCACTTCTGCTAACTCTGCGTAACAATGACAAACCATTTCGATGTTAATTTAATGCGGGTTTAGTTTTAGAAACGCAAACGAATATACTTTGTGTAAACACATGTCGAGATTATCGAACCTCCTTGGTAGCTCGGGAGATGGTACTGCCAAGGAGGTCAAAATGGCCACTAGCGACACCACGCGCCGTGGTGAAAAATATAAAAATAACTATCGTGAACAAGAAAGTGACTTGAGGAAGGGGTGTAGTTTTTTTTCGTTTTTTTTTTTTAATCAATTACATTATTGTTTTAAGCGAACCTTGATACATTACGATGTAAAAATTAGTATGTATTCTTCTTATAAATAATTTACCTTCGAAACAACTGCCGATGTACGGTGTAGGCGAATCTTGCGACATTTCCATTGCATCTTCCAGGTTACCGAGCAACGTCACCGTCAGCTCGTAGATGTCCACTATGTTTCCGAATATTAAAGATATGGCCTGTAACAATAATTACTAATTTAATCAAATAACGTACTTGATTCGAAAAAAAATATTACAAAATACATACTGTACGGTTGTTGAAAATATACTACAAGTTGTATTCATGTGTACATGTTATTTATAAGGCAAGACACGAGGAAAACTATAATTTTATTATTCATTATTAATTATCTATCCCAGATTCGATCCCCGCTATGTACTGATGTTTTTAGAACATATATACATTTATCTGACCTCACAGTGAAGGAAAACGTCGTGATGTAACCTGTGCTCTGCTTGTTTGGATCAAATAGCAGCAGCTCGCATCTGACTGGGACATTGTTTATTAAATGTTCTAAATTCTAAATATAGCATTAAGACATTTGTAATAAAAATATTGAAAACTTAGAATATACGGCATCTCGCGGGGACATAACATAAAAAAAAACCTGTACTGTGTTACAAAAGAATAAACTATAAAAAAATGTGTATATCACTAACCCGACTATCCCTTTCAAGTATCTTCTCCAGTTCATCTTTAAACACACGTATAATGAGATGCAGATCACGTAGGAAATTCCTCTCATCCGCTAGAAGGTCGCGCACCAGCTCGCCGTACGTCATCGAGCCGCGCCGCCCTCGCCTCTCCCCCGCCGCGCCCGCCGCTAGCAACTCCGGCTCTTGGTAGAACATGTCCATTAATACCTGGTGGAAAGTATGCTTGGGTAATATATGGTACTGAGCTAAAGAATTACCGCCTCATGTGGTCGCGAGTTCAAATCCCTCCATTTGACTATTATAAACCATACCTTAGCACAAGTCTAGAGCTTAGTGTGAGTGTTAAATGAAATATTACTAAAGTTAATAAAAAACTGATAATATCTTATAAAAAAAAATTAATATCAACTCACAACAGTTTATGATAATCAAATAACTATAGAAAAAAAGACTCTCCTTCTATAATCCTTCAGAGAAAAAATTTAAAAACTCACTTTATCCGCACACATTGCCGTCTTTATATCACTGCACGATATTGTCTGGTAGCCGGATTTCTGTGAGATTTTCTTAACAAAAGTACCCGCCAGTTTCAATATATCCCCACTCACATACTCCAGAACTGCAGTCATAAATACTGACACTGATGTATCGATTTTGTAGAGAAGTACTTCCTGTATAGAGAAAAAAAAATTAAAAACACATGTTACATATGTATTTAATGGGAGAATGTAAATTATAATATAATCACTAGGTCACATCACCAGGTATCAAGTTAGACTGTCTTGAATGTTAGAAAATATTTTGAATAACCGCTCTATAACTGGATTGTATAAAATGGTATGGCTTATAATAATATAAGCCTTCATTCATACAATTTATAATATAATATAAAGAACAGATATAGTTATCAAAGATTTTCGTTCGTAATTTTTCGGTAAAGTTTGTATTTATCGCACTCTCTCAAATAGCTTTGGTACCCATCTTAGAGAATGACATTATTCATTGTGACATTTGACACTAAACAATAAAGTTCCATATTAATGGATATGAAAATGTCACTCGTTTAATACGATCATCCATTGACAGTTCGGGTGTCATCTAATTCCATTAAAGATTCGAGATTTCCCGTAAGAAAATAATTTCTCACATCTGTATATAGTATTAACAACATTTGCCTGTGTAACAATTTTGCAAAGGCCTCATCCTGATGGTGTAGATACTAAAGCTTGTTGGTACCTTAATAATATATCACCTTTATAAGTATAGTTACAATACCTTTTGCAGCAAATGATGCAACTTGTCAAGTGGCAGTAGCAGTCTCCGACGACGATTTGTTGCCGCCTCGCGAGCGTCAGACAATGCCCACTTGTCCAGTGGTGTTGGGAATGTTCTGGCAACTCGCTCTTCAACATCCTTCGAAATTAAAAATAATTATTAAGATGACTGGCATTTTTCTTTAAATGGACGCCTGCAAGACCAGAGTTATTGCAGATACCTTGAAAGAAAAGGTTAACAGTTTTTGACTAAGGCATAGTGGTTTAGAAATATCACCAAGAACGACACAGTCTTTACCACAACATGGTGAAGTAGGAGGTTTGATGGAATTTTTATAGCGTTAAGGTAAATTTTCTATAAAGACAGTGGCACTTCATGTGTTAACTATTCTAAAGCACTACTATCTTAGAGATAGTAGGTAGTTAAAATCACTTCTTTTAATCCTACACTGATAAGTCTAAGACATCTATAAAATTTGAAAATGTGCATTATTATCATCAGCCTTTGTATGTCCACTACTGAACACAAGCATTCTTCAATAGCTTTCACACTATGCAATCTTTTTAGTCCTATTTGCCTGCAATTAAATAATTTTATGACATGCATGTTTAATTGTCTTTACAAAGATTTTTTTTTATATTAAAATGGACACACAATCGGAATGATCACAAGATCGATGATCAACGCCAATGAACACCTGTAATACCAGAGGAACCACAGATCTATTGCTGGCCTTTGAGAGAGACTTTTCACATTTATTTACCTGGACTGTGAGTGGTGAAGGGACCGCACATAGCATCGCCAGTAGACGTAAGCAGAGCGACTCAACATATTCAAGTGCACTCTCCTCTGCTGTTAATGTTGGATGTACTGACTCCAAGACCTGTAACGGGAATAACAAACATCATCAAACCAACTTATTCTTCTTTGGTGTATTTGTTATAAGGTTCTAAAATCATACTTTAAAATTTTTGACAGGAAATTTACAAAATAGCCTATTTCAAAAAAATATGAAAAATTGTAAATCTACCGAATTACCTTCAGCATACTGAATAATAAATGTATTTTAAACCGCACCTTTATATTCTGATTTATAAATCTAACTTTCAAATTGCTCATAACAAAAAGGAACCCATGCATAATGTTTGTAGTTTTGAAAATATATTTATTTCATGTAAAAAAAAACCTAGCTGCTTCAATGTGTTCTTTAGACGTTTTTGGAGTTTGCAATAAAAAAAAAATTGTTTACAACCAATACAAGTCAGCAGTAATGCTGATGTTGCAAATTTTTACTTTGTTTTTTTTTATATTCAGATTTAAAAGATAGCCAAAAAACAGAAACTTGAGGACTTTTAATATTGATTCATATCCAAGACATATCAGTAAACAAAGACAATACCTTAATTCGAAATGTTACAGTGAATGTTTGAAGTCAATTCAGTAAATAAGTCTTTTATTTGTATTAATAAGAAGAGTTAATGCCTACACATAAAAATAAAATAGTTATTATTAGGCTCATTAGAACTGAAAAAATTGAGTAAGTCCGCATAGTGTTTCTGGTGAGAACTATAAAGTTGACATATTGTATACAAACCTTGCGTAGAGAGTTGACGAACAGCCCTCGCCATTTCTCCGCATTATCTGGGTCCTGGAAGTCGTAGCCACGACTCTCCTCCACTGTCGGCAGCATTTTGACCCCCAGCCCTGCCCCCGAATCATGTAAACATTTGATATCACACCAACTTTACATAAATCACCATTGCGCCTTTTTAGGAAACCTACAGCTTCCTTGTTTTTAGCTATCACTTTTAATACAAATTAATACTACTGTAGGAAGATTTTTCAATTAATGATAGTGTTTATTACAATTAAAACACAATACAGAAAAATATATTCTCAAGCTCATTTGATCGGCGAAACGACGCCATTTTCAATTTATTTACTATGGTTTGTTCTCTTCAAACATAAGTGGTATTTTAAAATTTGGTTAAAACGAGCAAAAACTTTAGCAATTTCATTGGCTACTCTTACGAATGACGTAACCTTGCATGCTTTCATTGGAGAATTGATTTGCTATGACATTGCGTCATGAAAAAACTTGGTTCTCGTTGGAAACATTTTTTTAAAAACTACGTTAAAATGTACGCAACATTTCGTTGCGAAATATTATTTCATCAAAAGGAATGTTTGGTTTAATTCTGTTTTAGTAAACTTTTTTCAGAAAACATTTATTCTGAAGCATCTTTATTCAAATTCTTCTGACCTCAAAACACATATGATTTTGACATTGTCATTGATGGCATTGGCAATTTGACAATCATCTATTTTTGTTGAGTTGTTGATGCTCGGGTACAATTTTATTCGCCTATTGATTGCATTGAGTTTATGTTTGCAATGGTGTTTGCGTACTTTTAAATCGTGTGAATAAATGTAAATATTTGCTCGCCGTTGATTGTGTGCTTTTGCAGTGGAATTTAGTACAAAGCGATTACAATTGGTTAACTTAATTAAACGATAAATGAGTTGAAATGTTTTTGTTTTTACTAAGCTTTCTACTTGCATTTAGAAATTTTTGTGAAGCGCAGAATAATGAGGGTTTCGATGATGTGACTCATAGAAATTTTATTTATAATACGTAAGTCTTATATTTCTTATGACATACCATTTTGTTAATGTTTAATATTTACATATTTTTTATTCTTATGAAAAAATTTCGAACTAATAATTTTAAGACTTCACTATTTAGGATACTATTACTGTTACTTTCCTTATTTACGAAACAATTCACGTGTTAACAATTTTTACCATATTACCAGCCTTTATCTTTTTTAGACACCATTTATACATTAATGAGTAATTGACTAAAGGTGTGTTTTTGAAAGTAATATCTAAGTGTAAATATTTTTATGTTTTTTTAAACAAAGCGATATTAAAACATCTTTTATCAGAATTAATTTACTGTTGAAATAGTACAGTAATGATTACATTGTCTTTGTTATAGGTATGAGTATGATAAAATAATAAGTGTGACAGTAAATGATACTACAACACAGATACTTGACTTTTCTGAGGTAAGTTTATTTCAATGCATCTTATATTGTATAATATTTAATCATAATCATGGCAATCTTTGGTGATGCCTAAACCAAGCATAATTAAGCTTGTACCAACATTTCACCTTTTTCAAAGCAATAGCTTAATGGTTAAGAGTACAGATTTCCAACTACATGGTTGAGAGTTCAAATCCCACCGTTCAGCTAAGATACAGTGGTGATAGTAATATTAGCAGTTAACAAATACACATTACGTTTATGTATGCATATGTACATACATAACATATTTTTTTTTTTTTAGGAGTCTAATAAGTGGCATGGTTACCCCAGTCGTGTTCATGCAGCATTGAATGATACCCTTGACGGGGAATATCCTGTCTTTATAACAGCTACACAACAAAAAGGTTAGTATAGTGAATTCACTTCGTGTTTACAATCACATATTTATTATCTATAAGATATCAACAGGTGCTGTAATTTAGTATGTATGTGTTAAGTTTTCAACATAATTACATTATGTGTGAAAGGTTGTCACCCAGATCTTTAGCAAATATATGTTTTTTTTTTTGTTTTCCCTCCGGGAGTAAACCCCTCCTGGGTGGGCCGTATATTCAAGTGTACACAATAATTTACAATGTTCTTACACTATTTGATGACAATTTTTCACACAATGTCCCAGCCAGAGGCGAGCTGATACATTCAGCAAATATATGTTAACTACAGGAGTATCGTCATGGGAGCTGCCACTGGTGGTCACGACGTCAAAGGCGGTTCTCCAGTTCGACGATATGGCGAGGACGTTATGTCCACATGATGCTGGTCCCAGTAAGTATTTATAAAAATTCAGTTAAGCACCAATAGCCTAATGGTTCAGGTTATGGATTTCTGTTCATGTGGTCAAGAGTTCGAATCTCGGCCATTCGACTATTGTAGACCATATCCTAGCACAAAATTAGAATTTAGTTGGAATGGTAAAAGAAATATTACTAAATAAACAAAATGTTCTATTTGGTTTTAAAAAAATATATATTGGTTATACATTTATATGTCAATCAGTTTTATTTATGTACGTATTTTTGTTTACACATAATATTTATATACTATAAAAGAATGATATCATTTTACTGATAAATATACTATTTATAATTTCAATGTTGTGAAATAATTCTGTGGTCGCAGATCGGACAATGGTACATACATTTTTACTCAGTATGAACTATTGTACTGAGTAAAAATGTGTCTTTAATTGTCTAATCTTTGACCACAGAATTCTTGATCAACTTTACACCAATAGTATCTGAATAGTTTTTCAATCCTAGTTACCATAGATATAGCTCCATCTGACGGATATTACATGTAACTTCAGTTCAAAATATGCTTTCTTCAATAGATATAACTACAGAGAACCGACCGATGATAGAAATAACGACAGCTAACCCTCGCAACACGTCTGTCAACATCAAGCTGCAACGGGTGACTGACTTCTATGTTGAACTGAACAAGGTAACCAACGTTGTATAGCTTTCACTGCCCAAACATTACAAACAAAAACATATTGTTATTTTTTTTATCTAAAACTATGTAATAATATGTATTGAAAAATTGAATTCAATGGAAATTAAAAATATTTACACATTTTGTTGACTTTGTCATTGTCTATGGATTTAGTTATGAAAACTTTAATCTTTAAATTGATACAAATATGTTTATTTTTAATAGTCTATGATTACAGCATTATAAAGGTAAAGTTGTTTAGGAGATTTGTTATAATTTCTCATTTCTAATGAATTCAATTATGCAATTGTTTCGGCAGTGGAAATTTGTTTAAAAAAAAGCTATTTGCATATATGCTTTATAGGGTTTTTCTATTAACAGGAAGTACCTGTAAATGTGACGCCGAGTACACCCAAATATTATTATTTTTCATTTGACAAGGATCCATTGAACGCGAGTCACATTGACAAATCTATCTTACCAAGGTAAGGAAGTACATACACGCTGACGGGAGGAAAGGAACCGGTGATCGTGGCAATCGTTGCGGGAGACTTACGTTCAGCAATGAACCACACTATTCGTCAATAGTGAAAATATTCTAGCACAAGCTTAATTGAAATGGTTATAAGTAATACTAGTAAATTACAATAAAAAAAACATGTTTTTGTATGATTTTCTTAACAATGGCAACCCACAATAAGTCTCAAATAATTTTTGTGTTCAATAGGTTTAACTATACGATACCAAAGAGCGTGATGTTAATGATTGAATCCGACGACACAGTATGTGCTGTTGTATCCATACAAAACAACTCTGTAAGTATATTTGACGCTAATATAATACTAATTAATTGACACACACTAACAGACAATCAGTCGTGTATGTTCCAGAAAAAAAAATTAGCTAGAAACTTTTTGTTCACAAATCCAATTTAGCTGTAACCTTTACTGGTATAATCTGTGTCACGGAAGACGCCATCTATCGACAAAAGGTCACAATAGAAATTCCCTAGTTACATACAAACTGTCATGTAAACTTACATACGCGCGAATAACATAACCTCTAACTTAATTTAAAGATTAAAAGGTATATGTCTATCTCTTTCATTCCCTTTGAGAATGACAGAGATAGCAATATGTCTTTGTACAACTGTTAGGTGAATTTGATATTTTCATTGCATTGTGGTGTTGCCCAAAAATGTATATATTTATGTTTATGTTTTTTTTTCACGGTAGTATCATTCCACTCAGAAAACATGAGGTTCGTTTATTATTTTTGCTGTTTATTACTTACGTTAATTTGTTTTTTTAATTTAAGTGCCCAGTATTCGACAATGAAAAGGACATGCTTTATCAAGGTTACCATCTCACTATGATGACGAAAGGCGGGATAGTTATCACTGTAAGTTATACATTTTATAGTAAATTGTATAACCTTTAACTTAAGAAATGTTCTGTAATAACTAGCCTATATATAAAATAGCAACCCTAAAAATGATTTAAAAAAATAATTTGAGGAAGCTACATCAAATATCTCAAAAATAATATAATATGCATATAAATTTGCTATAAGATGCGGAAGGAAGACCGCATATTATGGAAGACTTTGGGGAAGGCCTGTGTCCAGCAGTGGGCTGGTTTGATCTTTATCGGATCGCTTTAGTTTGATGCTTTAGCTTTGTCGGTGTTGCTATGGGAAAAAAAAATATTATCATTATAATAGTTTTAACTGTTCCAGCAATCAATGTTTCCAGTTGGCTTCTACATAGTGTTTATAGTGAAGGAAAATAATGCGGAATGTACTGGAGTCAGTACTAATACTGCTTCCGGCTTGCAGGACTGGATAGTAGACGGCCGGGTTAAGAATTTCAGGTAAAATTTCTAACGAGATAGATTTTTTGTTATGACTCCCAAGGACCTAGATTTGGACGCCCTAGGCCCCAGGCCAGAATATTTACGTACTTTGAGTTATTGCCTGTATACCATCAGTGAGCGTTATAAGAGTGAGAGCGTGAGTAAGAGAGTCGATGGCGCAGTTGTTAAGTGATTGACCGCACCGGACGCTACTTGATGTCCAGGTTCGATCCACCAATACCAATGTGCTTTTTCATTTTCGAATTGCAAATAAACATTATACGATGCTCTTAAGTAAGTCAACCAACACGCAATGGACCAGCGTGATTGACTATGGCCTAGTCACCCTTAATAATAGGGTAGGCCTGGGCCTCTCGGGCTTTAGGACCTTGGTTTTTATTCTCTTTACGTTAAACTGTATACAATCTTTTGCTGAAATATCTTTGACGAGTCGTTGCCAACTTCATCAGCGCGTAATTAAGTAAATTGTTACTTAGTGATGATGTAGGTTTCTAATAGGTAAGTATTATTGATGATCTATTAGTTATTTTAGTATCCAATATCCTCTTTATAATGTTGAGAATATTTAAAAAAAAAAGATTAAACTAATGTATGTATATGTATGTATGTATATTTATAAATCTATTTATGCATGTGTACGTGTATTTTTATAAATGGGAACATAGCTTAAAGAACAATATTAACCTAAAGGTAACCAAGGTTGCTGCATCAAAGATAGCAGCAGGTGCCCGCAGGGCCTCCTCCATGGGGGTACAAAAAAAATGTTGAGAATATATATTAATATATGAACGTCAAGGAATGGTCCATGTCCAGCTGTGGGCAGACAAGGACCGATGACGATGTACCACTTTTGTTCCAGATTCCGCGTGGTCCCCGCGTTGACGTACACAGAATATATCTCAGGCGTGTTGGCCGCGTTCGCGTTGGTCCTCATTGTCGCCATATTCGCACCACTATTGACTCTGTTGCGGTGTAACTTTACAGGTAAGATACGTTTTTGTTTGTATAGAAACATTGAGAAGAAAAAGGTTATCGGGGTATCAACATGTTATGCGAGATGATGAGTACATTAACAAGGTGATGAGGTTGAATGTGGTGGCTATAATGGTAGAGGAAGACCGAAAGTGTGGATGGATTGTGTGAAAGAGGATATGCATGAGTGAGTTCAGATCTGACAAAGATGTATGGAAGAGAGAATGGAGAAAGTACATAATGTGCCGACCCTACTAGGGAAAAGGGGAGATTGATAATGATACGTTTTTATAGACTGTCATACTCATGGTCTTTTATTTTTTATGTGTCAACAGAATTATGTTAATTTACTAAGATTTATTGTACCATTTCAACCTTGTGTTAGAGTAGTTTAGTCGATTTGGGATTCGAACCGACCACAAGTTTGAAAATCGTACCCTTCACTATAAGTTGGTTAAATTTACTGATTTCTATGTTGACATATTATATGGAATATAATTATAATTATGTTTCCAGAAGAAATAACAGTTCTGGAGGAGGAGGCTGGACCGTCGTCATCAGGGAACGCGACGTCCACCGAGACCCAGCCCATCGCGCAGACAGATGATTCTGGTACTTCCGAATTATACCATAAACAATCTTTGTGTTCTTTTAAAGCACATAGTATAACGGATTTTGATCAAAAGAAAACCATAGACAAACTACCTAGTTACGCTATAAGACGTAAATTCTGTTATATTTCAAGTAAATTAGTTTTTCTGATATAACTTTGGTTACTCTCTTATTTTACAATGTCACTTCATCTCATTATACTTATAAAATAGCCAAGTCATTCAATATGGTCGCCATGTATAGAATTTTATTTTTCCCTCTTCACATTCTTTTTTAATAATTGAATTAAAACTAACTGTAAATGAATGTCAAATTCAAAGTACTTGAGAATTAATACGGCTAATTTGTGTTCGATCATTTCCCGTTGAGCCGATTGAGACAATAACATCAATCGGACCAATGGGAAAAATTCATTTAGTCGATTAATCGGATCTACGTCAAACTAATGCTACATATTTTCTAAATTCTATAAAAAGATTCCGAAGTGGACTTGGAAGCAGAAAAGGAGCCATTCCCCCAGGAGATCGCGCTCAGTCCACCGCTCACCCTAGCTGGGCTCAGTAGGGCGAAGCCCGGCGCTCACAGCAGGCGCTCCGATAGGTACTAGTAGACTCTCCACTCTGCGATATATTGTAAATTCAGTTTTTTTATACGAGAAATTGGGAATCGAGACCACATCTCTTAATATTTAATCCTCAAGTCAAAGACATCGGTAACATAAGAGGAATTACAGAGGTAGTGAAGTGTGTGTTCTTTACTTGAAGGCCTTTAAGTTATTATTTGGTTATTTGAAGCTAGCACTGTTTAGTCGGATTAGCTAATATAATTAAGAATTATTTCTAGGTACTTCTGGAGCGCGCTGACCGTGGCCGTGGTGTACGCGCTGCCGGTGGTACAACTGTTATCGACTTATCAACGAGTTAGTATCTTGAGTACCTTGAATCGATCTACTATTATATAATTCTCTTTGTTTATATACTATCTAACTATTGTATATAACGGCTCAGCTGAGCCAGGGTTGTTTTTAAAAAGAGTGACGTCAGTCTAGCTGACGTCACTAATATCTTCAGTATTGTAGCTATCCATAATCTTGACAGAGTAGATACGAATCTGATGTTCTTCCTGCAGAAGCCGACGACTGAATGTCCCCTCTTCTGCAGCGTTCGGCCTTTTATTAGCTCGTGGTGGGGTGACACTTGTTTACGTCATTACGAGCATTACGAGTCATTACGAGTTGTTTTGCGCCGATATATATGAATACAAGTATTTATTTGACTAGCAGTGAGGCAACACCCGTATTAAATTCGACAAGATTAAGACTAAAACTGACTTGGGGAACATGAAAACATTTATATACAATTGCAACCTTCCTTGTCTGGCGTGTGTTTTTTATCCCTTTCTCCCTTAACAGTTATTTTACTCGCCTGCTAGGTTTAATATCGTGATGTTATAGCCTAAAAAAATGCTGCAGGAATTAACACTGCGCGCATGGCTGAAGTATGGATGGATGATTACGCGGAACTTTTCTATCTACACCGGCCTGACTTGCGTGTAAGTATGTAATTAAAGTTACACCTAATTTTTCTTATTTTATTTTATCATACATCTATGGATAAAGTTTTTGAATGGAACCAAATTTTCTTGTAACGTCGTTTTGTGCTTGGTGTTATTATAGACATAATCCCGCGGTGCCAACGATGACACCGAGGGCAAACAAAACAAAAACTGTTAGTATAGTAGTTTTAATCATGATTGATCTGTTTATTTAAATTAATTTGATTGTGAACTGAACAGAAAAATCCGAAGATAGGCGACGTGACGCACCGCCGCATCTTACGAGAGAAGCTCCACTGCAAAAGTTTCCAATGGTACCTGGACCACGTGTATAAAGAGAAGTTTGTGCCAGTGCGCGACGTGTACGGTTTTGGAAGGTTAGAAATTATTTTAATTGTATAAACCATAATAATTCATTTTCATGGACGCCATTTTAATTCATTTCTATTTTTTTTTTAATACTCCTCGGTTGATGTACAGTTAGAGCCTTTCGCAGTGTTCCAATTACAGATAAATTGACTCGTTCTTTACAGCGAAACAAAATCCGCCCCTTCTTATTATTAGTATGCTGTATTAAAGTTATATAGCAATACATTAGTATGATTATGTGTTTTTTTAAGGAACCATTATAAAAACTGTTGTAATTTATGATACAAAACGTTCTTATCATTCATTCATTCTTTTCTACGATGAGTAAAATAAATGACCCGATGAATCTTTGTATCCTTGATATTTTTTAGGTTCCTGAACCCGTGGAGTAACTTATGCCTGGACACGCTGCAGCGGGATGGGGAGGGGACCCCGCTGGGCGTGTACCCCTGCCACGACACGCTGCAGGCCACGCAGTATCTCTCCCTGTCTCTGAAAGGGGAATTGCGTGATGAAGAGAAATGCGCTGAATTACAATATGCTAGGTAAATGATAATTGAAAAAATGCATTATTAGATATGCCAATAACCTAATGGTTATGGGTATGACCTGGCGATCTAGCGGTCGCGGGTTCGAATCCCACCGTTCGAGTATTGTGAAACTATATCCTAACACAAGCTTTTTCCAGCTCACCAGGAATAGATACAAGAAATATTTAGTAAATTAACAAATATCTACTAATAAAGAAAAAAAAAACAAAACAAGTATATATAGACCATACATCATAGTATCATATGAAGTATATTTTATTGTGTTGTTTTTTTTATTAAAAAAATGTTTGTCATATCCAGGCATGGACCAGATGATAACACAGACGGTGAAGGTCGCCGAGTTCTGATGGTGACTTGTCATGACAAGGATCGTGGACAGGTAGATTTTTTTAATAATAATAGTTCTTTATTGACCCAAAGCATGTAAAGAATTAACTGTACTTCTTTATTAAAAATCTTTTTTATCAAATTCATATAAAACCTTTAATTATACTTTAACCTTTTTACTGAAAATGATATTAAATGTACATAAGGAAAAAACCTTAGTCTAAATACATTAACCCACTTTTAGTTTTTTACTCGACCGATTAAAAGCACGTGTTTGTGTGTACATTAGTTTTTGTGTATATATTCCTTTGTTTATTTTTAATAATAAATATTGTTATTCCCTAGAAATGGCAGTATCTAGACAGCAAGCAGCTGCAGCACGTGGAGTCGCAGCTGTGCCTGCAGACGGGCGAGCGGCCCGGCGCCGACGTCGCCGCCCGCCGCTGCAGGGACAACGTGCCCGCCCAGCTCTGGGTCATCGACTACAGCGAGGAGAATGACTTCAGAGCATCCAGTGCGTACACTGAACTTTTAACATTACGACTCGAAATAGTGTGACGTATAGCAGAGAGTGAAGGGATAGAGGATGCAATGACCTTGAGTCGCCGTGATATTTGAGAAGACTAACACTAGACTTGTAACACTAAGTATGTATTGCAGATGATGTTGAGCCCAGTGAACAAGAAGTTAACTTGATGCGGTTAAGGGGTCAAAGGTAAGAAATTCATTATTTTAAGTAATCATTAATTAACTATCCGTCACGAGATATTATGTTATAGAAAGTTTATTATCATATTTAAAAAAATTGTCTTCAGGTACAAAAAATAAGGTCGAGTGTACATCATTACAATCGCTATTTAGAACTCATTGTCTATGTAGTTTATTTTTCGAAAATATCTAATGGATTGAAAATTGTTCGTAACACTATTGTAAATATAGTTCTTTCCAGTCAAGCCTTATTTGGTTACTGTAATCAAATTTAATCATTTACTTATAAAATACACATTTTTTTTTAAATCTTAACCTTTTGTTTAATGACATTATAATTTCAAGGCGAAAATCACGTTCCCTACTCTCCGTGGAAACGGAGAACGAAACAAAGGACGCGCGCCGATCGCACAGGTCCAAGCGTAGAGGCAAGAAGTCCAAGAAGAAGAGCAAGAAGAAAGTGGTGAAGAATAAATTCATCCTAACACTCGTCCGTACCATGAAGAACAATACAGAGGAACATTTGGAGACAGAGATACACTGCAAACACACCCGACTGTACCCCAACAATACTTTCGTCAGAGACTTGGTTACTATTCTGAACGATAATAATATCAAGGTGAGTTTTTTCCTCCTCCTCCTCCCTCCGCTCTCCCTCCAGGACTGACGATTTACCGTGGGCGGGAAGTCCTTGGATGCGAAGGCCTATATACTATGGAAGGTATAAGGGAAAGCCTATATCCAGCAAAGCGCAGACGATGAAAGAAAACATATAGTAATCTAGTAAAGAATTGTTCACCAGAGCAGATAAACTTTTTGTTTATAATTTCTAACTTCGTTATCGTCCCGCTCGTTCTTTAAAGAGACAACTAGTTTTTTTTTTTAAACTAGACTAATATTCTGCAGGTGATTAACAACGGGCGAGTGTTCGAGCGCAATAAAGTGACAGAGCTCAGCAAGGACAAGAAAGTGGAGAAAGTGCTGAAGAAGATGGAGCTGCGCGTGCCGCAGGAGGAGCAGGACACGACCAGCGTCACCCCCGCCCTGCCGCAGCCCGCCAGCGCCATCGGACAGATACCGGTACTGGCACACATATAACTCGCCAGTGATATTTAATATCAACTATGATATATAACTATTAAGAACATTACTCCAGTCCAGTAAACCAGTAGCGGATGATAAACAACAATTAGAATAACGTCGAATGACTTCCATTACATTTACTGGACTAGAATATTTCGATCTATTGCGTTTACATTATTCCAGTTGTATACCAGTGCTGATTTTGTTACTGGGTTACTATATTGGAATAATGTATACAGGGCATTTGTTTAAAACTCAATCTAATCTATGTTTGAAAGTCAAAATACTTAAAGAAATTTTATCGACTCATATCGACTGACTCGATAAAAAGTATTTATATTTAAAGAGGTCTTATACCTGTGAAAATTAATATATGACATTTCTCTATGACTCATTGGGACTGGAAAAAGTTGACTTGGCTTTAAGGTACAGTAATTACGACATGAAATCTGAAAAAAACAAACTGGAAGTTAATTTAATATCAATATGATGGTATCAAAATGCATGTTTCAAAACCTAAATTATGTTATCGTCACCGAGGTATTTAATTGTTTGACAATAACATATATGGTCAGGTGCCAAAGCAACCGTGGCGGAACAGCAAGAAGCTGAAGCCGGGCCGGCTGGTGGAGGAGCCGGCGGGCGCGGGCACGGAGGAGGACGAGGTAATTGGCGCCCCCGGGGGCAGGCCGCCGCCCACACAGAACAAGATCATAGTGGAGGAGTTCGTCGAGGTGAAGCAGCTGCCCAACAGCGACGCGCCGCAGGTCAGTCTGTGGGCGGCGAGGACTTCACTACTGCATACTACTATATATATTAACATATATAACTGCGAGTGATAACTAAAATAAAAAAGAAAAAAAAATGTCTTAGTAATATCACAAACGGTAAAGTTTGGATGAATGGATGTTTCTTACCGCATATCTCTAAAACGCGTCAAAGGACTTCGATGAAATTTGACTAAAATGTATTCTTTTTTTTAATTGAATATGATGTAAAAGAAACAACATGACATGGCTACTCTTGGCGCGTGGTGGCGCTAGTGTGCTATTTTGTTTGACTTATGGACACTTTAGTTAGTTTTTTTTTAAATCTTATAGCAAGGAGGCAAGAAGAGGAAGCACCGCCGCAAGCACACCACCATGGTGCCGATGTTCCAAGCTGACGACATTGAAGACACGCCTTTGATGGATACAAAACTGAGGTAAATACCTAAGGCTCAGTAAAGCGCTTGGCTGGACCGAATTATGTCCAGGTACAGTCCCCGCCATGTCGTGTTTTTCGATATTAGCATTTTATATCTATCTCCGGTGTTCTTGTAGTAAAGAAAAACATCGTGAAGTCTTCACTGGGCCAGTGCTGACTATGGCCTAGTCACCCCCTAAGAGTCTAGACTCCGAGACCTTCAGTGGGAACATCAGAGCTGATGACTGTTTAAATTTTTTTCACAGAAATAACAATTATTAATTCAAAAAATTGCAATTTTATTACATTATTAGTATTCTATACTGAAATAATTATTTAAATAGTATATTGTATCGATTTTTTTTTTAACTCCAGGGCCGGGCCGCCGACGTGGGGCGAGGACTACGACCCGTTCAAGCGGGACACGTCGGAGGAGAAGGCGGGCAACATGATGATCAGTGTGGAGAGCTCGCACTACCCGCCGCAGAGTAAGTACGGAACGGGTCACAGCTGAGTTTACTGAGCTGGAAGACCTGGATGTAAAACGCCACCCTTCCTACACCCATTACTCCTCAGGCAGGTAGTACTGGGCGCCGGGCGACCGGACCTTTTAAGTTCAGATTTGCAAGTCACCTGAGATCTCTCTCCAGGAGATAGCAACCGCTAATGACGGATCCGATACGAAGGTCATCACATCCATACATTTTGTGCAGTAATCTTACTATTATATACGAAAGTTTTTATCATCAGCCTTCGTCCGCCCACTGCTGGACTACCGTAATACCTTCCACAGTATGATGTATGGATGGATGGATGTTATTACGTATTCCAAGATTAAACTGACACACAAACAGATGTAAATATAATCTAAAATAAAACCGTAAACTTATTTTTTTTAATACCACACGAACGAATTCGCGTGAAAAAAGGCTACTATAATTATAAAAAAAAATATATAAAAAAACTTTACACATAAAATTAATGTTCGTTGTAAGAAATTCGATATCAACACTCAGAGTGGTTACCTTCAGTGTTGATGTAGTCTGAGAAATCTACACTAACAGTCTCCCTTAGTTAACACAAGGTTTCTTTAGCAGTTAATTTTTCTGTTACTATACTTAAAATGTTAGAAAGGTTTAGAGGCGATAGTTAGAAATGAAGGATGATAAGTGGTTACTTCAGTAAACAATGGTGATAGCTGATGGAGACGGTATATCCTCAGCTGTGAAGAGCCACTTCGGCAACGTGCTGGTGGAGCGGCTGCAGCACGCGCGGCCGCACGTGCGCACGCAGGACGGGCCCTACATCGTAAGTTCACACACTCATATTAAACTAACGTTATATTAGAAACTAATAAAATCCTGTAAAAATAATGAAAAAAAAACAAAGAGTAAAGCTTCAAATAGAGAAGTGCCTTTCTTAGATTTTTCTACCATTTTTAGCATCGCATATAGTTTTCTAAGTCACAATAATATTTGTATTTCATGTTATTTTAATACAATTAAATCATAGTATATTTTGATATCGAGTGGTTTTGCAAAGGAACCGGGCACGAGTGAGCCGCCGGGCCCGCGGCCGCGCGCGCAGCAGCCCGTCAAGCTGGTCATGAAGAGCAACCTCACCTTCAACCTCGGCGACGAGTTCTTCAACTGGCGACGGAACGCTGATGACGTCGCGTAAGATTACCTCACATTTACACGAATTCTATAGAAATGAGAAATTACATTTATAGATGTCACAGCCTGATTAATTCATTTATTGTCTATGGATTTATTTAGGACAGTTCTAGTAGATTATAGGCTTATCGTAGGAAAATTGTTTAGATAGGTGATTTCTCATTTCCATTGAATTCGACTATACACGCTCATGCCTACGCAGGCAGACATTAGTACGCAGAAACATGTAAAAGGATTATTGTAGGAACTGCTGTATGTCTCACAAGTTTTCTTTTTCAAACAAACATTACCGTGGGTTCCCATCATTCTCGCCAGGTGTCGCGCTGTTCGCAGCCTAAAGATTTACGAAATAGGTTGAATCAACTGTCTCAGCTAAAACTGTTGAAAAATATTTTTATTTGTTTGCAGACAATTCCTAGGCGAGCTGGGTATACCACTGAACGCAAACGCGACACGGTCCATCGTCAACTGGACGAAGCCGCTCAAGATCGAGGCGAAGGAGCCGGCCGCCGCGCGCAACGCCACCACCTCCAGCGCCACCGGCGAGGACTACTCGTCGGGCTCCTCGGAGAGCGCCAGTAAGGAGACCTAGAACACTGCAGTCGCCGACAGACTCAATTTTCAATTCAATATCTTGTTTTTAGCTTTTCCTTAGCGGAATGGACGTGGTTTAAAAGACTAGTAACCAGGCCGTATAATCCTATAAAAAAGCGGATTGGGCTCGGCTTAAAAATCCAGTAACTAGGGCCGAAAAATAAACGGATTGAGATTGGCTTAAAAGTTCAGTAACCCTGCCTAATAATTTAAAAAAGCAATTAGGCCAGTGTCACGTGTTCATGGTATTAAGCTCGTTTGGGAGACTGGCAACTGTACTCTGTATGTGTCAACTTGTTTGACAGCTGTCATTCATCTTTTAGTGTCAATTGACTTTGCTCCTGTAGTATGCAGAAAAAAACTTATTTCAGTTGCTAAGCGACATACATGTACAGGCGAGTAGCTTTGCTTGTACGGTATTTTAAACATATCATAAAAAGACAATGTATATGAACTACAGAAACTATTTTTAAGACTGAATAATATAGAAAATTCCGTCCAATTTTTAATAATAATGCATAATAGATCACAGTTAGAGAACGTAAAACTTTCTTGCCCATACTTGAATGTTTTTAGTCTAACTTTTCGATAAAAATTTTTGCTTTTCAATGTTGGACTGAAACAAAAATATTGTCAAAAAACGTTTAATTTTTAAGATCTTGTGTTTTATGTATTTTGCATGTTTTGCAAATTGACGATTGTTTTCACGAATACTACGTCATTCCACAAGACGTACGCAAAGAGTTAGTTATTAAGTAGTTGTTTATGCATAATAGACTAAAAATGTGTTTGTTTGCATAATATTAGAAGTTCAATGTATTGTGTTCTTTGTAAATAATTAGCAAAAACTTCATTATTTTACGACTAAATGGAGTCTTGAATAATTTGACTAGATGGCGCCACTAGTTTTGTAATTTGATAGTTTTCACATTACTTTTTTTCTAATAATTATACGACAACAGATTTTAAGTGACGTAATGAAATATTTCTCTAGTGGCGCCATCTATTGCATTTTCAATGAATTTGTTGTTTGTTGTTAAATCGACTCTGGTTTTTTTTCCAATCGTGTTGTTTTGGTGCTCAACGTCATAATAACCTAAGTGTACTTACATAGGCATAATGTATTCTTAAGACTTATACAATAGCTGTAGACAAGCTGTGGGTCCCGACCGACGTGACACTTGTCACATTGTTATGTCACATTCCCTTTGGAACAGTGACAACATGTCTGTCATATTGACACTGTTCCATAGAGAATGTGACATAACAATGTGACAAGTGTCAGTACAGTCGTGACCAACAATTATTTGTAACTGGAGTTATTTCCAATATTGTATTATGTATGGACATTAAAACAGATGTGTTTAAATATATTGTCTTGTTACCTTGAACTGCATACTGCGCAGTGTCCCTCCCCCGCAGCGCACCGTTATATCTAAGATTATTTTCTGCGCAGTGATTAATGCGATGTTTAAAGCCGACTACGTAAGTAAAAAAAAAATTGGGATAAACTAAGGATAAGCAAATTTAAAGCATTGGGAAAGGCCTATGTCCAACAGATAGCAGACAAGGGCTGATGATGATGATGATGAAGCTAAATTTGTACATATAAGCCAAGAATACGTGGTGTATTTCTTTTCATACAAGCGATATTCTAAAGTTATACCGACGTTCACCCTAGTTCAGGTCAAGTATGACATACAACGGTTTGCGTTTGTATTGCGCGCAGTTAAATTAACTTATGGAATTAAGCGCATTCGATGAAGTAGAGAGTAAATGAGTTAATAAATGTCATTCAGACTCCAGGCAGGAAGTCCTTAGATGCGGAAAGCGGAGGACCGCATACTGTAAAAGGCATTGATAAAGGCCTATGTCCAACAGTGGGCAGGCAAAGGCTGATGATGATGATGGTGATGATTCAGACTCCAAGAAAAATCAAGATATTTAAAAGAAGGGAAAACCTTTTTATTTATATGGCGATAAACAGTTTCGATCAAAACATCGGTTTTATGAAAGCGGTGTAATGATTCTAAACCAGTTATTTGGAAGGTCTCTTACAATGGGCAAGGAGGTGGATTATCTTCCGTTTTACAAATACTGTGAGCTCGGAGGTACAGGGTTCGAAATGAGGTAAGAGTCAAAACCACATAACATCGATAATTGTTCGATTTTTAACCAATTCGTTACGAAGTTATGTCATAAATTATATTTTCAATAATTCAAAGTGATCATTTTTTTTAATCTTTGATTTCAGATTCAAGACAGTGCGGACATTCAAGGTTAAGGTTTTTTTTTTTAAATTTTAGAAGATTCAAAGTGTTAATTGAATCTGAATGAAATGAAATAAATTTCAACATAATCATTTTTTTATTATTTACAATAAATTTTTCTTGTACCACACGAAGAGATCTCGCTTCTTTCTCTGCGATGTTTCGAACATTATTAGAGACGCAATCACAGAAAATTGAGTTATATTTTTATATAAAAAGGTACAAAAAGTACACAAGAGTTGTTTGTTTCTCTAATACACTTGAAAAACATATTATTTTCACATAGAACACAAATTCAATTATTATAGAAACCATATAACCAAGGAAGATTTTCAATATTGTTTTTAGTAACAAAATATTTTCTACGACTTGACCACCAAAGAGGTTATCGTAATTTTTTTACTTAGAAACTAGATTACCTATTGTTACGTAGTTTTAGAAAAATACATCTGGCGACAATAATAAATGCATGCACGTATTTTGTTATACATTTGGAACATGAAAATCGATGTATTTTTGTATTTAAATATGGAATGGTAACAAATATATATTCAATTCGTCATCAACATGCATATGTAATGAAAAGACCGGCCTTCTCAGTTAATTTTCACTTCTAGAGATCTCTTAGAAACCATAATTTACAAGTACCCACAAACAGGAACCAACTAGGTTTAAACTGTCGTGACATTTATGACATTTCTTCAAAGAACGTGAAGGATGATGTCATTAAGAGTGTCATTTCAGTAGAAATCCGAGATGTGACTAAATTGAATGATGATTACACAATTGAATTTTATCAGGTACAAATAGCTAAGAAATATTCAGTTCGACAAAACTGTATGAAAAATATTTTTTTCTATTTTACAGAAAAAAAAATCAATACTTACACGGCCGTCCCCTCCCCATCCCGATAGGTCGTTGTAATTCATTTCTCTGTAAATTTTGCAATCGACCCCGTCCCCTGCCTGTATCTTGGTCGTTTTTATAGGAACCCGCCAGGAAGATGTCGTCGAAGGTCTTAATGAAGGTCTTCTCCCTAGTGACGTCTGTGCGGTGACAGGAGGAGTCGTAGTCGTGGGTCGGCTCGTCGAAACTGCTGGCCTCGGTGGCGGCGCGCGGGGACACGGCGACACCGTCCCCTCCGTACAAGGTTGGGTTGGTCAGAGACAGGCAGGAGCGGATACGCTAAAAGAAGTTATTAGGTGTTCGATGCAGAAGGCTCGCCAAAGAAGCATTTTTCTTCACCAAGGCTAAAATATGTGGTTCGGAAGGTTTGGAGATCAGAAGACCACACCTGACTTTAAACTAACTTCGTATGAACAAGAATGGCTTGTCAAAGTTTTAAATTTCCATACATTTAATTGAAAATGTATTAAAAAACCTCACTCGTCTCTGGTTCTCCTCGTTGAGCAGACTGCGCAGCAGGTTGGTGTGCGCCTGCACCGCCGCGCGCAGCTGCGCAGACGACAGGCACGCCAGGGAGTTGGCGCTCACGTCCGCGTCGCTCAACGCTGTACAAATGTACAAAGACTTTAAAATATAAGGTCATTTAAAATAAACTAGGTAGACTGAGACAACTAACTTAAATATTATAAATTCTGCTACTGGTTTGTGGAAATGGATTCGAAAATTTCAGTCTAAAAAAACCCTTACACATAAATGCAAAATTTATAGTAAGCTTAGAAATTGTAGTTAAATTATAACAAATCAATTTCTTGTAACAATAAGGATTACATTTGGGCAGCGTCAGCTCCATCTCTGAGGAGTGGGGGGCGACGTCCGCACCACGGACGAACTCGCCCCAGCTGTCCACCGAGTGGTCACTCATCTCACAGTTGTCTGCCTCCACTGTGCCGTAGGAATATACCTTAAAAATACAATTATAGTCTTTATGTTTAAAGGAAAACAAAGTCTAAAATACTGCAAGACATTAATATATTAAATGTATACTACAATAAACTTCTAGAACAAATCAACAGCAGTGAGTGTTTAGTTACAACTTGGAGCCTTGAAATCATAGAAAAGTGAAATCAAGTATCAATCTTAGCTACACACATTCACAAGATTAATACCATCCATACATTATTGTGATCAGTGTGGGCAGCGGTAAGTCATTGGATTACTGACTACGCAGCATACTGTGGAAGGCTTTGAGAAAGGCCAATGTCCACCAGTGGGTAGACAACCTCTGATTATGATACATTATTTATGTGTTTTAATAAATGCCAATATCTTACATTAGATAGCCAGCGGAGATCATCAGTGGCAACCCAGAAGGGATCATCTCTTTGTCGCCAGTCGAGTGTGTTTGCATTATCACCACAGTCCAAACCATTATTTACTTGTGATGGGTCTGACAAGCAGAGATACAGAAGTCAACATAAATCTCAAAAGAATCAAAAGATTTGAGTTAAAAATCTATTGACACTTTTAGATATTACAATCACAAGTATTAAAAAACATGGGTAGCAAAGCAACAAACTTAACTTTACTTCTAAATAACTTACAAACATATTTTAATCAAATGGATAGACACAAAAAAGATTGAACTATCCGCAGTGGCAAATTAAAGAATTCTGTGTCTGGGCATCCTTCCATATGGTCTTGACGGACTATCCCCAACGTTCCTCATTTTGTATCCAAATGAATATATATAAAAAAATTAAATACCATTAGGATAAAACTGGGCAAACTCCTGTACAGTTCTCCAATTTTCGTTGTTATTTTGCCAGAATTTATCATCTTCTAGATATCTATAGTTATCCGAACAGTTTTGTGCATCTTCAGTTTGTAGATTTAAATAATTCTGTACAACATCCATGCGCCCGTCAAATGATGTTAAATCTTGTAGTTCTGTGAGTTCAACTGTATTATCTTTTGTTTGCTTAAATTCTTCAATCTCTGTACCTGAGTTGATGTCTTCTGTATCCTTGGCTTTATTTGTTACTTGCTTATTAGAATCTGTGTTGTTTTCTATGAAAATATTTTACTTTTTCAATTTACAAAAATTGGTATAAAAGATTATATAATTTAATAAAAATGTAACACCATAACGGAATAAATTTCAATTGGATAATGAGTAGGGCAGGAAAATGTAAATAATATGCTTTATTTCAAAAATTAAAACAAAAGAGAGCAATGTATAAACAACAATTTAAAATAGCCTATACTACAAGTAATTGAAATAAAAGAATAAACTAACCCAGTTCTGTATCAAGAAATGCATTATTAAGTTGAGAAAACTCAACTTTAGGTTCCTCCACATCATAAGTCTGGTTCAAGAGCTTCCTACCAAACACACAAGTTTAAATATGTTCATGTCACAAATACCCATCCATAGACAAATCTGAATTACTATTAAAGTTTTTAATTTATTTAGAAACAACTGAAGACAATAAAATTTGTTTTGGTCCAGTATCGTAAAATTTATAGTTAACGCAAATCCAAATTGCAGATTCGTAGGTTGCTGAAGACCTCACAAAAATGTTAAACAAATTGAACGTTTTGTCCATCTTTCTCACAGCATCCGTCGGTGATTTAAAAGTCGATGCAGACATGAAATAATTTTTGTAAGACAACAAATTCATAATGGATATAAAACTCACTTACTTCAGGTTTGAGATTTTATCACGTTTGTACTTCTTCGCGTCAGATAGTTTCCAGTTTTTCTTCTTCTTATAAAACTCCAACCGATAAATAGCTATTAAGTCTGGTTTCGGCGACTCCATATCTCGTGTAAAGGTATACGAAAATTAACTATAGGCAAATTTAGTTATAATAAATACAACAAATTTATAGCTTTAATTCTCTTGACATTACAGTTTGTTCTTTTTCCTATAAATTTGTAAATTGGCGGTAGCTGTCAAAACAAAACAATTTTTAAAACTTTGAGATCGAGAGAAGTCTAAACTTACCCACAGACCCAAGATACACCCATAGACAGCTTTTTTTTCTTTCATAGAGTATTGCTCATGGAAAAGGAAACGTAGAACCTATTGAAATGTCAAACAACTTGTATAATTGATTTAATTAAAGAAGATCGCTCGTAGGTCTTTGTATGTTTAAAATTCTAAGAAATTCTGACTGATGTTCAATTTATAATAGTGAAAGTCTTTCCTTGTGCTATTTTGTAGTTTTTCTTTTTAGTATTATGAAAAAAACCATTTAGGACTATAAAATAAAACAAGCACAAAAATGACACATTTTTTTTATTTTATTCTATTACAATATAAACACGTTTGTTGGGTATCTTAAATACTTATGAAAACTATCCAGATTGTGTTCCTTATTCGTTTTAGTATTATTATAAAATACCAGGCGCTATTTTATTTTCAGTCAGATACGTAAGTCTTGTGTTATTTCAAATAATGGCCGCCATTACGGAATTTGACGTTTCACTGTATTCAAAATTTACGCGTTCATTCGGAATGAGATGTACATAAAGCTTAACATGATAGTTTATAGAAATCTTATATTTTAATATTTAACACTAAAGTGTTGGAAAGCAGTTGCGAATTGTGTATAATATAAAAAAATTTACAACTATATTGGTGCATGAAAATACATTAATCTTATATAAACTTCTAGTTAATATGTAGTTGATAAAAAAAATCGAATCTTTTAGATATAAAAAAAATTAAAGTTGTTTTTGTGATTTTTAAACATATTTAAATATATTGTAACAATAGGTCACGTAAGTGCAACATTAAAAACAACCAAAGTAGGCACAGTACACACTAAATTTATTTGTTAATCTTTACGCACATGACTGAATTAAAAAAATAACTAAAACTACGTAAGAAAATCATAAGCACCCAAAACTAAAAAAACTTAGTTAACATAATTAAAATTAATATCTAAATAAAAAGGACGGATACATTAACCATATTCAGACTCTCAATTGAGCCATTTTTTATGGTTTACTTTTTATATGACGAACCGTTACTGCTACAAAATAAAAAAAAAATTCAATTGCGTTTCATTACGCACTTTAATTATACAGTGGGTTAAAACTCAAACTATTAATTATTAAATAAAAATTACGAGAAATGGAACGCACTTAGTAGAATAAGAATAAATGTAATAAGGGAATACATTAAAGTACATAAAATCATTTTCTTATATGACAATAAAATAAAACATTTTGTACCTTAACTGGATAAACAGTGTAAATACGGGATTCTTTATAAATAAAGCCTCCACAATAATTAACCCTGATTTGTACTTAAATCTAACAAAACATTGAAATGTATACGCAAAGAAAAAAAACATAATTCAAAATCAATTTATCATCGTCAAAAGTGAAATAAAACAATAAATACGTAAACAGCGTTTTAAGGTTAACTTTTGTAAAGAGGCGTCAAGTGAAGTACACTGCCGTGACAATGTTTTTATCAGACTTCAAACAGTAGGATTTCAATTCGTCTGTATTTTTTGTGTGAGCACAGAAAGTCACTGCTGGTGCTCGGGTTTTGATGTCTCTTATTCAAAAAGAATTAGTGGGGAGACAAGAAATGTTTCGACTATAGAAGTCCACAATAGCATTAGAATAAAAATAAAACATGTATTTGTAAATTAGAAAGAAAACGCAGAAAATAATTTGCATTGATGTTTTGATTTTTCTTTTTAACCTTGCAATGATTGCAGAAAAAATGTTGTAAGTAATTTTAACAGATGTACAGATAAAAAAAATATTGTCATTGTCTGTGGTCATTACATTGATTTCGCGGATGTTTTTTAAGTGTCGTCTAAAAATTTTGTGCATTTTTTTTCGTGTCACTTACAAATAACTATAAATATAATATCAATTCAAAAGCACACGATACATTAATTTATAGAAATATAAGAGATTACTTTTCACTTATCTTAATAAAAATTTCTAAATTATAATTTTGTTTTTAAATATTTAAAAATCATTCGAAATTTCAATAAAGTATATTATAACTTAATTTTTTATGAGTTTTCACATACATATTCACGTAAGGTCATAAAACATAAATTACAAGATATCTTAAACATTAAAAAAAAAAACAATAAAATATACTCTCATATAAATATTTTACTTTCGGTGGAATTTATATTACGAATGTTTTGCAATGAAATTATATACAGTTTATTAAATAGTCATCCAAAATTGTTATACAAATTTCTGAACAAAATTAAACTGTTAAAATATTTTATGACAGTTTCACGAAATCGTTGTCTATTGTTTCTGAACGAAATAAAACCGTTGATATTCTATTTTTGAATTTGTACGCTGTGGTTTTCTGAGTGTCGTAGGAATTTATTCTTTAGTCTCCTGCTGGTTCTTGTCGGTGTAGACGATTTCCGCGTACTCAGTGGAGGGCGGCGGTGGTTTCTCCGCGGTCTGCTCGCCGAGCTGCAGTTCAGCGTAGACTACGCCTTTCTTATCTTCCGACAACATCTGTAAAGGGCACAAGTGAGCTCAACGCCTTTATCACGCGTATATGGTAAATGCAAGGAGTGATTGGGCTAGATTTATTTCACTATATTGTCAGCGTTTTTAAAATAAAGCAAAACATGATGTCTATCAAGAATTAAAAGCAAGTGTTTTATATTTATAGTATCTTAGTGCAACCAGTTAGTACAATGCAAGCTATAATACGGAGACTGCGAACGAATTATAAGTTGCCAGTATGTCCTAAAGTGCATTTACTTGCCAACTCCTGTCAGAAACTTTAGTTAGATGGAACCGTTTATACCTTATCATCGGTGTCAGTGGCGGGCTCGGTGGCCTGCACGCGGTCCTTGGCGCGGGGCAGCGCGGCGCGCATGCGAGCGCCCAGCGCGCCCAGACGGGAGCGCTCGCGGCCGCCCACCGCGCTCTCCGTGTCGCTACTGACAATATATACATTTTAAATTGAAGAAAACGGAACAAAGCCATTAGTCTCGTATAGACACTGTCTATCAATATGTGAAACGATTTTTTTTAACCTTTTTTAACAATTGTTTCAACATATGTACTTTAAATTTAACACAGTTTAAGTTAACGTAGAGAATTTATAAAAAAAGAAATAATTATTATTACGAATTACGTTCGAATTTCAAACAATTGGCCAACAATGTTTTAGGACTACATTTATTTGCTTCGTGTTTATTTTTTTTTAATAAAATGAAACGCCAGTGTCCCAGTAATTTATCTAAATTGTGAGAACGAAACAAAATGATATACTCACGATTCTCCCGAACTTTTAGTGTGGTCGCGCACGCCATTGCGTCCTGTAAACATTTTTGAATACGTAAATTTATATTTAAAATATTACATTTATGTTTATAGGTAATTTAATTTTTGCTAGTTTGAAAAAAAAAGTGCCCTGTGTGAATTCTAGATTTTACTTTTTGCATAAAACTAACTGGTCGAGGTCCTTATCACGTTGCATAAGTTGGTAATCAATATTTTGTTGCTAGGCCGAAATCGTTTGAAAGAACCATCCATTGTAAAATATTGTAACAAAGCTTTTATATATAGAAAGAGTAAAATACGTTTAGTGCAGTGATACCCAGATCTGACAACATTCCTTGAAATCTATAGAAGACGAGCTGGAAATAAAGGTAAGTGTTGCCATGTTTATAAAAGCAAGCAAAGAGGTTAACTGTAATGATTTAATTTTCGAAAAGAGGTTTACGAGAAAAAAGTTTGTGAATGTTTGTTTTAATGGAATTTTCTCTATTCTATATTTCCTTGCAGGCCGGCGTTGTGACAGGTATAAATGATGGTTCGTCGTTGTACCGTGACTTCCGCTGTAACGGGTGTAGAATGGGACCGCATCAAGCTGAATTGATTTACCTTACCTTTGTAACGTTCTTTGGAATGTAAATAATGTAACAGTCAACAATTTCAATAATAAATCGTCGTTCAATAAAGCTTCTTTTGATATAATCATTTCAAATATTAAAAAACAACAAAACCATTGATAAGTTTTGTAACCATAACGTAGTCGGTCAGTTCAACGGTTAGTTTAATTTTTTTGTTTTATTTTGTATAATGTGTATTTAGAATATTTGAAGGATATATATTTAAATAAAACAAATTAATATTTATTTAATAAATACGGTATATTCAATTATAATTCATTGTTATCCATTTAACGTTGAGATTTATAAACATTTATGCGAAATTTCCATCAATATTTGGACTAATTATTTAATACGATTGGCATATAATAATATATATGTGGTAATCTGAGATAATGTCGTTTAATACGTAATTGCCTAGAGCACGCTTTGATATCATAAGCTCTTTATAAACGACAGCAAATTAACCAGTTCATTCTATCCGAACGAAATTCAATTTGATGGTTATAAATTAGCCATATTGAATAACAAACGAACATAGATTAAAGATTACGTGTAATAATGGAAATGTATGAAAAAAATAATTAATTTAATTGATAAAGAAACGAAGATATAAATGGATTAACTGATTTAAAAGAATGCTAAATATAACGCAGCTTACCTATATTACGATTTTAAACTTGAGAGTTACATTAATTTTATTAAAATCTAAAAATAAAATTGAGCCTAATTTTCAAAGCAGTTCCTTATTTGGCAGAGTGCAAAATGGCAGTGTTTTTTTTTTATATATAATTGACAGAATCAAATTTTTTTTAAAACTATACAAACGTAGGCAGCTTAAACTAAACTGGTACAAAAAAAATATTCCTTACAAATTAATGTATTTTAATTACAAAATATTAAAAAAAAAATCACAATGAAGGTGACTTATAGAACTAAAACTTAAAATATTGTTCATTGCTTCCGATGTGAGGTGAGATTCAATTTGAAATCATAATCAAGTTTTTACTTTTGTGTTTATCAACCATTACATCATTTTAATGTAGAAAACAAAACAAGTTTTTACAATGTCTTACAATATTGACACTTAGGAAACTTAATGTAACATGAAATTCTATTACAATTTATATACAAAAAGAACTAAAATGATTAAAATAATGGTGGTACGAACACAATCTTAAACTAAAATTAAAATTAATTATGTACGGCCATTAATTACAAATAAGACAGATTAAAAAATGAACAAATCTAGATAGTAATATAACATTATTTAAAGAGTCTATTGTATAAAAAGCTTACATAAGATTACGAGCGGCACGTCGACAAACATTTATATAAAATTCATAAATTCTAAGAATTACTGCAAAGGTATTTTTTCTACGTTTTATATTTAAGTAGCGGTATTTATTACTGACTATATTTGTAGGTACTGCCTAGTCTTATATTTCACGTTGGGATTCGTTGTTATACAATAAATGTTTTTTTTTTTAATTATTAAATTATGTCAACGAGATTCTTAATTTTTATTTTTCCACTACTAATACATCAAAAACATCATTATTCTAAAAGTGCGATCGAAAAAAAGGCCATACATCTTTAGGTAACCCATATGTCGTTTGAATCACATATATGTAACCTATAAGTCAGAACTGTCATCCTTATTTACACAGATGATAGAAATTCTGATGACAGTTGACACGTGTCACTGGCAACACTCAATGCTGTTAAAAGTGTTACATATAAAAAGGTACAAAGGTCGCATGACTTTTTCATCGATCGTTACGTAAACATTCTAAATGGTGGACAACATGAGAAAAAAGATTATTTTTTTTTAATATATTATGCACACCTATTTTAATAAAAGCGGCAGTAATGCGAACAGTATATAGTTAAGGCATTTAACCTTTATAGCATTTAATAAGTCAGTATAATTAAAAACTTAGTTATAATTTTCAGTCGTTACCAACATTTCAATAAGTAACAATTTAAAATCTGGCAATACCAAACTAATATATACTCGAAACGCGCTTGCTATCGTTTAAAACTGTCACTCGGAACTGGGAACTTGTTTTAGGAAATTAATTTGAAATTGTTATTAATGTAAAATGAACGGTCCCGAAGCGATGTCCGAGTGACAGGTTCAACTTACGATTTAGACGGCGGTGTCAGGTTTCTTTTCGGGGTGTTTTGTGTCACCGTTGCTGATATACTCGCCGTGGTCGTGCGAGGGATTTTCGGAGCCCTTGACGTCGTCGTGCGGGGGCAGGGGCGCCTCGGAATCCGCCCCGTCTGGGATGTCGGTGCGGTGCGACCGCCCTGCCACACAAATACGTTAAGCGATCAAGAGAACCCGTGTTACCCATTTGACAGAAGCTATCTGCGTGTTAGCTACACTTTTTGTGATGGTGGTACACAGGCTGCAGTGGACAAGCTTCTTTTTTATGTTTGATAAAACGAACGTGTTGAAGCAACCTTCGCCCGCAAGCTTGTTTTAATTTCCGTTAATAAAAAGCATCAGTGTGTATTTTTTTATTTCGTGTTGTTTAAGGCAGTATTTTTTAATTTCAATTATTCCAATGTCGAAAATTAAAAAAATATGGTTAGTTATAAATATAACTTTAATCTTACAGCCCGCTTTCTTCAATTTCAACTGCACAGTTTTAACTGAACAACTGGATGCGGACGGAGGACCGCATACTGTTGAAAGTATTGGGAAAGGCCTATGTCCAACAGTGGGCAGACAAGGGCTGATGATGAACTGAATGACTGTGCAGCTAGTGTATGTAGGCAAAACCTAAACTGGACAATTTAACTGACAGTTACATAATTTGTCTTCGCATGTACGATTTAACTGATCAGATAAAATTGAAGATGTGCAGTATTGAAGACTTTATTTACTGTATTTTAAAGAGCAAATAAAATTGTCACGACACGAATGACTGTCATAAACTATAGGAAGGGAGTGTTTTATTTTTTAATAGCATTAAAGGTACATATTGCTTAAGTCCGCTTTTCAAATTAGTATTTTTTAACTGTATATTATTTTTGATAAGATTTTTAAATGTGTTTCACCATCTCAGTTAAATATTCAACAATTATTTATACAATGATAAAATTTTAATTGCGACCCCGTCCTTATTACTACGTTCCTATGATTACATTTGAAATTTAACTTATCAAGTTCATTACAAGATTATAGTTAGTGTCACATCTCAACCTCCACCATAGAATATTATCTAATTGACTAATAAAACATTAGATATGATAACTTCAGTTTTAACTGTACAGTCGAACAGTTAAAATTTATGTATGCAAAGCTAATAACTGTACAGTTTAACTGACAGTTAAAAGTTTACTTACATACTTACGATTATGCAGTTAAAACTGAAATTAGCCGATTTCAGAGAAAACAAACTACACAAGTGTTTAATATATTTTATTAGTCAAGCAACATTTTATAACCTCAAAACATTCTCAGTTCATAGCATAAAGAAACTACATGCACATTTCAAAACTTCAATGAGATCATGCTTTGTAAGAAATAAATGTTAAAACGTTCGCTGCGGCACCAATCTTTGCGTACTTTCCGTCCCTGTGGTACGAGCTTTTACGGACACTCCGTGCCTAGACGTTACTGCGCACGCGGTCTATTAGACCCCACCTCTTCCTTTAACAAAGTCATGCCCTTCGCACCACAGAGAAGTACATGTTTTTCCTTGCCGCACCACAGGGAAGTTGCAATAGGGATGATTTAAGCCTTGTTTCACAGCGAACGTGTTAAAAGAGAAGAAGATAGAAAAAAAACCAAAAATCCATTCACCTTGCGTGCGTAAAGACTTAGAAGTCATGCATAAATATCATAAAATAAATAATGTCGGCTTCTTGATCGCTTAAAATATTGTTATGCAGGAAAAAAATCACAATTTTAACCTAATAACAACAATATTATCGAACTTAACATATACTACACGATACAGGACAAGCACAAAGGACAATTTTGCATAAAAACACTGCCAAATTACACTTCTTAATTAACTACAACAGCCAAACAAACTCTACGATATTATTTGAACGCATACATATAGTCTACACAGAGAGGGGAGCCAACATTAGAAAAAAAACTACTTGATTTGTCGATAGTTTTTTCGCGTTCCTGTTTTTTTTTAAATAAAAAACAAACCGTACTCGTAATTTAAACATTTCTTCAAATACCATATGCTAAGCTATGATTATTAAATAATTTAAATTCTCAAAAAGGTAAAAATTATCAGTTATGACGCGTTGATAACGCGCTAGAAATGTCAAACTAAAATATGATAGCTCACTAGCGCCATCCTGTCAATGTCAAAAAGCCTCGCAACCTTTTTTTCACATTGTAGTTGTCTTGTCAAGTTTTGTTCTTAAATGTCATTCTCTATACCTTTGTAGGTTGTATATATTTTCTGACAGAACTAACGCGACAACAACGCCTCTACCGGCTCAGATAATTAATTATTTTAGACTCATATTACAATTGATTAATTTAATTGTTATTAATAAAATTATACGAATACGATTTGTTTTAAAATATAATTTCGAATAATGTAAGCTAATGCCCACTCCATATTATATTGCTGATCACCGTTGGTTTTCACTGACGAAACACCGTTACCAAACATATCATCTTAGTGATACGATTGGTACATCATAGTGCGGTGTTTTGGCAGAACACGGTTATAGGTAAGCTGGAAAACGTGATTGTATTGTGATATTGTGATCATAATATATCTATGTGTTTTTACCTATCGACCAACCGCCCCTGACCCTGTTGGATATCCGTAAATATTAGTCTCGTCGAATCTATTCTTAATAGCATTAAAGGGCATGCCTAAAGTACTCGATGGGGTCCAAGCGCAAGGAAGCACGTTCAAATACCAAAATGCTTTGGGAGTAGGCGAGCTATCGAATTTGTACTAACACACAGTCATTTAATGATAACATGAATATATACTACAGGACTTCTTTAATGACGTAACGATTTTGGGAGCGACAGTAAGATAAATTAATTACTTAATTTTTTATTACTAGAACAGTTAATAATCCAAATATAATTTTAATTGTAGATTAATTTATTAATGTAATTCAAGAATATCATTTTTATATCGATAGCTGCCATTCATATAGAGCAGTGCGGTATCGACAAATTTTAAAATTTAACCGCACAGCCCTAACGATACGTTAGTTGACAAAAAAAAATAGCATCACGATCAATGAATCTCATTCAAGAACTATGTTTAATGAAACACAAGAAAAACTCGCTGAACATGTTCAGTTTTAACTGAACAATCTAACTGTACAGCTAATATTGCATGTAGACAAAAATGAGAACTGTACAGTTTAACTGTCAGTTAAAATTTTGTCTACACGTGAGTTACTGTATGCTTCGATTGTTCACTTAAAACTGAACGTGTGTAGCAAGCTTTAAATTTAACCGTTGACTTTCACTGCCCAAAAACGTATAAACAGACTGTATATAAACAACACATGTTCTTGTCATCGCAGTTGAAATCAACAGTTAAATGATTCCGTAAACAATATTAAAATGGTTCTATTTATTAAGAAATAAAAACTAACCTGCAAAACACCATCTGTCAGTTGCCTTGGCGAATACCACCAGGAATATGGCGATGAGCAGAAACAGAACAGCCACCACTATCCCCACGATGGCACCGGTCTCCAGTTCCACACCTGCATATAATAATAAATTATTACATATTACGAAACTGTTTCAATATAGGTTTCTTCACGTTCCCTTGTGCTTAAGGAATTAATGATTTTTTTTAAAGTACGTCTAGAAAATGAATACTACCTTATAGCATTAACACGGTCAATGCCATCATCTTGATGTGTTTGTTCATACAAAGAAAATAGCTTGTGACATATTAAAAATATTGCCACATACTAAAAACATAATTTGATTTATTTAGCATATTACTTAAATTCAAATTTAACTTTTAATACGTACAACAATAGAATAACCCATAGATACATATTTATAACCTATAAATTAAATATCTCGTACAAGTTTGACGTCTAGAAATGACATTTAATATTTTAAATGACAACACCGAGAAAATTTACACAGACAAAAGGTATCGGGGTTCTTTTTAATCTATTTTATATACGATTAGTTTTTTTTATAGGTTATAAATCTATGAGCTCATCAATACATATTCAAAAATGCGACAAGCAAAACTACAATATAAACGGATTTAATAGAAAAAATCTTGACATCAAACAAAAACTATAAAATACAGAATAATCTAGAACATACTACATTGATTTTCATTTTTCTATTCAAACTTATTTAAATTAAGAAACAGAAATAAGTAACTTTTTAAAATACCATCAGTTCAAGCCGACAAACATACACTAAGTTCAACAGGGAGAATATCATGCAATACGTAATAAATAAATATTAATACTTAATTACAGTAATAATCTAAATAATATAAGCATGCTAGAACAAATAACGTAAGAATTGTTTCTCTTCATATGTTTTTAATTAAAATTAGCGATCATACGCAACTCACAAGCTGTATCGAATTTAGAACAGAAACAATGACGAAGAAATACACATTCGTAATCTACCATTCCTAGAATAATGTCTTACCATAAATATCGATTATCAAAAACGAAGCTTTACGCGCTGGAAAATATAATAACATATTTACATTCGTGGTATTAATTTAATTAAAAATAAACGACAATCTTCCTTTAAATTACTAAAACTTTCGTGAGACATTTTACTATACTACTTATAAAACGGCTTAACTCACGTGAAGATCGGTGTCGGCACCGACTAGTTTCGAGTCCATCAGTGAGCGACGGGCCGCGAACGCGCTATGGTACCAATCCCACTCACCCTGAAGATGAGCCCCGATGGGCTCGAAACTAGTCGGTACCGACACCGATTTACACGTGAGTTAAGGGGTTTTATAAGTACGTCAGAGCTTTCAAATTTACCGAATAAAGACTTTAAATAAAATTTTTAACTAAACATTTGCTTAAGTTTAC